>CM053501.1:27928949-28002876 GCA_028627145.1 Eidolon dupreanum | reverse complement strand
GGGGGGGAGGGTGGTTGGGCGGGGGGCGGGGGGCGGGGGGGAGGGTGGTTGGGCGGGGGCCGGTGGGGAAGGCGGCGGCGCCTATATCCAGGAAATTGATGAACATTCATTGGTTGAAAGTCTAAGATATTTAAGGATTTAAAGTATGTGTGTATTTTTCTTTTGATTCTCTACTTTAGCAGAATTTAAATTAACTGATCAACTACCTATCATAATCATGCTTAATAACGACAATCTGTAACTGTACCAGGAACAATTTTAATCAAGATCATTAACACTGGAACGTATTTCCTCTAGTCCTTTTCCTTCTGTCCATTGTACATAGATTAGGATTAGATCATACTGAACACACAAATTTGTAGCTCTCTCATTTATTGGCAGTATATAGAAATCATTTCCTCCTATACAAGTCATTTTTTTCTTTTCCAAACCTACTTTATTTTATAGTGTTATGTTATTATACTAGACTGTTTCATATACAATAAAAAGGCATAGCTCAATTACTTTTACCATTTTCATATACCCATATACTGAAAACTTAAATCAAAATATAAAACATAACCATCATCACCCCCAGAAAGTTCCCTCATGCCCTTTTCCAGTCAATTACCACCAAGACCACCACCACCTCAGAGGTCTCAACCTTCTGAATTTTATTACCATAGAATACTTTTGCCTGGTCTTGGGTTTCATATAAACGGAATTATAGAGCATGTATTCTTTGTGTTTTGCTTCTTTAGTTCAACCTAATGTTTTTAAGATTCTTTCATGTTGTTGATCATTGGTAGTTTTTTTCTTTTTATTAATGAGTAATATTCCATTATATGAATATATTACAGTTAATTTATATTTTTCCTGTTGATAGACAGACATGTGGTTGTTTCCAGGTTTTAAGGATGCTATGAATATTCTTGTACAAGTCATTTTGTGAACGTATGTTTTCATTTCTGGGTCATTGAAAGATGTATATTTAACTTTACAAGAATTCACCAGTTTTTTCAAAAAGGTTATATCATTTTACAACCCCCCCCCCCAAAGTGTGAGAGGTCATTTTTTTTTTAGGTCTTTAACAACACTGGGTATTTTCAAGATTTTTTTTTTATTTTATCCATTCTTTTGGACATGAAATGGTATCTCATTACAGTTTTGATTTGATTTCATTGATGAGTAATGATGTTGAGCCTCTTGATGTTCTGTAAACATTTTGATGTTCTAAAAACATTTCAATAGGTGAGTATTCCATGTTGTGGATATATTGCATTCACCTTCTCAGCTAGGTCTTTCCTCCCTGCCCTACCTAATTGCTCCCTAATATCTTGCTCCAGAACAACTCTGTGCTATCTTAAATTATCTCATATCTATTTACTTACATGTTGCTTATATATTTATTAGTATATAAATGCCATGAGATTAGGAATTTAGCCTGTCTTAATTACCACTACATCTCCAATGCCAAGATCAGTGCTTGACACACAGAACTAGCACAATATTTGCTGAATGAATTCTTTAACCAGATAAAATATTATCTGATATTTCCCCTGGAATTTCCTGTTGCCTCTTTACATACTTATTCCTATTTCAAATCTTCCTTCCCACATTGATTTGGGCAGATAAACATTCTGTATTTAATTCCTCGGAGCTGAAAGATACAGCAGAAATGCAGATGAGAGTCCTTCTGGCTTGCAGGTTTCAAAGCAGATTTTTTTTTTAACTCAATCTAGAAAATAGGTTGGAGAGTTTGTCTCTTCATTGGTGCTTTCTTATTGGTATTTTTAAGACCACCTTAAAACACAGGTTTATATTACCGGTTCCACATAAGAGGGGCTAGTGGGCTTATTTCTTTGCTGAAGTACTAAAGTAAGACACCTTCCATGGAGAGCTCTAGATTATCTGGACTATTTGGGGCTTAGGAGCACAATAGGGAATAGGTCAAATATAGAGGTGAAGTCAAGCATAAAACCAGAACAAGGAACACAAACATGGAGTGAAAATCTTACTAGACCTGGAAATCTGAAGTTCCTAAAATTCCACTCATGTGCTGTACAGGATTATTTCAGATGCCACATGGTTCATGAATGTTAGTTCCTCTGTTCTTTCTAGTAACTAGCTTGAATAGATATTCTTGAACATGGCTAAAACTCCAGAGAGGTGACTCATCACATTGCTTACTTCCTATTTCTATAAATAAATTTTTCTTCAAATATATATATATTTCATGTCCATCCAATTTTCTTCATCTCTATTGCTACCATCAGTCTTCACCACACCCCCTTTTACACAAGCCACTACAATAGATTCCCAGTGGGTCTCTCCATTTCTTCCACTTCCCCAAAAACAATGTGCTCTGAATGGTCTTTGGTCTTAAGATGTCATTCAGATCATGTCACTCCCCTGCTTAAAGTCCTTCCAGGGATTCCGACTGCACTTAGAACAAACTTCAAACTCCTTACTGTCACCTCTAAAGTGTGGAAATATACAAAGACCAACCAAATAAGAAAAATAAGGCTATTTATTCTGACTTTACTATAGCATGGGAATCAGCCACCATTACTTGCACTTTGACAGAGATGGAAACAGGCAGAGGAGTGGCAAAGTTATAATGGAAAAAGGGAAGGCTCTGTGCCCCATTGAAAGTGTGTGCACAGGGAATCTACAGGCAATCTAACTAGAAGGGAGGCATCCTGTGCAATTTGTTATGGGTGCATATTCGGCTTTCTTTCACTGGTCCTAAGTTGGAACAGGTTCAAAAATTTGGGAAGCTGTCAATTATTAATTAAGTTCCAGCCATTTGAGATTGTTATGGAAGTTATCGTTTAGCCTCCTGGACTGTCTCTAGAGAGAGTAATCTGGCTTCCTGCAAATCTGATTTATATCAAACTGGCTTCCTGGGATGTTTATTAAAGATAAGGGGTTAGTTTCCTGGGCAGGTTGCTTCAGGTTCTGAGGTCAAAGTTTTATGTATGATTTAGCATTTTTTATTTGTATATTCAGCCTCTCAAAAGCCTGTCTCATGAATTCCTTGCACGCTGCTATGGTTTTATCCCCTTCTCCTCTCCCTTCTTTACTCATAGGTACTAACTAAAACTGCTTCTGATTAGTCCACTAAAATTCCAAACTCAGCTCTGCCTCCTAGCATTTTTATATGTCTCTGACATGGCTAACTCCTTCTTGATCTTCCTATCTCTGCTTAAATCTAATTTCTTTAGACAGGCTTTTCCAGATCACTATTTTAAATCAGTTCGCACCATCACTACTTTAGTAAATATTAACCACTGTTTGTTTTCTTCATTTCATTTATAATTTCATGATTATTCTTATTTTCCTACTTTTATTTTATTCCTCTGATCCACTGAACTATAAATTTTGGAAGCAGGATACAATATTTGACACTATATTTCTGCCTACAACAGAGTAGGCCTACAATAGAAATTTAGTGAATGAATATTTAGTCTACCACTCCATTCTTCTTATCTTGCTTTTAAAAACACTAAATTGAGAAGTTTTACACATTCTGCGGACTTTTGCAAGGAATCATAAAAATATCATAATGAATATAATTGTTGAATGTTATCAAACCAACAAAGCTAATATTTTAAATTGGAGATGTTATTATCCTTATGTAATAGATAGATCATTAGAATTTTTAAATTCTATTCTTCAAATACTATTCCTCTAACAAGATTATAGTTCAAGTCCATTGTACATGCTAAAATTATCCTCTATGACTTATGTTACCTAATAAACTAATCCAAGATTTCTAATGGAACAATCACAACAAAAACACTGTAAAGAAGAAACAAAAAAAATGCACTACGAATTTCATTCTGATTTGTTGTATTCTGGTAAACTAATAAATTCTATAAGAATACTACAAATGGCTAACAGATTTCAAATTATTTAGTGCCATGCAATACAAATGGAATGGTATAATTTAGCAGTGGTTTTTTGTTTTGTTTTGACAATTTAGAAGGTAAAACAACATCTTCCAGTGATTCATGTTCATCTTTAATGATAGTGAAGAGCATTAGCTCTTCTTTCATATATAGAAATTTACGAAAGAAGAAAGGGAGCCATTTTAATTATTTAGAGAGTGACTAAATGGGAATATATCTTATCATTTTACTTAATAATTATAATTCAAAAATGATTCCTTCCCTAAATTGTACTTTCCTATCAAACTGTCACTCTGACTAGAAGAGGATTGGAAAACATGAGCTTTTCCCCTTGTGTACAAGCATCAATTAGGATACTGTCCTTTCTTAAATCCAGAAGTCAGAACACTGATTGATGGACAACAGAGGCACTGAAATGAGGATGGAAATGTATTCCCATCACATTTCTACAGTGTGTTTCTTTTCCCTTCCAGGACCAACTGTGGACACACAGTTAGGGGAGTGGCATATTATCCTGGCCATTATCCAATTGACCCAAGTGACAAGAAATCAAAATGTCTTTTGTAGTCTTTCGAGGGGATGGGGATTAGAGATGGGAGGGATGAAAGCTGCTGCCTTTATCTTGACACCTTTTAAAACTAGGGAATCCATTTAATGTTGTGTGCATTATTCCGAAATGGTAATTACCCTGAAAATATATGATAAACACATGCTAATGAGATAAGCCAACAAGGGCAAAAATCCACTTTAATAATGCAATCATAAGAGAAAGAGTTTTAAGTAGATATGGGGAAATTATCATAAATGTCAAGGCTCACGAAATATAATAAAAAGGATTGATGTGTTTTATACATGCTAAATCACTGATGGGGATTTATTATCTACACAAGACTCCCAGCTGACAGAAAAACAGGCTTACCACATAACAATAACTTTTGTAAAACGTTACCATTTAATTTTACATTTTTCTCTCCTTTTTCACTGAGCTCATATACCAAAAATATTCCCAAACACTAAAAGGATATCAAATCTTTTGAAGGAGGTGTGAAAAGTATCTTGTTACTTATTGCATCAAAAAAGAAACAATTAGAAAAGGTATTGGTTATTTTCACAAGTACACATCTATTTCTCAGGAGTGAATACCAATATCTCTATTACCACAACCATAGTGAAAACTGATATGAAATCAGTGTTTTCCAAGATAAAATTAAGTACAGGGGAGAGAGGGCTAAGGTTTGAATTAAGAGATTTAAATAAAAACAGACATTACTTAAGCCTCCTCAGGAAATGCCATTAAAATAACCTTGAAAGAATATAAAAGGGAATTAAACCAAACTAGTGAGAAGATTAGATTGGGAGGAGAACCACAGAATTCTAGAGAGTTCAACAAACTTCTGGAAGGTAGAAATTGGGGAAAAGCATGCTGACTGTTGAAAAGAGAGTGAAGGAAGTTAGAAATATTCTCAAGTGAAGGCTGCAATAGGAGTAGGATTCAGTTTTCTTCTCTCTCGAGACCTCAAGCTCAGAAGCAGGAATGAGAAGCAAAAAATTAGAACAGGGAGGCTAAAAAAGTAAAACCTACACCATTTTCCTTCCCTCCCCATATGCAGAGCAACAGCAACCCATGGTGGTAATTTGCAGTCCAAGCAAATATGTTGGAGAAATCCTCTCTAAACAGATTGAATAAACTGACTAGGGAAAGCTAAACCTGTTGATACGAGTGTTAACTCTGTATCAAATTTTTATGTTAAAAAAAAAAAAAAAAAGGAAGACAATGTCCCAGAACCATGGAAAGTCATAAATCTTTGGAATAAAAGAGCTTCTGAGTGCCAAACAAATTCATTGAAAACAGACTTATACCTTTTTTGTTTTTAAATTTAAAACTAAAATTTATTTTGGGTTTGAAAAGAATAAATAAATTATGATACATTTGAGGTTTGGCTATAGACATAAAAATGGATAACAGGCTGATTCTGCACCTTGCAGCCTTGGTTAAGTTGGAGGTCCATTCTGCAGGCTGACATCGTATGTTATGTTTGCCTTTGACTGGTCTTCTCTAGTGTTGCACTGTAATACCCCAAAAAGAACTAGTCCAAGGATAAAACTTATCTAGTCTTAAATTGCCAAAGCCACTCTAACAGTGAGCATCAAACATCCTGACGTAAGGGCTACAGTTGAGTTCATAACGCCAAATCCAGAAATTCCCTCAGCACTATATCATTTGTAAGATGTTATTTAAATTAGGAGCAGATAAGATCCAGGCCACAGTGGATTCTGGCTGGTATAAAAGGAAGTTTTCGAGCAAAGATTAAAAAACAATTCCATGAACACGTATCCTGTTATAAAAAGCAGCTCTTAAGCAATGAATTAGAAGATGCTCTGTTTTAAATGTCAGAAATTCAAGGGTAAAAAAACAGATGATTCTAAAAGTTTCTGGCGTAGAGTTTGGGGAAAGACATTACACCAAAACAAACAAACAAACAAAAATGCCAGAAGAATTAAGTGGTATTAGATTTCTTATTTAGAAAACTTTATGCAAGAAGACAATGCAGTGTTTTCAAAGAAACGAGGAACATTATCTTGAACTAGATTCCCAGACCAGCTATGCCATCGATCAAACATGAGCGCAAGTAAAAGGCATTTTCAAACATATAAAGACATATAAGAGTTCTTGCCAAGGCTGTTTCTGAGTTACTTGAGAACATCTTGAAATAAGCAAACTCAGTCAAAATCAAGAAAATGAAAATATGAGAGCCAAGAAATGCTAGAACATAGAAGTGCAGTAAATATAAACACATGATCTTTGAAGTGGACTAAGTGCAAAACACAACTGATCAAAATTATATCAAGAAAACAGCATTAAAAATATCTTCAAAAAGAAAATGTATGGGATAAATACTATTCCAGAGATAGAATCATTAAGAAACTGAAAGTAATGTGGTGAATAAGGTATTATTTTTCTTTCAACAAAAAGAAATGAAAGGCACTTAGAAACTCCAGGGAAATACACATGCACACATGTGTATGGGCTCCCACACAAACACACACATACACACACAGAGTGAAGTCTACACAGCATGATTTTCAGATTCTGATGGCTTATAAGAAAGATAACTCATTTGGACCTTAATACTCATTTGGACCTTAATGAAACATTCTTTTTCAAGTTGTACAAAGGTCATGCTTTTGGACCAGTTAAGGAAAATATAAGCCTAGCATATAACTCAGCTTTGCATAGAATATTTACATAGGCAGAATAGTTAAATGTCATTTATTATTAACTCTTAGTCAAAGTATAGTGAAAAGCACAAATAATTAAGAACACAAAATGGAATGTAAAGACTATCATCCTTTATATTAAAAAAAAAAAGATTTGGCTGTCAACTGCTGGAGGCAGATACAGAATGAGATAGATAAAGGGGAAAAATCTCAGCTTGCTAAGAAGTCAAAAATAACTGTCAACCAATAAAATAAGAGATCATGCATTTGAGTATATTATTTAAAACTACAATATCAATAAAATAACTGAAAATAATAGCAACTTAGAGGAAGAAATAGTGCACAAATTTGATAAATTAAGAAATAGTATAATATTTATGATATTTAGAGTTGTATGATGTACTACCCACCACAAAACCAAAGACCAGAATAGCCACGTAAGACACGACTGTTCTTGTTTTCAAGCCAATGCATCAGACACCTCTCGCGCACAGCCTAATAGATTTTTAGTCTCACCTTTGTTTCCATCCATGTCCATGGAGATCATTTTGTGCACGTTTCAACTCATTTCACGCTGATGGTTCCTTACCTTAAGTGCATGCCACCTCCATGGCTTTTCCTCTTATACTCCAGGGCTTTTCTGATACTGCAGAATGCCATACCAGTGGGAGGCCGTCCCATACATTGATGTACAACCTGCACAGCATGGAAGTCAATGGTCAGTGCTTCCTCAGGCAATCCTTGCACAGATCATTCATCAAGGCATTCCAAATGCTCCTCATAAGATCTATGAGTGATCAACCTACAGTTGCCCATAGTGGGCAACCCTGTAATAACCCTTTATAATAACTTTCCTTCTTTCCTTTTTAAATCTTCCCACTCTCCCCTTCTCTGCACAATCATCTCTCAAATAAACTACCTTCCTAGAGGTGGTTATCTCAGAATCAATCAGCATGGGGAACCCAGACTAAGACACCTCTTCCACATCCCTTGGTTTTGTCTGTTTTTACCGTATGTATGTGTTAATTTTATTTTAAAATTCGTATGAATATGTACATTATTTGTTATAGGTCATGCATTCCTCTCATAATTGACACATGCAAAGACAAGTCTTAATTTCTCTTCTCCAGTTCATCAACAATTGTTACTATGCTCTAGGCACTCACTAAATGCTTAAAGTGATTTCTCATGGCAAGGAAGATGCTACATTTAGAATCACAGCAGAGAACAACAATGAACATAAAATTCTAGTCATTGGAGTATCAAACTGGGAAATACAAAGACAAGAAGTACAATTTGGAACTGACAACATTCCCATGATGATTGAACGTGAATCCCTTTCTTCTCTTATAAAATAACACAATAATGTTTACCTCTCAGAAACTGAAATTAGTTTTTAATGATTTTCAAGTACTTCTCAAGAGCTTGAGTGCTGAGATTTCACAATATATTATATATTTAAACCAGTCACAGTTCTCAAAAGACTGGAGGAAACAGGAAGTGCCCTGAGCAAGGTGTCAGAAGATATGAATCCTTGAATCACCTTTACCTCATTTTAGTTATAAAATTTGACCTTCTGAATTTCAGTTTCTTCATCTTTAAAGTAAAGATAATGTTAGCTCTGCCAAATTTCGGGAGTTATTGTTAAAGGTCAATATGTAATATGTGCAAAAACTCTTTAAAAACTATAAGGGAGAGTGTAAAATCAGAACATCAGTACCTCCATGTAGAGTGTCAGGCAACAGTCACTGAGAGGGAGGAAAGCCTCCATTAAGAGAAACCCAAATTGGACAGTTTTGAAGCTGAGTCCCCCATGCGTAATGCTTGCCTGTTTTAAAGCTGAGTTTGCAAAATAGCTCCCAGGCAGCCAGCAAAAGTACATTGTTTTCTGTCATATTGTTTTGAAAAATGTGAATCACTTGCTAACACTTAAATATAGAGAAAAGCCAACTTAAGAATCCAAACTCTCAGCTCCCCTGGAAAAGCTAGGAGGTGTGACTACCTGGCCTGTGTATTGAAATGTCATGATTCCCAGAGCTGGGTAGGTTATTTTCCTCGTGGATGGGGCCACGTGCCCTCTAATCTGTCACAGTCTCCACTCCTCCCTTCTGCCACATACCTGGTTCACTTCACTTATTTAGATGATCAGTTTGGTCTTTGTAACAATTGACTATGAAGCCACCGTTCTAGCATAGGGCAAGGAGGCAGGTAAATGTTCTCTCAATTACATAAAAAGGAAAACTTTGTAGATTGGAAAATAAGGATATAGAGCCAAAGAGGAGAGGAAAAGGGAAATGTTTGAGGTTCCTGAAATGCGGTCATACAGTAAAGTTGGAATAGAAGGCCAGAGAAGATTCCGTGCCGGATGGAATACTATAAGGACTTTCAAGACCAGACACCACTAAAGTTAATTTTCGCATTTCCCTGCTGTTCTACACTATGCTACGTGTGAGATAACCCTGTGATGAATATGGCCCCAGTAGAGAACACCGCTAACTGTTCCCCTTACTGATTCCTCCTCCAACGTTGAAAGAACTTGGCATGTTTGGGAGGTTTTTTTTCCCCTTTTTTCCTTTCCAGCTTTACTGATATAAAACTGATACATAACATTGTGTAAGTTTAAGGTGTACAATGTGATGATTTCATACACATATATCTTGTGAAATGTTTACCATAAGAAGGTTAGTCAACACATCCTTCACCTCCCTCACATAATTATAATTTTGTTATTGTTGTTATGGTAAGAACATTTAAGATCTACTCTCTTAGCAACTTTCAAGTATACAGTACAGCACTGTTAACTATAATCACCAGGCTGTATGTACACTGTATCCCCAGAACTGATTTCTCTTATAATTAGAAGTTTGTATCCTTTGACCATCGTCTCCTCATTTCCACCACTGCCCAGTCCCTGGCAAACACCATTCGACCGCTTCTGCGACTTTGAATTTATCAGACTCCACATGTAAGGAAGATCATACAGTATTTGTCTTTTCCTGTCTGACTCATTTCACTCCTTGCCCTCAAGGTCCATCCATGTTGTCACAAGTAGCAAGATTTCCTTCTTCTTATGGACGAATAACATTTCAGTGTGTGTATGTGTGTATCTCACATCATCTTTATCCATCCATCTGTCAATGGACTCATGTTGTCTTCATATCTTAGCTACTGTGAATAATGCTACAATAAATATGGAAGTGCAGATATCTCTTCAAGATCCTGATCTCATTTCCTTTGCATATATACCCAGAAGGAGGATTGCTAGGTCATATGGTAGGTTCTATTTTTAAATTTTTGAGGAACTGCCATACTGTTTTCCATAGTGGTTTTACCAGTTACATTCTCACCAACAGTGTGCAAAGGTTCCTTTTTCTCCACATTCTCCCCAACACTTCTTATCTCCTATCTTTCTGATCACAGCTATTCTAACAGTTGTGGGATGATAGCTCATTGTAGTTTTAATTTACATTTCCTTGATGATTAACAATGGTGAACACCCTTTAATGTATCTGTTGGCCACTTGTATGTCTTCTTTGGAAAAATAATATTTATTCAGGTCCTTTGCTCATTTTGTAATCATATTTTTTTTCCATCGAGTTGCATAAGTCCTCTATATAGTTTGGATATTAACCTCTTATCAGATATATGGTTCGCAAATATTTTCTCCCATTCCACAGATTGCCTTTTCATTTGGTGAATTGTTTCTTTTACTGTGCAGAAGATTTTGTTGGAGGTAGTCTGACACTGATTTTTGTTTTTGTTGTTTGTGCTTTTGGTGCCATATTCAAAAAAAACCATTGCCAAGATCAATGTCAAGGAGCTTTTTCCCTGTGTTTTCTTGTAAGAGTTTTAAGGTTTCAGGGTTCACATTTAAACCCTTAATTCATCTCTAGTTAATTTCTGTGAGTTGTGTAAGATAGGGGTTAAACTTCATTCTTTTGTATGTGAATATCATTTTCACAACACCATTTATTAAAGAGACTATTCTTTCTCCATTAGGTATTCTTCTTTTTCTAGTTCCTTGGGGTGTGAAATTAGGTTGTATATTTGATATCTTTCTATTTTTTAATGTAGGTATTTATTGCTATAAATTTTACTCTTTGAACTGCTTTTGCTGCATCCCATAATTTTTGGTATGTTGTGCTTCCATTTTTATTTATTTCAAGATATTTTTTCTTTCCCTTTTGATTTCTTCTTTGACTCCTTGGTTGTTTAGGAGTGTGTTGTTTAATTTCCACATATTTGTAAATTTTCCAGTTTTCCTCCTGTTATTATTTCTAGTTCCATACCATCATGACCAGAAAATATAACTGCTATAATTTCAACTTTCTTAAGTTTGCCAAGACATGTTTTGTGAGCTATGATCTATCCTGAAGAATGTTCTGTGTGCACTTGAGAAGAATGTGTATTCTGCCATTGTTGGATGAAATAGATATCTTAGTTTTTAACTTAGTACATGGCCACTCAGAAGAAATATTTTCCAGTTTTACTTGCAACTAGGTATGGCCATGGGCTTAAGTTCTAGCCAATAGAATTTCATGGGAAGTAATATGTGTAACTTTGGGATATATCAGAAAGGCTTTGCACAGAGTTAAATCATAGTGTAGCTCCTGCGTCAGTAAAAACAAAACTCACAGGTAGAGATGAGAGAAATGGAAATCCTTCCATTCCAAATGCCTACAGATGCTGGGACTTCTAGCACCTTCTAGATGGGAGTTTGAAACAAAATTAGTTAGGTTTCATAGACAAAGCAATTCAGCATTATGGAGGTGTGGGGAATGAGAGCAGAACACACGTATATGTTATACACACACATGCATGTGCACATGTGTGCTTTTGCACACATAAAATGACATCTTTTCATAACAGAAAAATAATACCTACTTCAGGATTGGAAATTTTTCAACAACATATAATTTCAGAAAATATTTGGCCCACAAAATGACATTATAACTTTCTTATTCAGTAACATTATTTTTTAAATTAACCTATCATTTGAATTCTATATTGAAATATAATTTTTCTTAGTTCTAGAGCAAAAGCTCTAGGAACAGAAAATGCTACCTAATTTTAGTGACATTCAAGAGAAAACACTTAAAATAAATTGAAGTTCACTGCATCATATATTTTGCAAGGACAATGGACTCTGCTGCATTAAATTTTTCATTGAATATATCTTACTTTACTCACTTTGCTTTATATCTATATTATTTCTTAGGATGTTATCACTTTAATTATTAAAATATTTCCTTTGAGGTTCATAGTTATTATTATTTCCCTCACATCATTATACTGAATGGAAATAAAAACATTGGTAAACAGAAGATGATAATCCTTCCTACTGTAACATCAAGACTATAACAGCCCAGTGACAGTAATCAGTCAAGACCTTCTTTCAGTCCATGCCTCACTCACATTGTATTAGGATATTCCACTAAAAACCTGAAGTTTTTCAGAACATGAAGACATTTCAGGATAAAGCACAACTGAACTAAGCCTAGGCACAGTCCAGTTAGACCTTGGATTCTGAAAAACCACACTTCTTGTTTTATATTCTCTTATCGACATTCTTACTGTCTCCTCATTGTCATGTCATCTACTCGCTTCCCAACACCATGACTTCACAGACACACACACTTGAGTGGTACTTTTGATAGTGGAGAGCTAGACAATCAGTCTACAAGGAGCAAAAGTTGAGAATTGGCTGCTTAGGACATGCTCTAAGGTTGGGATTCCCATTAGGTAGTGGTAAAGGGAACTAAAGATTGCCATTACAATTATCCTACTAAGAGGAGAAAATCAGACAAATTTAATTAAATTCTCACCAAGAGTACATGAGGGTTGACAAAGAGATGTTCTTGTCAAGTGAATTCTTCTCTGGTTTGGATAGACTGTTTTCTGGGAATTTGTCTGATTGTAATTACTACAATCTGATCTGGTAATCCTACTCTGAATCTATATTCAGTGGAAATGAAATCAGGATCTCAAAGAAATATCTGCACTCCTGTTTCATTGTAGCATTACTCACAATAGTCAAGATCTGGAAACAACCTGAGTGTCCATTGATGGAAAGATGAATAAAGATGTAGCATTTTATGCGCGCATGCGCGCGCGCGCGCGCGCACACACACACACACACACACACACACACACACACACAATGAAATATTATTCAGCCATGAAAAAAGGAAATCCTGACATTTGAGACAACATATGTCCTTGAGGGCATTATGCTAAGTGAAATAAGCCAAGCAGAGAAAGACAAAAGGTGAAATGTTGGAGAATAATGGTTGCAAAAGATGTTATTTCCAATTTTCCAGTCTTTTCTTCCATTATGTCAATTTTTAATTTCTAAATATGCTTTCAAAACTTTTACTTTTATCCAGTCAATTCAATTTTCCAATATTAGTTCATATGTAAAAAAAATATGAGAAAAAATGGTTAATATGACAAAATCTATTTTATTCCTCGGCTATTAGTTGCAATTTTAGTTTCTGTGTGAAAGAGGCAATATCTAGACAACCTTATTCATAAACACACATAAAATTTGTCAGCTCTTAAATATTTACAGTTGTCCCTCCCAGAAAGGAGCTAATGAACAATTAAAAGATATCCATGGAGATGGAGAAAATGGTCACTTTGAAAGGAATATTGACACTGGATAATCAAGACTCAATCCTGGGGTGAGGATAATATTTCTGACTCAGGGAATGTGGCCTTAGGAACTTGACATTGAAACAAATATTAACTCTCTATGAGTCATGTTGTGAACTTGCCCTCCCAAATGTTTTCAATAATCTGTTCTTGCCAAAAAATAGGTATAGTCAGGTTATATAAATGTTATAGGAAAATGCAGCTTAGCATTTCAGTGATAGTCAGACCTTTTCTTAGTTCTCCTTTAAGTCATAAACTCCTAGAGACCAGGAACAGTGTCGTTTCCTGTCACGTAAAATCCCTTTGGTAATTGCACATGGTCTTCCTCTCAGTGGATATATTTCTTTTAGTTTACAAATTCTCTCAGATTCTTAAAAGCATTCTCTTCTATCACAACGATAATCATTCTTTCTCTTTAATGTTAAGAAACAAATATAATTTTCAGGTTTATTTTACATGGATTTTTAGGAGAAAATGCAAGATAACCATGCAGAAATGTTAGGTATAATACTCTGTAGAATAATCCTGTCTCTTTTCTTTGTTATTCCCAATAGAATTCTAGACTTTTTATTCCTTTCCTCCCTACCAAAAAAAAAAAAAGAGAGAGAGAAAGAGAGAGAAGCTTGTTTTAAATTATGCATTTTATGTTTGTGTGATAAACAAAAGGAGCATATCTTGTAATTGCTAACATAACTCTTTCATGAATCTCAAATCTGAGTTGACGCTGCTGGATTCAAAGGCTGTTCCTGGGGGGTCTGTATGTGTTTGTAAGAGATTAAAACACCCTCAGATAGAACAAGCTAAATAAACATTCCCACTTTAAGAAAAATGTATACATGAAGAGTTATATTAAAATGTTTGAATTAAAAATTCAGCACTTTGATTCATTTGACATCATTAGCAGACAATTTTACATTGTCTTATAAATAATATATTTTGTAACCAAGATCTAGAATTTTAAGAAAAAAAAACCATATACTTTCATTTTTCTCTTTTTATATTTATTTATTATTTGAAAATAGTAAGGATTAAAAAGAACTTTATTGATACAAACCTAAATAATTGTTTATCTTAGTATGTGAATTTCTCATTTTTATTTAATGAAATGAGTAGGGTATGATAATCTCAAGAATAAAAATAAAATTTCATTTCCAAATTATTTGACACGTTACTACATAGCAAACTTAAGACTGTCAAATAAAGAAAGCAATGTACAAGAAAGATTTCATATCAGAAAAAAAGTATGCTGAATGCAGATAACTCATAGAAAGACATCTGGCTCAGGAGACAGTGATAAAGAACTTAGAAACATGTAATTTTACAATTAAGTACAAATAATGCATCCCCAGTATGACACTCATTTCTTTTAGCATCATTCCTCAAGCTAAGAAATATCTCTTTCTGGTCATAAAATTCTTGAGAGTAGAAACAATGTCTTTTCCACAACAGGTAAAATCCTTTGAGTATAACATCAGCTTCTGATAATACTATTATTTTTGTGAAGAACTGACTTTAAGTGAATTATCTTATTCAATTTTCACAATAACCCTATATTACTTAAACCCACTTCATAGATGAAGATATACACTCCAAGAGGTTAAAATTTTTTCTCCAAAATAACACAGAGTCAGTAAGTATCAGGGCTGGGATTTAAATTCAAACATTTTGAGTACTATGCCCCAATTGTAAAGTAAGATATACTTTGTACATCAAATATAAGAGCCTTCTTCCTGGTTCATAGACTATTTGTCACCATCTTGCTCTATTCTCACATGGCAGGAGAGGAGGAGGGTGAGGAGGGGTGGGGGAATCTTGTGTCACTTCCTCTTTTTATAAGGGCATTATTTCCATCATGAGGGCCCCACCATCACCATCCACTCTAACCCTAATCACCTCCCAAAAGCCCCACATCCATATACTATCACACAAGGGATTAAGGTTTCAATGTGTGAATTTGGGGGAGACACAAACATTCAGTCTATAATATTCTCCTTGTCCCTTCCAAACACCTAAAAGGGATCTGACCCACACAGAAAAGGAGAAGGAAGAGGAGAAATAAATTAAAAGCCACCAATTATAGAATACCTAGGTAGTGTACTAAGCATTTTACATTCATTATCCTTAATGCTCACACTAGCTCTGATGGATAAGACTTCTATGTTTATTTTATGGAAGAGAAAACTAAGTATCAAGCAGATTAATCCTGCGTTAAGGTAACTCAACTAGTAAGCAGTGGAGTTAGTATTCAAACACACATATGACTAACTTTAAATACTGGGCTTCCTGGTGGAGACAGTTGTGAGGTAGGTGAGCCTTCCTCAAACTCCTCAAATGCACCACATGGGCTTGTGCCCTTTCTGCCCCCCAACATTTAACCTCGATTCAAAGAATATTCCCAAAATATTAAAAAGTCTCATACCATGGGAAGTCAGGAGTCTAGAACCTCACGATGAGTGTCCCAAAACTGCCTAAAGCACTTCAAGTATGAAGCAAACACAGACAACTCCCTAGAGGCACATTTCATGGGTCCAGAGAACAGCTATTCTATTTCTTTGTAGGACAGCAGTGAGGTAGCTGGACCTCAAACTAACTCTCTGTAGGAAGGCTGGACACTGGGCGGCCAAGCCCTAGCCTCGCCAAATATTCCCAGGTTCAAGATGCGCACAGAAGTAACAGAGCCTCAAGGGCTTGAACATTGTCCCCTAGTGTTAGTGTGGAGACTCCTAAAAGACTGTATGCCAGTCATTTCCCAGTTGTAAATATACGTCTTGTAGTTCCATCTAAGGATTAGATTTGTCCTTAAGTGTAATTTTTTTAAAGTAAAAAATAAAAAAATAGGAAGAATTTAAACATAGTCCATTTGTCAGACTCCTACATCAGCCACAGTAAACAGCTAGCCTCAGGCAAACGTGGTAGGTCTACAATGCAGAGGGGTAGCAGTGCTTGCTTAGGCTTTCTCTGACTTAGCATGTACTGCTATGTATTATACCTTTATGTGTCAGTTTGTAGATTTATATGATCTAAAACAGAGAATCTCTGAGTGGTGAAACAAGATGGGGTATGACCATCTCTTATATAATGTTATCTAATGGCAAAGTATTTAAAAGGACCTTCAAATTTAAAGATTATATATATAATCTCCAGTAGAAAGAAATGTATTTCAAATTTGTTTACCTTCCCTGTGATAATCAATACTAAGCCTCTAAGAATATAAACACTTTTCTTTGCTCCTTCAAATTAAGGTGACATTTTAAGAGTAGGGGGCAAAAATGACCACACTGTGAAAGGATTTTGAGTTATGGAGAGAGCATTTTGAAAATAGATCTTTTGAAATGGAAACATGTGACCTTGCTGCCAAAATTAAGTAAGCATATTACATATTTTTTTAAAAAAAAGACACTTCATATATTACACTTTAAATGCTTAGAAACATGATTTTCTAGACTGTTTTAAAATAGTCTATACAAAGAGTTTCATTGAATTTGAACCCTTTAGCAAAAATGTAACAAAAGAACAGCTTTGAGCAAACGTGTGAGAACTGCTAACTCACTGACATCGTAGAACATGGAAATGTACCAGATGAATTTCAACAAAATCTTTCTATTATTAGATATGAAAAAAAGTATAATTTCACAAACATAGTCAAGCTAGCAATTCATTCATCTAAATCTATTTACCTTTATTAGGTATCTTTTCATTAAAACTGTGTGAAAATAAACTGGACTTATGAGCCAACATTTGAATCACTGATACATCAAAATTTTCAAAACTATAAAGTACGTTCGATCAAGTTTTGTTCATTAATTATTATAAATAATGATAAAGATTTAGTCCATTAATTTAATATTAAAATGCTTAAAATGATTATTTATTATATATGTCTTTGTATTTCTATTTTTGTGTATTTCATAATAAATACATTAATAAAATACTACCTGCACAAATTTTTTTAGAAATTACTTTTCTAAACTGTGTGGGACCATTGAAACACAAGTTCATTTTTAGAAGGATGAGAAATAAATGAATGAGTTTATATTTCTTGCCACTCTCATTTATAAGGACTCTGGATCAGATTTAATCAGATTTAGGAAAAAACTAAGTAAACTCTGTTACTTCCACCAAATATTATGGAGGACATTCACATAACTATAACCTGTTACCTCCACTCTGAATGATTTCCTTTAACTATTTGGACAGAAATCCACAAAAAATATCCATTCACATTTACATGAGAACAAAAAGTCCTGTCTTCCATAAATCCAGCTTAAATCCAGCAAATTTTTAATCCTATTCTTCCCCAACTCCTCATTTAAAATACCCCAACCAGCCATCTTAATGAACACAGGGAAGGAGGACTCTCAAAAATGGTAGAACTTTTATACATTGGAACAAATGTAATCTCTATCATAAATAGCTGTTTTAGTTTAAAATGAACTTATGAAAAAATAAAACTCAACAGTCTAAGGACTGGACTCCTCAAAGAAGAGAGCAGATATCTTAAGATCAGCCTTCCCCTCCTTTTTAGTATCTTCAAGTGGTCCTTCTCTGAGTAAAAAGTTTTGGATTATTCAGTCACTTGCCTAGTTCACTGCCAACAACAACCAAAATGTAATCTTCAAAGAGACTCCCACCTGCACCACAGACGTTAGCCAAAAGCTCCAGGCAGTTATTTACCCACAGCGTAGTTAGCAGAGAGGATTGGCAAGAGAGGAATTTCCTCCCTCTCAACTGCAAGATAATCATCTTCCGTCCTAAAGCATAAATTTTGATTACCCAGATTATTTTAGCTCACAGAGCCACAAAGGTTATTAGTGGTAATAAAACCATTCAGCCTTATAAAAAAAGTTTTTTAAAGATTTCAACCAACCACAACATTTAAGAATCTGACCTCACAGCACATTATCTATCCACTATGTAAAGTAATTTTCTCTTTGCTGTCAATATGATCCTTTTTTCATTTCTTTAGCTATGATTCTAAAAGAAAACAAAATGATATGACTGACCTCATCAGGGCAGAATTTTTTGCAGCCAAAGAATGGGCTTTTTGTTTTGTTTTGTTTTGTTTTGTTTTGCTTTTCTGTATAAAGCTAGTTGGCCTACATGGATTCCAAAATCAAGAGCTTACCCTTACACTATACTCAAACCCAGCTGAAAGAACCAACTAATGCCAATGCTTCCTAAGCATGATCACCTGGTAAAGTAACAATTCTGTTCTTCTCTGCATAGAAGTGAAATCCTCCCAATCTAGCTGTCCCCCTCACTTCTATGATGACTGTGGCTTTGAGCCAGTTCTTGAGGACTCTGTTCTTACTACCTAATAAACCTTCTAAAACTTTCCTTCCCTTGACTATATCTTCTAAAATATGCATTAACATTTATGTTTATGTTTAATATTTATTCATTTCTAATATCTTAACCTTCATAAATAAGTAGGTAAAAGTTACTGTTTTCAAAAAGTATCTCACATTTCTAGGAGAATGCATGTTGACATATCTATTATACAGCTGCTTTCTTTGTGGATCCATGTCTACCTCTGGAACAAGGAGAAATTAGATTTTCAAAGAGCTCAGTTAGGCATGTAGACATCCAAGCAGGCACTTGGAAAAGAACTCAACTCAAAGAAGCTACAAAAGTGTGTATATAATACATTCCAAATATTTTTTAAATTCCTGCTTTGTTTTTGGGCAGCAAATTATGCTCAGAGACAGTTTGTCTTTGTCAGCAATTTATTTAACACAGGCTCACTGCAGGAATTTCACAAGCTAATAGCATACAGGATATGTCTCTTAATAAGACAATCAAGAAATAACATGCTCAAAAAAATGATAGATTAATTACACCATTTTTCCAGGAGAGGGGAGATGAAAAAGAATAAAGTCAAAATGTAGATAAGGTGTACCTTTTTATATAAGCAAGCACTCAGGAGAGATGGCTTAACCAACCATGAGCTGATTTCCAGCTGCCAGAGCAATTAAAAAAAAAGTCCTTTGTTGCTAGGGAACCACAGTGCCAGTGTTGGCAGGAGAGTGGATGTCCTTCACAGGGCCACTTCTCAGTTCTCCCACCACAGGTAAAACAGTAGCCTTTACCACAGCAGAAGCTAATGCCCCAAAGGTCCTCAGAGAGCTATGTAGGCCAGCAAGGTGTCACCTTACCCATACGAAAAATTCTCAGAATCTCCTCTTAAACTTATAGTCTAAATGCCCCCTTGACATAGCTGATTCTTCATATGTTTTTATTGATAAGCCCCCACAAGTGTATGTCATCAACTGGGCCAGAGTGTTTATCAATTGACAACAGATGTGGGATGATAACACCCGAAAACAACTTACTTCATTCTTATATCAAAATGATTTTTTTTCTTTGTTATAAACAAATGGATTAAAACAACTTCACCTGAGATACAAACAAGTAGATTTGAAATCATATCAAATCAATATACAGTTCCATATTCAGACACTGGGAACATTTGAGAACCAAATACTTCTAAACATTATGAATAGTGGAAACACTACATTTTTTTATACTTCTACATTTCCCAAAATATAAACCACAAACTTGCTATTTTTATGATCATATTTTTGAAAACATGTAAAGTAGGGGAGAATAATATTCTTCCCATTATTGTTGGTTTGGGGTACACATTGTCTAAATTTTAGATTATTTGATTCAAAATGATTCCCCCCAAATAAATTTGTGGTATATCTAAGAGATAAATTATGTCTTCTTTTAGGATTTCTTTAAATTAACTATATTGCAAACTGCTTGCAGTTAATCACTAAATCACAAAACTCTGCTTGAATTTTTCTTTTCTTGGTCATACCTAATCAAGTTTTTAACAAAACAAGAAGGCATAGCAGAAAATTACCATACATCAACTACTTTTAACATCTTGTTGAATAAAATCTTTTGAGGAATGTGACTTTATTTTTTTATAATTAAATAACTCTCTAGTTGTCATACCCTTTAATCAAATAAGAGTCACATTCTTCTGTTCCTGAGAACAAGTGGATGATGCTAATATGTTTTCTTAAAGTAAATATATTAGAAATTTTGCAGAAAGGGGTAGAGTGAGAATAGAAAGAAGATGGAAGGAACTAATTATTAGTTACATATAACATGTTTATCAAGGATGAAGGTGTAAAAATGTCAATTTTGGTAAGAAAAAAGGAAAAATAAATTTTCAGAGCTGTTTTTTTAAAGAGACTATTCAACAGCTGAATTTGGAAAAGCAGTTTACCAGTAGTTACAGTAAATATATTCCAAGTGAATCATATAACCACTAATTAGGTTTGAATCACTCAAGTGTACATTTGCTGTGACAACAGTTTTCCCTTTACAGATCATCTCTCTATTTATAAAAGAACTGGAAATTAACATTTCCTGCTTTTGTCAAACTGAAGCATCTTTCAATAGTTCTCAGCAAACATCTGAAGGATTCTTGCATCCTGAGATCATCTGGCCATTATGTTTTCAAGTGTTGTCTCTCTTCAAGAACTGGATGAGATGCACAGAATAAGTGATTGCAGATTCTTTGCAAAATAGCAACAAGAACACAATAAAAATACCCAATAGAGAAAGATCATGGGTTACCATTCATGGCAGATGGGAATAAACATAAATTGACAGTGGAAGTTTTCATTCTGTTTTGCACATGACTAACCACAAGTAAAGCCTGAGCCCCAGAGAAATAAAAGGCAAGATTATGTAGCTGTGTTTTTAATGCAGCAATTATTGGTAGATCCAGATTGAAACAGATTTTTTTGCCCCAACTGAGATAGTTTCTTAAAGAACATAGTTTTAAGAGTGCTATTCAGATACCAAATAGAGCCTAACACCCACTCATTCTCACAAGTATCAAAGGGGGACAGTTTTCTGGATTAATTTCAATACATCATCCCCTAATCAACATTAACCATACTGTGATATACTGCTATCAGGAACGACACATTTTTTTTTTCTCCTAGAATCTCAAATTGAAAATGGTCAAAAGAGGAAGAATGGTCTCATTCTACTGTGGAACCGAGGTTCTCTGAGCTCCAAAAAATAAAAGTACTGTTTAGGCCCTGAAATTCACTGCATATTAAGGAATACCTTAAGATCTATAGCATAGTCATCATTCAAAGTAAAGCTTTGTCATACAATTTACCCAGTTCCTCAAGCGGCAGACACATAGGCAATTGTGTAAGCATCAACTATATAGATGTTTCCTACTTATTTTTCTGAGCACATTCTTGTCTTCAACATCTTTATCATTTTTTATTCTTCCAAGTTTTCTTTTTTTCTCTTAAAATTTCCATATTTCTTCATGCTCCCCACAAGCTCTCTCTGATTCATTGGTTTCCTCAAGTTGAATTCTTGGCATCAAAATATTCTGAAAGTCATTGACACATTCTGAGTTCACTTTTTAAAGGAAAGATGATCTTATTCTTTGGAATCGCACTGCTATTATCATCTCCCATCATTCCCTAATAATTTTACCTTCTGCTAAACTCTTTGTATCTTATCATCACGCCCATGCCATTTCTTGTTCATGGAACGTGTTTCTCACACCTACCTTCATCCTTCACTGTAGAAATAGTACTCATCCTGCAAGGACTGATTCAAATAACACCTACTCCCTCTGGCTTTCCTCCATAATGGCTTATTTATAATTATGTTATATTTTGGCTAATAATCTGCCCTTTCCCACCTGGAAAGTTTTTCCTCTGTGATCAAATTCTAAAGACATATGGGCAGAGAGGTGAAGGGGGAAAGAGATAGATACCTAGTTAACCAAGTCAATTAAACCAACCTTACTAATCAGTCAATGTCAGAACTACAACACCCTCACAATCAATACCTCTCCTAAGACAGCTTTATACACTTTGTATTTTGGGTCTGTACTCATACTACCACAAGCATCTTCAGAGTTTATTTATATTTGTAACTTAACATCTGCTCAAATCTACTGCTCACTCAGTGCTTAACAAATATGTGAAATCGGCTGAATTCTTGGACTCTACATATGAACACAAAAGAATATTCTGTGTCCTAAAACATATACAATAGAAGGAACTCTGAGAGATTAATTAAATTAACACTCAGGTAAAAGAGACCATACTTCAGTTCTAGTTTAAATTCCACCAGCTGTGTCACTTTGAGAATGAAGATTTCATTTCTATGCACATAAATCAGAGAACTAAAGGAGCTTCTTAACTGACTTTCAAGTCTTCTATAAGACGAAACATAGTATGATATATCAAAGCATTTTGAAAATTCCATCTCACTGTGAAGTAACATCATCAAAACAGATAAGGAAAGCATGCCATTCTGTAAACCAATTAGGTTATACTTATTCTTCTAAAGTTACCTTATTTGTCTTTATTTATTTTTCTTCTAATCGTGGAAGAGAGGAACTAATATGCAAATTAACTCTGTAATTATGGAAGGTCCTGTTATTAGTAAGTCAATGGCCAGCTGTTTCCCATCTTCATAGAAAAAAAATGATAGGAAATAACTGGATATTATTTAAGGAGAGAGAGGCAGTTTTTGTTTTTTGGGTTTTGTTTTTGGTTTTGGTTTTGGTTGAGATAAGAGGATTTCACTGCAAGAATGATTCCAAACAGTAGAACAGGCTTTCAAGAGGACAGACAAATCTCCTCAATGGAAATTACTTTAAATGGCATCAATTATTATTATGAAATTTAAGTAGCAGCATTGCTAATAAAGGAACTCAATGCTAGAAGATTCTCTTTTGACTCCTAAAGCCATAGAATAAGAATGCAGTTTTAAGATGCTTAGAGACAAAATGATGAGTTTTCAAAGGAAAAAGCAATTTGCTCTACGAATTAAGCACCAAGCACTTGTATATGCTGTAATTCTAGACCCTTGCTCAAGACTTTACATTTTATTGACAAGATGAGCTACAACGATATTCAGCTTTCTTAGACTGAGGTTCAGAGGAAACATTGTTTTCCTGTAGGAACTATGAATACAATTTTCTTATTCATCTATCCATCTTCCCAAATAAATTTATATATAAACAGTGTCATTCATTCATTTGAAAATTAGTTATTGCACTTACAGCCATTGTGAGTCAGTAAAACACAAGCCAGTCAACCATACAAAATGGTAAAGTTATGCCTCATTTAAAGAGTTCACCATGTATTATTGTTATAGGAAGAAAAATAGAGGTAAAGGAAAAATAGGAGAGGAATAAGAGGGAGAGGAAAAAGTAGAAGAAAAAGAAGTGAAGGAGAAGGAGAAAGAGAAGAAGAAATAACAATATCCCAAAAAGAGTTATCCATTTTGCTGAGCATTGGAGATAATTTGTCTCAGAATTGATTTAAGTAAAACATATATAAATATTTTCCCCACAATTTTGTTAAAACTTATGTAAAATTACAAAAAAAAAAGAAAGAAAGAAAGAAAGAAAGAAAGAAAGAAAGAAAGAAAGAAAGAAAGAAAAAAGAAAAAACCCAAGCACGTGGAGAAAGCAGAAAGTCAGGCTCCCTCCAAACACCATTAGCTAACTTCCAAGCAGAAGTGACTCAGCACTTCTCCGCTTATGTAACCGTGTGCCCAGTACACACACGCGGGCATCATTATCTGGTAGTGTGCCACTGTTGTTTAACTTGTGTATAAAAGGCACCGCCGCCCTGCAAGGCTGGCTATGCCCTTGCTGGAATAAAAAGGTATGTTGCAGTTGTCTACGGCTCCCTGCATTTTCTTCCAACTGTGCCTCATACCCCTTACCTCAGAACCGTGAACCTGCAGCAACACACTAAGATAAAGAAAAAATCCTGAAAGAAGCCAGAGGGGAATAAAACACCTTACTTATAGAGGAACAAAGAATTACATCTGACCTCTCCTCGGAAATCATGCAAATAAAAAGAATGAAGTGAAATGTTTAAAATGTTGAGAGAAAAAAAACCGCCAACCCAGAATATGTACCTTGCAAAATTATCCTTCAAAAGTGAAGAAAATAAACACTTTCTTAGACAAACAAAAATTGAGGGAATTTGTTACCAGTAGACCTGTCTTGCAAGAAATGTTAAAAGAAGTTCTATAGAGAAGGGAAATAATATAGATGAGAAACTCCTATCTGTATAAATAAGGAAGAGCATCAAAGAAGAAATAAATTAAGGTAAAATAAAACTTATGTGATATGTTGTTTCAAGCAAGTATTTACTATCTTTGCTAATACTCTTCTAGACCTATGGTATAAAGTATAAATGAAAATGAAATGATATGAATATATAAAAGTGAAACAATTCCGTAGAATTAAAGAGGTTTTTTTGTATAGGGCATTTGCCTATGGCTATCCATTAGACTGACCATAAAGGTGGAAAGAGGTTTTAAATGTTTCTCAAGGATAAAATTTCCAATAAAACACAACTAATTAAAAAGTATATTGTGATTACTTGAAGCAAAAAGAAAAAGACATCAGGACCTGCTTCCCTATCTTGGATTTTTGACTTTGTTGGCTATAGATGTCGGTAAATACAGAACCACCGACTCTTGTCAGCCAATATGGGTCCGTTCCGGCACACCGCAGTTTCCTCTCCTTATGACAAAGGTGTCCAGCTTTCATTGCTATCATTTTGCCTATTGTTTTTTCAACAGTGCATTTACCAAGAAAGCATCTAGGTTGGATGAAGTACCTAATTAACTGTAGTTTAATTAGAAATCAGAAATGAAGGCAATGATGTTGCTCTACTAAAACATGGTTAAGTCCATGGGATTTCAGACATTCAGATTTAAAACCTGTTACCAACTCTTAGAAGATATGACTTTTAACTTGTCACTTAATTGTTCTAAACCTTTTTCCACATTTCTAAATTAAACATAATACCAGGTCTGCCTTACTACTGCATAAAAATTAAATTAAATAATCCACATAAAGTACATCTAATAATCACTGTATGTACATGTCACACACACAAAAGGCGCTCTATTAGTTATTTTTATTCTTTGAGGAGAACAACAGTATTTACAGTTACAAACATCCAAAATAATAGTTGCTCTCATATAAAAATGAATTCATTTTCTTGAGTTATTTATAGTGGCACTTTAAATTTAAATTTAAAAGTGAACAAGTACATTTAATTTAAAATTAATGACTATTACCGTGTATCCATTAAAATTTCATGTGACTATTGGAAACATTTATAAGGTATGCAATGGACTCATACAGAAGAGACAATAATTAAACCTTAATAAGTGTAATTTTAAATAATTATTTAAAAATATATTATTAAATTTGATACCTCTTATTTTAAAACCTTTTTATAATTCTATTTACTAGAGAAAGAGAAAGGAATTATATGTTTTATGAACATTTGAACAAATAAAATTAATTTAAGAAATGGATGACAAAGGATAAGTCTTCTAGTCAGAGTCTCCTGCCTGCTAGTAAACCATCATGTAATCAAGAGATTCTGCTGACATTCTTCTGTGCCTTCTTCTTCAGCAACCAAGGTCATTATTTAATGTTGTCAACAGAGTTTCTCCATTCTCCTTGCAAATGTTGATGATAAATGGCAGATTTGTTCATGTGTTGACATAAAGGTCAGTGTGGCATTGGCATCACTAATAATACCCGTGTTTAATTTGATCTGCAGATAATTTGTCTCATTTTCTTTTTTTCCCCTTATTTGTGACTTTGCCAGGGAAAAAGCAATATTCCATTTTGTTTCTTTTAAACATTTGGTCACTCTAATAGCTAAATCATAAATTCCATGAATATACCATGAGTATCTTGTTCATACTGTTTTCCCTGACTGGAATATAACTGGGGTAGAATTAATAAAGTTTTCTCAAGTACATAAGTAAAAGAATAGATGAATGAATAAAAGAAAGAATGAATGAATGAACAAATAAAGGAACTAGTACAAAAGTATCTTTAGAAATTACTAAAATTGTTCAGAGTAGGGCTCTCTTACTTCTTTTGAGCTCTTTTCATTTTTCTTCGTAGTACTTCTTATAGTTTGAAATTATATGTTTATATTATGATTTGATAAATGTTTATCTCCCCTATTAGACTATTTTGCTTACAACAATACTCTCACTTTTATCACAGGACCTGACACATAGTAAGCATTCAGTAAACACTGATCAAGGAATGAATGCCTCCTCTTTGGGTAGCTCGGTTCATTAGCAGACATCAAGGTTCTGCTTTAAAATTCTATGCTCCATTTATGAGATAAGGAAACCTTGCAATAAAAAAGTAAGCCCACTTGATAACATTTTTTGAGTATCTATCAAATGATAGCGTGATTCCCAAGCTTATACATGGAAAGTCTTTAGAGATGGAATTTTACCTCACTTTCTCTAAATAAACACAATGTGAAGAGCATCATTTGTATCCCCAGATGCTTTTAAAATATGTAACATAATATATTATGTATTCTAAAATATACAACATATTATAAAAGGTATGATTTAAAATACTGTATTTCTCATCAGAGAAATGAGCTCCAATTGTTGGCTCAATTGTTTCATCTTACTTGTGGAGGCAGTACTGGTAATATTAGAAATCAAAACATGTATCTGATTAGGTTTCACTGTGTACCACAGAGTTGTCTGTGATTTGTGATTAAACCAAAATATCTTTAGTATGTAGCCTTACACATGGTCAGTGTAACCTTTGGATCTCTTTATATGCCCTAAAGGATTATGCTGTGGAAAACTCCCCATACACAAGCTAATCGCTTTTTCACATATTTTTCTCTTCTGTCTCAAAGGTGTGATAATTTCAAACTGAACACTAAGGTACCTCATATAAATGTAAAATTAATATACTATAAAACAATAGTAGCAATAATAATAGTATCAATTATTAAAGGTCTATTATGTTCCTAGCACTGTGCTGACTTCTTATTCCTTATAGCTGTCCTTCATGATAATACTGAAAGTAAATGTAAGTCTCATTTTAATAATTTTTTCAATATCACATGTGTAACAAGGGAGCACAGCTGGTATTTGAACATAAGTCTATAAGAATACAGCATGGTTTAGTAGCCTTGGCAATAATGACATTTTAGACCAAGTAATTCTTTATTGTGGGCAGACTGTCCTGTGCTTCTATCAACTAAATGCTAATAAAAACCCCTCCCAGTTGTGACAATCGAAAATATCTGCAGACATTGTTAAATGTACCATGGGGGGAGGGAGAGTAAAATCTCCCTACTCCCCACTCTCTGCCACTCCCTTCCTTCATGCAGGGAGAACCGTAACAGTCCAGCATTCAGATATAATCCATTTTGGTGTTTAAGAAAATGTAGAAAACAGTTACACATTCATATGGCAATTCAGCCAAGTAGACCTCTACCCTAACAAGACAACACAGGTAAAACAAATTTCCCAAGGAAAAATACTAAAATTATTGTGAAACCTATTTTTTCAGTAATTGTAAATGCTTCCATTTTAGAAAACTCCAAGAAAATAAATGCAGAAAAATCAAAGTATATTGAAGTTTTCATTTGCAAGGTGCCTATCTTTAAGTAATTCAAGTAGTTTACTGGAATTAAATCTATGAATTAAAAATGAAAAACAAGATTTCATTTATTGTTTACTCTCCAGTAATTTTTTGAAGTGTGGTTTACTCCTGAATTAAGAGTCAGGAGGAGCCTTCTTCAGGTCACTTGTCTTTTTTTTTGTTTTTATCTAAAATAAGATCAAAATTCCAAATGATTTCTCTAAGTTGGCAATCAATTAAAATGACATTTTGAAGTTTTGAATGGTCACAGCTGCATCTTTTTAAAAAATAACAAATTTAACCTTTGTATCTAAAACACAGAATTATGCTGTTGTTTTGTTGTTGCTTTTGCTTTTGGCAATGTTGGTTTCAAGTTTCTGTGTTTCAATTTAGATATAAGTATGGATAGGACTTCATAGTCCTTGACTTTAAACCACAACTCTATCCTTCAGTATCAGAGATAAATTTACCTGATAACAGTAGTCACTAGTTTTTTTGTTTCTAAATAAAACTTCATTTATTTTCTGCTCAGCAAAAGTAGTTGTATGTAAATATCTTATACTCCGCAACAGTAAGACTGTTGTAACATTCCCCTAGAGTAAATGAACTTTAGAAATTAAATTTCAATGACAGTGAGACTTCTGCTTCTAACAATGAAGTAACTGGTATAATTTATCCATTTGAGAAAACAACTCTAAACTAGGCAAAATATATGAGGTAACTGTTTTCTGGAACTGGACAACAGTCAGCCAGTTAAGAAAAGGGAAACACAAAATTGGCTCCGTGTTTGTCCTAGCGTTCTACCTAGGAGCACTTCCAGACAGTGCACAGAAAGGTAGACCCCAGCACAGAGTGCTGGGCAAGACAACCTGAGTTGAGGAGTAAGGACGGGAGTTTGAGTCTGCAGAAACAGCTGACTTTATAAGACAGGGCAGTGAAAAAAAGAAAGAAGCACAAATCTGATTTTTCAGAATTCAGTATGAGAGTTCGTCCCAAGTCCTCTGCCAAGAGCTGGCTGAGTGTGTGAAGAATGAGATTTCACAATGCCTGGAAGAGAACCACCACTGGGGGACAATGGGCAGACAGAGGGCCCAGGTGCAGGCAGTGCCTAGAGAGGTGGGAGCCTCAGGCAGGCCAGAGCAGTAATGTCATGTGTATATCTGCCATTCAGTTGAGATCCCAAAAGCAATCAGGACCAAGCCCTAGATTGAAAGTCATTACCAAGGACAAAACTGAAATAAGCCTAATTAAAGCACAACAGGTACAAGAGGACTCACTAATAACTGCCAACCAATAGAAAAAAAAAAGGGGAGGGGAACCCAGCTTTTAAAAGAAGACAACATAATCTGATGGGAGGAGGATAAAGAAAATTTTATTAACCCTTTTTAACCCATTTGTCGTACAAAAAAAAAGTGCAGCTCGCTGCCAGCGTTAATTTAATTTTACATAAACATGCTTCTTGAGACTGAAGTAAATCTGACCAGTTTTCAATGTGAAAATAAAATACAAAAAAATTCTTGGAGTTATTTCTAAACAGAACTTGTCTCCAATCCTAATGTAACAGAAAGGTATATGATGAAAAATTTAATAAAGCCAAATATTGGTCCTTTGAATGTTTTTTAAAATTTACAAAATACCGAATAATATCGATCAATGAAAAAGGACAGAAATTCAAATGACTAATACCAGACATAAAAGAGAGGCTATCACTACATATTCCACAAATATTAAAAAGTACCTTTATATCAATAAAATTGATAACAAAGATAAAATGAACAAATCCTCAAAATAACAATTTACCAAACTGAGACAAATAGAAAGAGAAATTTTAAACAGCCATACATCTATTAAAAAGTGAGTTTTAACTTAAAACCTTCCCAGGTCCAGACAGTTTCACTTGTGAATTCTGTCAAACATTTGAGAAAAAAAAAATTCATTCTTATTCGTACTCTATATAGGACATAATACTTCCTAACTTTCGTGTGAGGCTCACATAACCCTGACACCAAACCTAACAAAGATATTACAAGAAAAATAACTACAGACCAATATCTCTCATGAACATAGATTTAAAAATTCTCAGCAAAATATTAGTAAATAACATCTGGAAACATATAAAAAAAATAGTATAACATGGTCAAGTGGGAGTTGTCCCTGAGACACAAGCCCAACTTATCATTTGTATAAATCAATGTCATTCAGCACATTAACTGAATAAAAGGGAAATCACATGAGCACCTCAACATATACAGAAACGATTTTGGCAAAAGTCAGCATCCATTCATGATAAAACAAAAGCCTTTTATCAAACTAGTAACAGAAGAGAACCACCATAATATGGTAAAGGGCACCTATGTCTTAAAATCATTTACAGCTACCATCATATTTAATCGTGAAATAGTAAATTCTTTCCCCCTCAATACTGTGAATATGGCCAGAATGTTGACTTTTAACAAGTCTATGTAACATTACACTGGAGGTCCTAGCCAATAATTAAAGCAAGAAACCTAAATGAAAGCTATAAAGATTGAAAAAGAAGAAGTAAAACTATACTTATTTACATGCAACATTACTAAGGATGCAGATCTCCACAATGAGATAGCACAACATACTGACAGGTATGACAAAATTTTAAAAGACTGACAACACCAAATATTGACTAGAATTTGAAGTAATGAAAACTATTGTACATTGCTAGTGAGAGTATAAAATTATCTACCACTTTGGAAAATGCTTTGGAAATTTCTTATACTGTTAAACATATACCTATATATCTGTGATTCAAGAGAAATAAAAGAGAAATAAAATCCGAGAAGTAAAAATCTATTTCTATAAAAAAATACTTGTCCAAGAATGTTCATAGAAGCATATTCACTATATGCAAAAACTGGAAACTACTCCAGTGTCCCACAACAAAAGACTGAATAAATGAATTGTAGTTTTTTTTATCATCAATAGAAAAACCAAATTAATTATACGACATAGATAAATCTCTAAAGCTTTATGATGAACAAAGAGAAGTCTTATCTGAGTACATACTATATGATTTCATTTACATGAATTTAAAGAACATGCAAAACTAATCTATAGCAAAAGATATCAGAAAAGTGGTTGCTTTCAGGAGAAGTGGAATTGAGTGGAAAAGGGTGCAAGGAAATCTGGAGTGACGGGAATTTTTAATATTTGGACAGTTAAGCGGGTGTATGCATTTCTCAAAACTCATTAAACTTTACCGTTTGAGATTTATTTCACTAAATGTAAATAACAAGTTTAAATCAAATATACAAAAATTTAATAAATCAGGGAAAACAAATCTATAGTGGTAGAAGTCAAGTTAGTGGTCACCCAAGGAGTGGAATTGTGACCTGACAGAGATGTGAAGCAGCTTCCACAGTGTCGATAACGGTCTGTGTCTTGATCTGGGTGCTGGTGTGTTTACTCTGTGAAATTTCAAGCGCACTAATGATCTGGGCATTTTTAAAATATGTTGCACTTCAATATAATTAGCATTTAAAACTTTTGATGCTAGGAATCACAAAAGCCCTCTGTATCAACTCCTAGCTTTAAAAAACTGCATATACTCTTTCATTGATACAATGGGGTGTAAGGAGGTTGCTAGCTATACCGCCCTATTGTGCATAATAATCTCCTACTGGAAGAGCTTTAACCTGTTACTATGACAGTGTGCTTTGACTATGGCATTCACAGAAAATAAATCATTTCAATTTAATCCGTCCAGTCGTTTTGTTATTAAAAATGACAAGGAGGCAACAGTAAGCATCACTAGAGAAATCAGAGCAATATACAACTGTCACATTATAATACAGTGGGATCGAAGATTGTTCAGGAGAGTCATAATTCTAATTTCAGAAAACCAAATACTATTTATGTGATAACATCCACCTGTATCTCTTTAACTTGTATTTTCAATTCGCTGCCTGTTTACAGCTATTCAAACTGAAGCACTGCATGTCATTAAATACTATGTAAATAAGTTAGGCCTAACTGAAGGATCAGAAGCTAACAGGGAAACTTCAGCATCTGGGGCCAGAAGATTCTATTTTTAACAACACCCATATGGTCCTTGAAGCATAGCTGAAGCACTTTGATAGACATGCCAAGATTCAGCTAAAGAGATAGACTTTTACCACAGATGAAACTGTCTCCCAGTGAAAGAGAAGAGATTAATAGAAGTGTCAGTTACGGTTCTGTGGCTGCAAGCTATAGAAATTTATTCTGGCTAATATATTCAAAAAAGAGAAGGAATTTATTATAAATTGATTTGTGAATTGCTCACTGGATTTAGGAGAGGTAAGACACCAAGGTATATGTGGAGATTTGAAAAGGGAAACTGATGAAAGTGTCTACTGAAGACCATTTGGCCCCACCTCACATCCTCTCGGGTCAATTTTTTATTGCAGTCATTGCTACGAGACAGATATAATGTGACAGCCCTTTCTTTACGAGGGTTTTTCTGCCACATAGGATGCTTGTGGAAGCCCACTCAGCCATTCTGGCACATGCACAGAAATATGGAGATGTGTAGGAGATAGCAACTCATGTGGCAACCAATGGGATATGAGCTGCTGGAAAAATATTACTCTCTTCCATCCCCCAGCTGGATAATTTTGAGCTGCTTTGTACATGGTTCTGCATATGATCCCCAGTAAGATTACATCACTGCCTAGAGCAGTGATCAGCTTGATGATGCAGCTCTGACTGGGTTCTCCTTCCTTCTCTGTTTTACCCTCCCTGTCTTCTACAACTCTTGCTCAGAATCACTTCCCAAAAGATACTTCCTGCCTATAAGCCCTTGTTCTAGGCTCTACATTTGGGGGGGAATATAAGCTAAAACAAAAGTTAACTACGTTAACTTTAACGTTAAAAGTTAAAAGTTAACTTTTAACAGTAACTGCCAAATTGCATGAATTCAAACGTCATTTTTGTTCCCCTGCTCATGATCTGAATTCTGGGAGAGAGCATGCAACTGACCAAACTTAGGTCTTCTGCCCACCCCTTGCATAGGAAGAGTAAGGCACAACAGATAGTCTCTCAGAGAGGGAAGAGGTAATTCCTTAAAAAAAAATAAAATAACTAAAATAAAAGTTACTCTTTCGAAACTATATTTGTGTGTCTAAAATATTGCATTAAAAACCTGAGAAGCAAACTCAGTAGAGTGAGATCATTTAAATTATATCTATAAATCAACAGCACCTATACCATCATATTTACAATGAATTTATTTCAGTGTTTGAGATTATAGGTCTTTTCTACTTATGGTGATTAATTAAAAATTCATCAAGAATCTGAAAATGATTAGGTTAGAATCTCACATCCTACTCACTCTTTTTAAAAGTTTGATATATACATTGCCTCCAAAAATGAACCGAGGCTTCTAGACAAAATGGAGTAAGCAAATGCCACAGTACTCATCAGTAATTCCAGCTAAACACCGTAGACAAAATATATAGAGCAGCTATCAGAAGAGTATGAAAGGTAGAGGAAAAATGCGAACTGGCTAAGGACCTGCAGACTCAATGAACAATGTGGTAGTGAGTTCTCTGGTTTAGTTTGATTTGGTTTGTCTCGTATGTCTTGACCAAGAGAGAAGTGGCCTATAGCCCTGAAACGCAAAGAGATAGAGATTAGAAAACAAAACAAAACAAAACAAAACAAAACAAAACAAAAAAAAATGCTCTTGCCAGCCAAGGCACAGGAAAGAAGGAAGGCAGCCCTCGGGACAGAACCCTTTTAATTATGTCTCCCCTATTCCAGGCAAATAACACAAAAGAACCCGTATCTCTCCCTTCTCACTAGGCATTGTGGGAACTGTGAAACAGAGCCAAGTCAAACAACGCCACACGGCACCGGCACCGACCAAGCAGAGGCGCAGTGTTCCTCCCCCTCCATCTCCTCTAGGTGCTGTGGATATTAAGAGGCTGAATCCTATTAACTAGCCCCACTCTGCAACAGCTTCAGAAGAGGCCAAGCCCTCCTCACCCCATCCAATAGCCCATTTTGCTCTACACGAATATAAACAGAGGCAGTATCCTCCCTCCGTCCCCATCAGACTATATGAAGACTGTGGAAGGAGCCCTGTCCACAATCCCCGCCCTGCACTAAGGGAGCATCAGCAAAAAGGAGGCACTCCACCCTCTCCCGACTGGATTGGGGAGGTTGGGAGATTAGAGTAAGAAGAGTAGGGAGCTGGGAAAAGGGATTCTTTGTGTCTCAGCATATATCACAAGCATATCCCCAAGCAGCCCCTGTGTAAAACTGACTAGTTTCACAATACAGCAAAAGCTCTGAAAACTGAACTATGGTGTGGAATACCACTCAGGTTTCAAACTGGCCTAGTAGTACACGACCAGGGTAGACAAAAATAATACTGGAAAAGCTTGAAAACTAAATTGACATTCAAACTACAGCCTACCAAAGTGGACTGGGTCACATTCTCTGAACTTAAACAGGTAGGTCTATTGCCTAGTAAAACAGAAGATTTAAATAGCAGAGTCTCACAGCATAATACTTAAGAAGCTCAGAATACAATCCAAAATTATGTGTCATGCTAAGAAACAATAAACTCTCAATTCAAATGAGAAAAGATAATTAACAGATGCCAACACTGAGGTGATCCAAATGTTAGAATAACCCGAGAAAAATATTCCCATAAGAAATTATGAACACTCTTGAAACACGTGGAAAAAAATGAAAGTCCCAGCAAAGGAATAGAACCTATAGAAAATAATCAAATAAAACTTTTAGAATTAAAATTACAGTAACTAAAATTGACCAACTCCCTGGATGAGCTCAGTAGCAGCATGGAGATAACAAAAGGGGGAGAAATCAATAAATATAGAGATAGATCAACAGAAATTATCCAGTCTGAACAACAAAGAGAAAAGTGATTAAAAATATAAAGTATGGAATGTCAGGAATATATGGAGCAATAACAAAAGATCTATCATATGTGCCACTTAAGTCCCAGGTGGAAACGAGTAAAAGGCTGGGGCTGAAAAAGAATATTTGAAAAATTAATGGCTGAAATAGTCTCAAATCTGACAAAACACATAAATCTAGAGGGGAAAAAATGAACAAATCTAAACAGAATAAACTCAAAGAAATACATGCCTTCACATATCATAATCAAAGATCTAAAAACTAAAAAAATAGAAAAATATCTTGAAAGCGCCAAAGAGAAACAATGCATTACCCATAAGGGACCAACAATTTGAATTCTAGAGTATTTCTAACCAGATACAATAGAGGCCAGAAAGAAGTGGCTCAACATTTTTTGAAGTGTTGATATAAAATAACTATTGACCCAGAATACGATATCCAATAAAAATATATAAGGAATTTCACACATAAAAAATTATATATTTGGCTTCACCTGAAAAATCAGAATACCTGGCCATCAGGCCTGAATTCTTACAGAGCAACAATGGTCTTGAGTCTTGCTCCCTTTGATGAGGCATGCAGTCTCTGTTTGCCAGAACCCCCATCTGGAGCCTCCTACCTTGAGCACTATTACAAACATTTTCTACTTGCCTGGCTATTGTAGCGTTAGGTTTATGGCATCCAGATTATGGTTCTAAAGTTTACTGGAGACTCTAATAAAAGCCATAGATCCCCCAAAATTACTCATGCAAACAAATTTGTATTTTGTTTCAAAGTTCATAGACCCATATGCCCCTAAGGTTCTGCAGACCCCATTTTCAGAACCCCTCAGTTATAACATCTAGTATACTATTCTAATCTTACACATATTGATATATTGATTACTCATCCTTTTACTATGTTAATATTAGGGTCTCTTGCCCTTTTCTGTGTTAGAAATGTCTCTTGTCATACGTGTTTGATGTATTATTTAAGAATATTCAATTCTGCTATGTAGAATAAGACAAATAAGAAAGATAAATAAAATTAAATATAGAAGTGAATACTTTGTGAAACATATTAGACATAGATAAAAATAGGTAGAATCTATATTTGAAGGAGGAGAATGACTAAGTAGCCATCAAATATTCACTGAGGCACCCAACAGTTTCTGGTACATAATTTGTAGAATGAATGAATGAGTCAATGAATGAATACTGAAAGGCTCAGCTTCTCCATTACATTATACCCTCCTCCCACCTCTAACAGATTACTATTTTTTTCCTATTCTTTAGTGTGTCTCAACTAGATTATAAATTTCTTGGCGATAAGGGTCATAAATGATATCATGCACATGACAAAAATTAATAAATATTGGAAAGCATCGTCACACATATAGCAGTGATTTTCAGGCTCAAGGGTACATCACAATCATTTTGGAAGCTTGTTTAAAATGCAGATATCTAGGAGCCACCCCAGGAGTTTTGATTCAGAAATGTAGAGATGTGATATAAAAAGTCTGCATTTTTACCCAAATTCCCAGTATTTTTGATGTAGAAACTCTATCAACATGGTAAAAACTATTGAACTAAGGGGAATAGAAAGTCCAGGGCAAATTGTAATTGCTATTTTCTTTCTTATTATGATCAACGTTATCAAATAGGTTACAATGAATTTCAGAGTACCCTGAAAGATACTGGGGGAAAGATGGACCTAGCTCCTTCACTTTAGGTGATGTGATTTGGGGGAAAGGAGAATGAATGTACTGCTATGTGTATATGATGGGAGAGAGAGTGAGGGAGAGAGAGAAGAAAGCATGACCATAAGAAGAGTAAGACTGTGTTGTTTTCCTCCTTTATTTTTTACTAGTTGCCTTCTGCCCAACCAGCTGTCTTTCATTATCATTGCCCACGGCCAGAAAATGGGGCAGAACAAGAACTATAGCTTAGTTTCTAAGGCAATTGCCCCATTTCGTCACCCCAAGGGTTGAATGGTTCTGCTTCTTTGATTGATTTCATAATACTCTCTTTCAACAAGCATTTATTGCATGCCTAGAGTTGAACTTAATAGCCTAATGTTAAATTTTCAATTAATATTTTAAGTATTTTTTTAATTAAGTATTACTCTTAGATAATTTCAGATTGAAGAAGCACATAAAGGTCATCAGCAATTTTTAAGTTGGAAGTTTGAAATGCAGAAAGGCTTTTCACGGTGAGCGGTGATGTTATGTGTAGACTCATATGTGTAGTTTAAATAAGTAGCCTATTAGATCTTCTTGACTTCTGTTTTACTATATGAACATTTTGCATAGTGCTTTCCAATCCTGCTACCATGTAACAATGGACTTAAATTTACTTACATATTCCAGACCCCAACTTTTATATAAAGTTGTCAATCCAAACACTCACATATTAATTTCTGGAACATGTAGTGATCAATTTGGACTCCTGCATAATATATGTAATAATGAAATGTATTAATCAATAAAGAATAATTTTTTTTATATATCTCTAGACTGTTTATTTACTGTTCCATTGAACCGGCAAGCAGTTGGATTAGAATGTCAAGCTTTTACAAGTCATTGAAATTCAAAGAAATCCACAACTAACCTGAAGTATCATCATTTCTATACTAAGTAAAGGCAACTGCCTTCTTGCACAAATTCTTACTTTCCCCAAGTCAAAACAGCAGTTCACAAAGAAACAAACAGCGAACCTAATGATGAAACAGATGGAACATTTACTGCCTCCTTGCCTTACATGATACACCAAGGAAATAATAGCTGACAGTACTAAAGGGACATTAAAATGTCAATAAAAATATACAATAGACATCATTCTCTGTTTATTAGTCTAGACCTTTCTTTCTTGAAGAATATAGCTAATGGCTCCAATATTCTGATTTTTCATCCAATAAGAGAGTATACAAAAAGAAAAAGAGGTAAAAATTATATTCTCACTGCTGTACTGAGCCAGACCCAGGCAGCTATATAAACAAACAAACAAGGAATAAACAACTGATCTAACACAATAAATCAGTTCAGGGCTATGTTAAGAACTGCAAAGGAAACAAGCCCCTGCCAGGAAATAGTAACCTCCTGCCTGATAGCAATTATTCAAAGACAATTACACACAGACTAACATAATCCCCTTTAAGGTATGGTCAACATTTTTGCCTTGGGTTCATACTATTTTTATTTTTTATATTTAGATAAAAACTAGAAAAATAAGATTCTTACAAGTTTGCTATTTTTATATGACATGAGAAGCATTTTTCTGATTTACTAGTGCTTAATTGATGCAACCGCTATTACCTTCATTGTGTGAGTTTATTAATATCAGAGGGGTATTTTTCTTTTCAAATCTCTAGAGGCTCCAATTCAGAATCTTTATTAAAGAATTTTTAAAAGACATATTCAAGAGAATTTTACATTAGAAAAATAATTTATATATAACCCTTCAGTCACTTTAGACCTAACTCTGAGATATGTGTAACACCTGACCAAAAACTTAATATCTCAATTTTTAAAATATTGTTCAACAGAAGAGAATAAAGAACCTAATGAGAAGATTGGATATTGAAATATTCTTATCTGAAAAAGGTTAATCCTATTGGAGAAAAGATCTTCAGAAAAATACATTTTAGTGTCCTTAGCAAAAACAGCTGGCCAACCCATTACCCTACAGTGCAGCATACCCAAACACACCTGTGGGGCTACTTGTCTCTCAAGATTAAGAATTCATGGAAAACAAGAGATCACTAACATGTGAAGGAACCTCCTTCATGAAATTAGTAGAATAACAAACAAAAAGAACTAAGTGGAAAACACAAAGTAAGGAATAATGCAATTGAATTCAATAATCTTAAATGTCTCTTTTATCTCTAAAATTATTTAATTTGATGAGTTTAAGTGAATTCTCACAGTCCAATCGTTAAGATCAACCCAGAAGTTTAAACTGTTCAATTGGACAGAGACTCCAGTTCAAACAAACTTAAAAAGTATTGACTCACTTCATTGAGAAGGCCAGAAATAATGCTGGCTCCATACAGGATTTGATTTAGAGGGCCAATGATGTCATTCAGAACTTGGTTGCCCTCCAGCTCTTGGCTCTGTCTTCCACTGAGTTGGTTGCTTTCTCTGGTTTCACATAACGGCCCCTAACAGCTCAAGGATTATAATCTCCCAGGGTTATCTTCAACTGCACTATTTTGGCTGCCACCTACAACCCTGAATCACTAGTGCCTGAGGCTCATACTTAACCCTGATTGAATTGTGGCTTGTACCCCGACTGCAAAATTTCTGTTGTTTTCAACTGAGTGCATTCTAAATACAGATTTTGATACCAGGAAATGAGGCACTACAGAGTACATACTGGTTTAATAGAAGATGAAGCATATAGAACAGAGAGGACCCTATTATTTCTTCTACTATGTCCTTCTGGAAGTCTTATATTGAAGATGGCAGTTAAACAATGGCCTCTTTTATGTTGAAACTCAGTCTACATGCCTTTGAAGGCTCTATCAATTAGGGACTTGGTAAGAAACATTTTTAAAGGGTTTTTAACACTTCTTGAGGCCGACAATGAAGTCTTATAAGAAAGAGACAACAAGCTGTGTAGCCTTGTATAAGCACAGAGGGAAGAAAAAATAGTTTCATTAAGAAGGTCTCTTTCTATAATCCAAAATGATGGATTTTGTTAGTTATAAAAATTAAATTATCTACATTAACAAATATTAAATCTAGTACAGATTGGGAAGTAGATGCTTTTCAATAATATAGACTGAGGCCCACACCCCCCCCACAAAAAAAAAAAAACTTGAGACTTGGGCAACTCCCATTAAATATTCTCTGTCTAAAAAGGATACACTATATTGATGTCCACCAACCCAAAGCTATTGCTTCAAATCTCTTCCTGGGACAAGCCAAATGTAGATCGAGGCCATTAAACTAAGATTCTAGGAAACAGAGACTTGTTGCTAAGAAAGCAAAGTCTCAAACTCAAAAACCATGACCTCGCTAAAATCTCCTGGTATGGTACAGCACACTGAAAATTATAAATACATATGGACTGAACCTGATCATAAAGAGCTATGACTTAAATCTTAAATCCCGTAGATACCCACTTATAGGAAGCGAGCTACTAAAGTTTAGTATGATGCAGAAAGGGCATCATTTCCAATGTCTGTCTCATATGAAATACAATGGGCAAGAGTGATCTTCCTGACAGGTAAGACATGGTATAGACATAAGAAACATCCACACCTGTAGAGAATTTTTAAAAGAATTTATTTGAGCCAAACTGATGACATATACCAGGGAACAATATCTCAAATGCTCCAGAGAATAACAGTCTGCAATTTTTTTTTAATACATTTAAGATTAAGGAGGGAACATGAAGGTAGGAGAAAGCAAGACAAAGATCAAATTACAGAATAGTTAAGATTATGTGTTCTTTTGAGGATGGTCACACATTAGAAGGAAGGGTCTGAAAGGGGGTGTTTCAAGGGTGTGTTAACCTAGATGCACAGAAACAATGGACAGGGCTTGCTCACAGCACAGACAAGCCTTTTTGTAAAGAAGTTATATTCTTGGGGTGTGGCTACCCACCATGACCTGCCCAGTGAGGAATTTATGATCAGATCACCCTGTGAGGTTATTTTCTGTAGAATCTCTTTTTCATCCACAATGGGGTGACAGAGAAGGACTGACAAGTGAGTTTATTCCAGAAAGAAGAATTAGATGCTGCTATGTGTAACACAAGAAGTCACTACACTACCAAGTCAGAAAGCTCTCACTATTTCCAGCCAGAAGACTGTGGTTTATCCTATATACCAGTGAACCATGTATGCTACTCCCTTTCTCCAAATAGAATTTTTATTGTGCTTATTTGGTCTTTCCCCACTACTTTATACTAAATAAGTTGAAGGTAGATAATAATAATGTTTTAGCCTTAATACAATGAGAAGCCACATCTAGATATGACAGCAAGAACAGTAACTCAACCACAGACCTAAAATCAAAACAATGGAGACTTTGAGCTGTCCCATTTTGGGGAAGAGTGAATGTATTTCATGCTGGTGTGAGCATTTAAAGGGTGTGTAGTTATTTGAAAAGGAGATGAGTTTGAATGTTGAGTAGTTCAAGAGGAAGACGATGTTTAACATTTGGTTAAGTCCTCAATATCCATCCCAAACTTTCCCCATTATATGATGGCAATAGAGTTGGAATATTGATCCCTGTTTCAGGAACATTTCCTGAATTGACCAAGCCAATGAGGATAATCTTTTCTCCCTCGCTGATAATAAGTTCAGAACCCAGGGTAAAGCCAGTCAGCAAATGCCTGTCGTGCCAATGATTTATTCAGCATGAACGTGAACCTAAATCATCTCCATCAAAGTGAAGGTAAGGATTTAGGGTGAGTTTTTGGTGGAAAATTGTTTTTCCTTCCACTTTACATTAATAGGAAGTCAATGGGATGAAGCCAACAGATGATAATGTAGAAATAGGGAAAATACATCAGTCCCTGATACCTTGTTGAGCCCTGGAATGACTAATCCTGGAATCTGTGCTTTCTCTGGACTTCCAGTTATACAAGATTTAAATGTTATTATTAAATGTATTTTTAAATGCAAATCTGTTTAGGTCAGATTTGATCTTCCAAAAACACCCTGGCTAATATGATATCTCTATGCTGATAACACCCTGTATCAGTTAAGGATTGCAGTCAGCTGCAAGGAACAGAAACCTGAACGACATCGAGTTTGTCTCTTCTCAGAAAATATGACATCTGGAGATGGATAGTCCCTGGTTGATAGAGTATTCCAAGTGTCCTGTTATCATTTTGTTCAGCCCTCTTTAACATGTACCTTTCACATTACCATCAGAAGTTAGTTGCATCAATAGTTTCAATCACGAAGTAAGGGAAAAGCAAATAACAAAATGTCAATGCGTTTGTTACCTTTTTAAATAGTTTTCTCCCAAGTACTTCATAACAATTATTACATACATTTTATTGGCCAGAACTGTATCATGGGACCATCCTATGTGCAAAGAAAGCTAGGAAATAGAGTTTTTACAATAAAAACAAATAAGAATCATATTTTTAAGGTAGAAAGTAAGATTGGCATTAGGTAGGCAAACTATCCATCTCTGCCACACTCCCAGATTTCTGTCTCCAGCTCTGACCTCCCTTCTGATCTCCTGACTCATATATCAAACATATTATTTAAACTCACCAAACTTATGGATTATACACACCTCAAAATGAATATGTAGGAAACCGTGCTAACAATCTCTACAGTCAGTTTGCCCCTTTGTGATGATTAATTTTATGTGTCAACTTGACTGGGCCACAGGGTGCCCAGACATTTGATCAAACATTATTTGAATGTGCCCGTGAAGGTATTTTTGGATGAGATTAGCACTTGAATTGGTAGACTGAATAAAGCAGGCTGCCATCCCTAATGTGGGTGGGCCTCATCCAATCAATTGAAGATCTGAATAGAACAAAAAGCTGAATAAGAAAAAACTCCTCCTGCTAGATGCTTGAGCTGGAATATTAGCCTTCTCCTGCCCTCAGATTGGAACTTATACCACCAGCTCTCCTGTTCCTCAGGCCTTCAGACTTGGATGGAGCTTATACCACTAGTGGTCCTCCTAGGTTTCCAACCTACTGACTGCAGAACTTGGCACTTGTCGGCCCCGAAGGTTAAATGAGCCAATTCCTTATAGTCTCCTCTCCTCTCCTCTTTCCTCTCTTCTCTCCTCTCCTCTCCTCTCCTCTCCTCTCCTCTCCTCTCCTCTCCTCTCCTCTCTCTCTCTCTCTCTCTCTCTCTCTCTCTCTCTCTCTCTCTCTCCCTCTCTCTCTCTCTCTCTATCTCTCTCTATATACACACACACACATATATATCTCTATATATACATATATGTGTATGTATATGCCAACACTTTAGTCAAGTCACTGGACTCCTGAAAATTCTAACTGGTTCTCCTTCTTCCACTCAGTCCTTTCCAATACAATTTGAATGTAGCTCTTATTTTTTTATTTTTTTATTTTTATTTTTCAATTAGAGTTGACATTTAATATTATTTAGTTTCAGGTGTACAACATAGTGGCTAGACATTTACATAATTTACAAAGTGATCTCCCCAATTAATCTGGTACCCACCTGGCACCATATATAGTTATTACAACATTATTGACTACATTCGCTATGCTGTACTGTATGTAGCTTTTAGAGTGATATTTTCAAACCATGAATCATATGTCACCCTCCTTCTCCAAACTCTCCAGTGGCTTGCTTTATCTTACAATGGTCTACAGAGTCTCATAAAATGGTTCATCTATACCTATCCAACTTCATCTCATTCCCTCCTTGCTCACATTCAAACAGATCGGTCTCCCCTCTGTTCTTAGATATACCATTCTCTTTCTCTCTCTGTAATTTTGTGCCATCTGGAATGATCTACCTCTGCCTTTTCATGTGGCCGGTTTGTTCCCATCACTCAGATCTCCTCAGATTGTCTTTGCCCATTCCCTGCAGTTAATCTTTCATCATTTAATCATACAGTCCTTCATAAAAGTAAGTCATAGTCTATAAAGCCAATCTATAACTATTTTCTATTTATTGTGTTTCGTGCCCCAAATATAATATATGCTCCATCATAACAAGGATCTAGTCTTTAGAGCTCGTTAATGTTGCTAGGTCCAGACACAACGCTAGTTCTTAATCAATGCTCAAAAAAATTTATTGAGTGATTTCATTAATTTATTCAACAAATATTTACTGAAATCTTAGAAGGAAGTGTTCCAAGCAACAGGGATATGACACTAAATGAAAGGGCCAGAGTCACTGCCTTCATGGAATTTACCCTCTAGGGGAAAGGTAAAGACTAAATAAATAGCATGTCATAAAGAAAATATTTTTATAAAAACAGCCCACTGGGAATTTGCTCAGAATATTTTCTCTTTCTTGGGACTTAGACAAGGACTAGATGCCAAGAAAATACTAGAAAGTTTGATATAATACCACTCCTCCCAATAAGCCCTTAAAATTTGTGAATCCTGTCATATACACTGGGAAACCAACTAAAGTATCAGCTACCCTGACATATATTCAAGAGGCTAATATTTTGAATGGACCACTGGAGTGGGGGCTGTAAACACTTGTTGACTGATATAATGATAAGTAAGATAGGCAAATATACAAGAGTCAAACTCACTGTGAAAATTCACAATCTTAATTATTCCAAGGCCCCAAAAGTCAGCAAGATGGAATGTTATGTACTAATTACAAATGCCAAAATGCTGAACCAAAAAGGAAGCAGGAAATATGTTGAGAAGATAAAAACAGAATAAGTAGAACACCAGATTATATTACTGCCTATCAGCAAAGCTTATGATAGGACTGGCCGCCAGCTGTAGAAATGCTATTAACGAATAGCATACCATCCAAACCATTGCACGTGCTCCTTGCCAAGGCTCCTGTCAACACACAGCTGGGCCTCTCTTGGCAAAGTGGTCGATGCTCTCTCTCAATTCATTAACAATTGCTTTACTTTTGTTGATACTGAGAACCAAATAATTCTAGCATTTTTCATAGCTGATAAAATTAATTGCTGAATTCAGCCTTTGGGGATTATTTTCCCAATAAATTCTTGCCCAGATTCTGGATAATATCCATTTTTAATTTGCCTGTTCACAAGTCTAATGATGGCTGTGAGTCACATATTTCAGCCTCGGTGTATTACATGATGTGAAAGGTTCTACTTAGCACAGAATGAGTCAAAGCCAAATGCAAATGGAGGAAAATCTAAGCAAATCTTATAAGTAAACAACAACGATAATGATAACAATGTTTAAAAAAACTAACACTTATTAAGCCAGGCACTTTACTAAGAACTTTATTATGCATTATCCCACTCAGTCCTCACAGCAGCATTGTGAAATAGGTACAATTACTTTCCCCGTTTTACAAACACAGGAAACAGGCAAGGAGGAGACAGATATCTGAAGTGTATACCTACTGCTGTTTTGTAGGAGACAGGAAAGCTGAGTGCGGGGGGCGGGGGGGTGGGAGGGAAGGAAAAGTAGCAAAATAGCAAATAGTGGATTGACCAGCTTTGGATTTACTCAATACCTTTACCAGTATAGAGTTCAAATTTATTGTAAAGTCAGTCATTTTCTTTAAGAGATCATGGAAACTGGTTTGACGTGCTTAGTAGCCAGCACTTCTTATTACCCACGTCAATATTTACAAGAGTAGAATATTTCACCATCACTGCAATGTTTATCTTAACCTAATCATGAATACATTGACAAACCAATGCCCACAGAAATTGTGCATATCCTCCTGGGATCTATGGGAATAAGTCCTATCCATTTTTCTATCCCCAATTGTTTACATGAGCCTGAAACATAGGAAGCAACTACTAAATGACAGTTGAGCAAACAAGTCCACAATTCCATTAGCTCCCACAAATAAAAGTGGTTGCATATTTAATAAAACTATAGACCCTACAACCAGAGCAGAATGGCAAAAAGATTTCATCTCAGAAGCCACCACCAACAGAGAGGTAGTAGCTGCGTAGATTGCAGTGTTGGGTAGAATTCTGACACTACATAAGGCCTTCGTTTAAAAAGATCCTTTGATAAATTCTTTTTATTTTGTTCTTAATTAACATTTTTCAGTTTTATTGAGTATAACTGACAAATAAAATTTTAATACATTTAAAGTATACAATGTGATAATTTGATATACATGTACATTGTGAAAAGAGTCTCCCCCAAAAATTTATATCCCCATCCATCAACTCACATATTTACCTATGTGTGTGTGTGTGAGAACATTGAATTCTACTCTCTTAACAAATTTCAATTACACAATTAGGTGTCATCAACTATAGTTACCATGTTATATATTAGATCTTCAGACTTTATTCATCTTATAACTAAAAGTCTGTATCCTTCTACTAACCTCTCCCTATTTCCCCCTCCCACCAGGCCCAGCACCTGGTAAACACTTTTATACTGTTTCTGTGAGTTTGATTGTTTTTTTAGCTCCCACATATAAATGATACCATGAAATATTTGTCTTCCTCTGTCTTATTTCACTTAGCATAATGCCCTCTAGATTCATTCATGTGTCACAAATGTTAGGATTGCCTTCACTTTAAAGTATAAGTTATAAATGTGTGTATGTATATGTGTGTGTATACATATACATATACATATACACACACACATATACACACAAACCATATATATATTTTACATATTCCCATTTTCTTTGTCCATTCATCCTTCAATAGACACTTAGGTTGTTTCCATACCTTAGAGCTTGTGAAAAATGCTGAAATGAACATGGGAATACCAATATGTTTTCAAATTAATGGTTTTGTTTCCTTTGGATAATTTTGAAATTTCTGTAGCTCCATTTTTCATTTCTTGAGGAACCTTCATACTATTTTCCATAGTGGTTGTACCAGTATGTATTCCCAGTGGAAAAGAGTTTCCTTTTCTCCATATCCTCACAAGCATTTGCTTTCTCTTATCTTTTTTAAAATAGCCATTCTAACAAGTATAAGGTGATATCTCATTGTGGTTTTGATTTGCATTTCCCTGATGATTGGTGAGGCTGAACACCTTTTCATATACCCGTTAACCATTTATGTGTCTTCACTGTAAAAAAAAAAAAAAGTCTATTTAGATCCTTTGCACAATTTTAATGGGTTTGTTGTTGTTGCTGTTGTTGTTGTTGCTGTTGTTGTTGTTTGGTTTCATTTCATTTTTTGCTGTTGAGTTATCTGAGTTCCTTACATATTTTGGCTATTAATCCTTATCAGATATGTGGTTTACAAATACTTTCTCCCATCTTGTAGGTTGTCTTTTCATTTTGTTGATGGTTTCCTTTGCTGTGCAGAAGGTTTTTAGTTTGATGTAGTCCTACAAGAATGCTGAATTTGGTCAAATGCCTTTTTGCATCTATTGAGATGACCATGTGATTTTATTCTTTATTTTGTTAATGTGACGTGTCACATTTGTTGATTTGCAGATATTGAACTATCTTTGTATCCCAAAGATAAACTCCACTAGATCATAGTGTATAATCCTTTATAGTGTCCTTGTCTTGCGTTGGTATCAGGCCTTATAAAATGAGTTTGGTAATGCTCCTTTCTCTTCAATTTTTTGAAAGAGTTTAAGAAGAACTAATATTAATTCTTCTCTAAATGTTTGATAGAATTCACCAGTAAAGCCATCTGGTCCTTGACCTCTCTTTGTTAGGAGGTTTTTGATTACTGATTCAATTGCCTTACTAGGAATTGATCTGTTCCAATTTTCTATTCCTTTATTATTCAGTTTCAGTAGGTTGTATACTTCTAGAAACATATGAATTTCTCCTAAGTCATCCAATCTATTGGCATATAATTGTTTATAGTATTTCCTTATAATCCTTTGTATTTCTATGGTATCAGTTGTAATGTCTCCTCTTTCATTTCTGTTTGTATTTGAGTCTTCACTCTTTTTTCTTAGTCTTGCTAAAGGTCTGTCAATTTTGCCTGCTTTTCAAAAAACCAACACTCAATTTTGTCGATCTTTTCTATTGTCTTCTTTTCTCCATTTCATTTATTTCTGGTCTGATTTTTGTTATTTCCCTTCCTCTACTAACTATTGGCTTAGTTAGTTCTTTTTATATAGTTCTTTGAAGTATAAATTTAGATTGTATCTGACATCTTTCATTATTCTTAATATAAACATTTATCACTATATTTCCTCTTAGAACTGCTTTTACTACATCCCATCACTAATAATGGACAAAATATTTCAACAGACACTTCACTAAAGATAAATAATTGTCAAAAAAAAAAAGTACCTGGAAAGATGCTCTATGTCATTAATAATCAGCAAAAAGCAAATTAAAAGCAAAATGAGATACCACTATACACCTGTTAGAATATCAAATATTAAAGAATAACCATACCAAGTGTTGGCAAGAATACGGATAAACTGAAACCCTCACACACTGTGTCCTAGAATGTGGAGAAACTAAAATAGTCATACACTGATGATAGGAATGTAAAATGGTACAACCACTTTAGAAAACAGTTTGGCAGTTTCTAAAAAATTATACATTAGCTATGATACTTAAAGCACAACCAATCAATGAAAAACATAAGATAAACTGTACTACTTCAAAATGAGAAACTTCCATGCTTCAAAGAACACTATCAAGAATGTGAAAAGACAAACCACAGAACGGAAAATTATTTAAAAATCATATGACCAATAAGGTTCTAATATCCAGAATATATAAAGAACTCTTCCAATTAAAAAATGAAAAGACAACCAATTTAAAAATAGGCAATGAATTTGAATAGACTTTTCTCCAAAGAAAATATACAAATGCTCGACATTTCAACTCATTAGGGAACTACAAATCAAAACCACCCATTAGGATGGCTATAATAAAGGGAACAGGTAATAAGAAGTCTTGATAAGGATTTAGAAAATTGGAACTCCCATGTTGGTCAAGACATAAAATAGTACAGCCACTTTAGAAAACAGTTTGACGATTCCTTAAAAGATTAAACATAGAGTTACCATTAGACTCAGTAATTCCACTTCTAGTTGTATACTCCTAACAACTGAAAATATATATTCACAAAAAAACTTGTATAATAATATTCATAGCTGCATTATTCATAATAGCTAAGATGTAGAAACAACCTCAATGTCCATGAACTGATAAATGTATAAACAAAACATAGTATATACCCTTACAATGGACTGTAATTCAGACACAAAAGGAATGAGATAAGGATACATCTAAAGCATGTATGAATATTTTTTAAATTATGCTAAGAGAAAGAAATCAGATATAAAAGAACACATATTATATGGTTCTATTTATATAAATTGTGCAGAATAGACAAAGCCATAGAGACAGAAATTAGATTAGCAGCTGCCAGGGGCTAGAAGGAGGGAAAAATGGTGAGTAATTGGTAATGGGTGCAGGGTTTTTTGGCGGGGTGATACAAATGTTCTGAAATTAGGTAATGGTGATTGCTGCATCACCTTCTGAATATACTATGAACAACTGAATTATAGTTTCTAAGGATGAATTGATGGTATATGAATTATATCTCAATAAGAAAATTAATCATATACCTTACCATATGGTCTAGCATTCCACTCTTAAGTATTTAATGAAGAGAAATGAAAACTCATGTCCACACAAAGGTATGTATACAAATATTCATAGCAACTTTATTTGCAATTGTGAAAAATGGGAAAAATTCAAATGTCCATCAACAGAATACTCACCACACTGTGATATATACATGCAATGGAATACTACTCAACAATAAAAAGTTATGAATTACTAATGTTATGAATAACATGGATGAATCTCAAAATAGATATACTGCATGAAAGAAGCCAAACAAACAAAAAAGGGTACACACTGCATGATTCCATTTACATAAAAGTTTTGGAAATTCTGTATACTAATGAAAAGCATTTCAGGTATTGCCAGTGAATGAGCGAAGGATCACAAAGGACACAAAGAAAAGTTGAAAGTGAGGAGTCTGTTATCTTGACTGTACTGGTGGTTTCACAGGTACATTTATATGTCAAACTATCAAATTGTGTTCTATAATATGAGTGGATTATTGTTTGTCTATTATACCTCAATAAAGCTATTTTTAAAAAATAAGCAAAAACTGCCATAAAATGTTTCCAGTGCTATACTCTTTCCATTTCCCTTTGTCTTTGAAAGACTCAGTACAAAAGACATGACCCTGTTATAATGTGGCTGGCACCTAGTGATTCTGTAAGATATTGACAGAAATACTAAAAAGGCACCATACCTCAATATCAAACTTCACCCTGCAGAGCTGTAGGGAGAGACTAATGGCATAGAGCAGCAGTACTGGTGCTAAATCAAACTGTTTCAAGAGATGCTTTGCTGGGATTATTTGGGTAATTTACTTTGCCCCCTGCCTCCTTTAGACTGTAGAAGTGTGGATTCATTGATTCTTATCATCTTCTTGGTTCTCAATTCATCCTACACCAGAAAACCTTCTGAATCTCAAGTAAGTATAAATTCCTTCATGAGATATGTGGAAAGTCAAAATTTAAGAGTCATGAAATTATCATCTTCTAACGTTATCACACTCTATAGCTCCCTTGATTGCCACCAAATGCATGAAAAGAAAATCAGATCTATATCTCATAGCAATTTACAGTGCATTTCCAAATTGGCATATGCCGTGTCACTCTGACACTCAAAAGTAAGAGCAGGAGGAATGAGCCACAGAGAGGGAGCTGCATGGCATTGGCTTTGCTAAGTCAGGGGCTGTTAAACAGCAAGTGATCCGGGCCCTGTCCACACACACTATGGGGATTTGGAGTAGGGTGAGCTTGGAGGCATTTTACAGTCACCAAGTTCCTGCTTGCTTAAGGACTGTTCATTACTGCTTGCTTTTTTTCTGAGGCAATGCAGCATAATGAGCCTGAAAGCCAATGCTTAGAGCCTGGAGGAGCACAGGAGCTGCACAGAAATGTCGAAATAAGAGAGGATTCCTCTGAAGATGCAATAAAAGAATGGTAGCCCTCCTCCACTCCCCTCCACAAAGGAAAGCAAAGGTTACTTTGCTTGTGATTAAGAGTCTATACAATTAAAATTTTTAAGTGGCTGATTGAAGGATAATGTAGCAGATTTTATTCAGCCTGGTATACCTCAAGGGAAATTCAGCGTTCCTTTATTACTTTTATTGCATGCACACATTTTCCCTTAGAAATAAAAATCAAACCTTTGTACAACTGCTTCCAAATGCATTTTCTCTTTACTCTAATAATGGTTTTCATGACACATCTGTAGCAAATTAAAATGCATAGAGTTATCAAGAAACTGATGAAAGGATGTGAGGGTGATCTGGCTATGACATCGGTCACCTCATTGATCTCCAGAGTTGATTCAGCTGATCTGGCTGACTAGGCGGGTGTCCCCTTCCTCCCTCACCGTTCCATGTGCATCCCTCCCAAAGCTGTGCGCTGGGTCAAAGAGGATGACTTTCCCCTATAGAGGAGAGAACCGTTCTTCACTCAAGGGTATGTAAGTGGCTGCACTCCCCTGCTAGAACCTCCAAACAAGCTCTCAAGAAACTGATGTAAAATATGAATATAGGTAAGATAAAAACATCTGTTGCTAACCATCCATCTTCTAAGTGCCAAGGAGTGCTCATCCATCATTGCTATTTGTGTACCTTTCAGGCGATTACCATTATCAAAAATGTTCAAGACTATATGGAGGGACAGGGGTATGAAAAGCTCAAAAAGATATTTACTCTTTCCCTTTTTCACACTCTTAGTTCCTCTTGGTAATATGGATAATCAAAAATTAAGATTATTTGCTGAAATCCTTAATTTCCTACTCTTCAATGAGCTTGATTTATTTTTGTAGGTTTTGAAATGTAAAATAGATAGAAATGAGAGAAAGACTGAGAGACTGTTGGAAAGTTGTGATCAGACCTACAATAATAACGATGGCTAAAATTTGTCGAATGCTTACTACTTCCCAGGCATTGATCCCTTTCAACACTGTCCTCCATGCAGTTGGCATTTCTGTTCTCATTTAACAGATATCAAAACTGGGGTTCAGCAACGTCAAGCTACTTTCCCACAGTCCTATTAGTAACTGATGGAGTTATCAACCAAAGCCAGGTCTTCATGAAAGAAGCCCATGCCATTTTAAAAGTGAGAACAAAATAAATTACCAAATATTGAGCTGAAACATTATAACACATTATCAATTTTTATATAGAAAAATAAGCTTGATTTATTTCAATGAGACCAATTTTTAAAAACTATACTTCTATGAGGAATATTTTTATGCCCCAAATGCATCTAAATTCTACCAATTTATTTAGGGACAGGTTGTCTTTTCTACATTACTTTCCACATCATCTTGTCCCTAGAAATCAAATTTGAGAATTTGATTTCATGCTTTTATTATGTCCAGTGTTCCAGTGTGGCTCTGAAAACTTTTGGAATGATCAGATTTTAAACAGGAGTATATGTAGATATAAGAAGACTTTAGCACGAAAAATCCTACTGCACTGTATTGAATGACATACAATCCCTCTTTTATAAAGTTCTAGAACTCCCAAGTCATTATCCTCTTGGGTGAACATTCTAGTCCACTTACACACATTTAATTTGCTATGCTCACTCCATAATATGTTCATTTATTGCACATGCCCACTGCACATTTTCCCATTCAACAAAGAATATGGTTCTTTATTGTTTGGCTCTTTTTCAAATTGAATTATTGAAGGATGTTTCAAAGTTAATGACTAACTTTCTTAAATAAAACCTGCTTGCTCATCTAAAAGAAAAAATATCATACATACATCCACATGTACATACACTTATAAATTCCCCAATTTTTAGACCCATATCCTTATACTATTATGAAGGGAAAAAATGTTACAAGACTAGAAATCTAAAAGCCAAATTCACCACCAGCTTACAGGAATAGTACCAGTAATATTATGTCAACTATTAACCAGACACTCTTCCAAGTGCTTTATATATATTATTTAATCCTTACAAGATAATTTCTCTTATTGTCCCCATTTTATTGATGAGAAAACAGAAGTGAATTTGCACAAGTCAATACAGAGACAAGATTCAGACTTAAGGGATCTAGCTCCAGTGTATTAGGTTTTTTTGTTGTTTCTATAATTTTCTTACCCACTAGCAAAAATAAAATCTAGAACTAACTATGGCAGACAATTTTAATAACTAACAATTCTTATGAAGTGGTCCATGGTATTCCAAGTTATCTACCTCTAGCTTTGCTTTCAATTACCAGCAACACTCACTAGAATGGAACAGAGAATTAAGACCTCCTCCCAAAAGGATAAAAAGTATTAAGACAAAAAGAAACAAAAATCTGTTTCCTTTACATCTCTGTTCATTCAGGTTTCATTTTATTCTTTGGAAAATGTATGTGCCTACATAACCCAGATACAAAAGGTAATAATAGAAAAATTATGCCATGAATTACTTGAAAACATTATTTCTAAGAAAGTGTTACTTTAGGGAGGGAAAAGAAGAACTAGCTCATTTCGGCCCATCTGTATGTCAGTTAACCTTAGAACAGTGATGCACAATTTGAGCATTAAGTTGAATTCTTTTGAAGTATTGCCCATAGACTCTCACTGAGATCTTGATATTCTGAGCAGAAAAAAAAAATTGATCTTTTGTACTCCAGAAAAGAAACTTTTCATCAAACTTGAAAACATACCTGGCAGTGCTTCCTTTGGCTATATTTCCTAGACCCATTTGTTCCCCAAGAAACCAAAGCTTCAAAATGTTCCATCTATAATGTTATTTTTGCCTATACTATTTTGCTTCATTGAAAGTTTTCCAATCTGAAAAGATTTATTTCCAATTAGGTTGTTTGTGTCTTGGTATTCCCAGTATTAAATCAACAAAAATTCTGAGTGCTCACTATGATCAAGATGTGACATTAGACACTATAAATAACAAATAACAAGGATATAGCAAAAAATCAAACACAACTTCTGTTGACAAACTCCAAAACTATATAATTGAGAATAAGGGCAAAATTTATATTAAATACTTCAACTGTAAGAAATTTTAAAATTTCATTATCATCAATACAGAAACTAGTCTAACTAGAAAGAGAAAAAAAGAAATTTGAAATGACAGTGTGCTACCTGCCTGACTTAGTCACTGTACTGTAGTGATTTCATGTATTCTTAATAAAAAAGCATGAATTACATCTTGTTATTTCCATCTTACAGTTAGAAAGTGACATGAGTTGCCCCAGTTGATGGCTGATCGCAATATTAAAGTAGGAGGTCAAGTGTCCTGGCACTTAGGCCATGCAACTTTTAATATGCCACTACATTTTAAAGAAATCTTTGGAACTGGTAAATGAGATAATATACATGAATGCTTTAGCAAGATACCTGACAAAACTAAATACTCCACAAGTAAAGAGTTGGTTATAATGGCAGTGGAGCAAAAGTAGATCAAGCCAGAATGTGAATCCTCTATTGCACAAAAAGACACCACCAGGAAGAACCGGCCAACGTCTCCATATCATACCTCCACTTCCTTTTCCACATAAACGCTAAAGGTCAGAACTTCCCATGTTTATGGTATGTGAGATTTCTTGTGACATTGCATCTGAACCCTCAGTAATTCCACTTAGCCACTGCCACTTGTCTTTTCATCATTATTCCCTTTCTTTGTTATTTATTTGCATAAAACAATTCTCGTTCTTACCTTCCTTCTGCTTCCTCTCCTCCCAATCTACCTGATAACTTTTGTCAGTAGCAACTGTGATATTCTTCCAGAACTTACATAATCAAAAATTGAGTTTCACAAGTACCTGGGGCTCAACAAAGATGGGACTGTTCTGAGACTCACCTCCATCTAAATGATGTTAAAATTCAGCTCCTGAATATAGCTGGGTTGCTATTAGCAACTTTAATAAATTGAGCAACTCTGGGTCTACCTCAAGGTTATTCCTTCAGTATCATACAGAAATTTTTGTAAATGAAGGAAATATAATACGAAGAAATAAAATAATTTAGTTTATTTTTATTAAGTTTCCATGATATCTTGTCTGATGAAGAAGAAAAACAACTTTCATAACAGAATCTAGCTGTTGTACACATAAAATATTCCCTACAAAATAATCCCCTTTCCCTAGGATACTAAAACACACAACTTTACACAGGACCTTAAACCATTGATTTAAAGAAAGGAACTCTCTCCCGCTTTGGCCTTTATATTCTCTCGAGGTCTGTAATCCAACCAGTCAGTGTTATCTATTCAAAATGTAATCTGGACCTCTGATGACCACTAACTTTTACCGCCTAATACAGGCAGAGGATTTAAATCTATGAAGTCAATACATAAAGCAGTGTACAGACCACGGCAGTCCCTTGCAATCATTCGATTCATTGAATGAAGCAATTTGTGTCAAATTCATATGGCTTAGATTTACTTACACAGATTGAACCATTGAGTATCATTTGATGTTCAAGTCTTATTCTGAGGATGGCACATAATTCAGGAATGCCGAATCAGAAGAACTATCCCAGGGGACTAATTCTCAAGAACTAGGATAACATGTATCTGCTTTGTCGATTCCCATTTAAGCAGAATTGGAGGTTACCAAACCAGATGCTCTAAGCACTAGTAATGAACGTGTATTTCTCCCTGTGAGTATTATAATAAATTCAGAAAAGGTCCAATTCTGACATCCAAAGGGCAGCAACATTATATCACTGACAATATACTATTAGCAGTCATTTTCACTTATTATGTCCTCCAGGCATATAGTGCGGTAGCTTATGTTTTGTTTTATTGCATCTTCAGAGCATTTTCCAATTTGAGCTAGAGAGCTGAATTTTTTGTGTATAAGCACTGTAATTTTTCACATAAAGTATAACAATAGCTTCTCATGGATCATGCATTAAAGGACTCAACATTACACTGGAGTGTTGTCTTTCCAACTAATTACTGGGAAATACAACAATATTCTCAGAATCTTATGGAACAGAATTAAATCTTCATCCTCTTTTTCAAAGAGCTTCCCCTCAAGGGGTACCCAAACATACTTCCTGGTCCCCATGTCAGTCACACATTCCAACCCTACCCCATGTACATCTGGGCAATTTTTTTTTCAATATTCCTTTGAGCATTTTGTTTTCACCTCCAAATCTCACCCAAGTTGACTTTGTAATTTTAAAAAATCAAAAAATGTTTCCTAAATCACTACGGATGCCTGAGTGTAATGTTATGCAAATAATTTATTTAAAAAAAAAAACATTTTTAAAATTAAGGCTTAAATGTTACAAGTTAATTGATGGCCAAAGAGAAATAACTTTCTGACTTGTTTATTCCAAAAAATAATGAAGATGACGAGAAGGAAGGCGGGGAGAGAGGTAAAAAAGGAAAAGAGAGAGAGAAAAGATTGTTTTGTTAGAAACTGGAGGTGAGCAAAGAGAAAAGTCTTTACTCACCTGGGAATGGGAAGGCAATGTTAACAAGAAAGACACACACAGAACTCCGAGAGATTTTAACCTGGAGTAGGCTGAAAGCAAGCACTTCGACAGAGAAATTCTCCAACATAGAACAGAGTATTTATCTACCAAACTGCATAAAGATGATGTAGCAAACACTTGTCATTTTTTAGGAGACTTGTTTACATTTGTGGAATTCCCCACATTATAAGTCCTGATGGGAGTCAGGACGGAATGCCAGACAGATGTCCCAGCCTTTAAATCAGAAAACAGTGTGCAAAGATGCAGGAAGTAGGTGGAATTCCCACTGGTGGAGGGGATGAGAGAACAAGGCAACAGTGGCAGTGGGACAAAATGCAAGTCTGACTCAGAGGTGACAGCATCAGTTTTCTTCAGCAGTTTCCTTATGAGGCCTATTCTGTGACACCATCGTGAGCATTTGGTGGGGAGGGATGGCAAGAGCGGCTGCAGGGCCCCAAACTGATTTTTAAGCCCTCATATTGATTCTGAGACCTACCCAATATTCTTTTATTAAATTCCTTTTCTGCCTAAAGCAGCCTGACTGAGAAGTATATAATTTCATATAAATAAGTTATCCGAACTGTAAATAATCTAAAAGTGCTGCATTCTTGGTTTTATAATGCATTATCTTAAAGAAACCAAATTACAGTATATGATATAGATGAAATATATATATGAAACTATAGGTAAAACATATACAAATATGAACTTCTTTAACAAATTTATGTCAAGTTCCTATAATCTTACAACTAGATAGAAAGGAACAGTAATTATTCAACCTCCTTATTTGACAGATGAGGAAACCAATATCCAGAAAGAGTAAAGAGGTCACCAAGGAATCACCTGAAAAGATCACCTAATAGAGCAGAGTGAGGGCTAGAGTGATTTTTAATTCAATGTCCTTTCTACCACACCATGCTGAGAGTACCTAGATGGTTTGAAATGTTATTTTTGCTACAGATTGCTTTTGGTTTGGGTTTTGTTTTCTTTTGTCTTGTTTTGTTTTAAGAAAGATTGTTCTAGGACTGTATTTGTTTGAATCATCTGTATTTGATTATATGACAATTTTTTAGTATTGAGATGAGGAACGCAGGAAAGGTAGAGTTAAGTAAGAGAAAGTTCAAAGGCCTAGTGAGTGAGTATACGGTGTGTGAGTTTATGCCACAACACACCTTGGGGAAAACATACTTATTAAAGAAAGCTAACCCCTTCTGAATGGTGAGGCTTAGCTGGTTTTGCAGCTCTGGGCCCCAGATTTTAATGGAACCCAGGTTACAGAGAAATATCTATAATAGTTAGAATACTTCTTCAACCATGAACTACGTGAAGAAAACAAAAGGATTTGTTGAAAAGAATTGAACTCAACAGTGTAGAATGAGAACTATCTACATATACAATTAACTTAAACAGCAATGCACAGCAAACAAAACTTTTCTCATCACATTCAAGTATTGACTTCTGATCCCTTCATGCTTTGCGACAGCTTATAGTTTAGCCTTTATTTTGGATTAGCTTGCAGTACTTTTCTTCTTGAATTGTCCCAGTGTTGCTGTTAGCCATGTATACAAAAATGCATGTTGTCCCTTACTACCCTGGCTTCATGTTGTCCTCATATATCACAGCCATAATTTTTTGCAAAATAAAGTGTCCCTCTCCAAACCCAATAACTACGGAAATTCTTCATAAGATGCTGGTATTCCAACAGGATTCCTCAGGAGATTTGTTTCTCTCCAATGTACTCTGCAAAATGCCTGGCACTCAGATACTACCTACTTTCTCTAGAATGGCTTCAGTAACCTGAGCATTCTGTGCTCTATCTAATCTATATCTTAATTATTTGATCTTTAAATTTCTGGCAGGGTATTAACATAGAAAGTCTTTCATACTAATCATTCTTTGACAAGTAGCCTACTTTTTGGGTTAGGCTCTAAGTTGAAATCAAATTCACCACTGTACAGAAATGTGGACTTCATAAAAGTGCTCCCCCCCCACCATAATGTGCACGGGTGTGTGCACATGTGCACATACACATGCACACATACACACAGACACACATACACGCATACACATCTCAGTTCCTATCCAGTAGTGGCCTACAAAGCCAAATCAGGGAGCCTACTGGATTGCCACATACTTTATCCCCAGACTCTCTTAAAACTCTATCTTTTCTCTAAGCAGAAGGTATTTAGTCATATCTCCTTAAGGAAACCCATGTGAATGACTTCCCTTTCTCTCCCCAAATGAGTGAATTGATGGTTCATTTCTAACACACTTTAAAATTATTCCAAATTATCTACACTGTAGAGGATCCATTGTATGGGTTATCCAAACTACAAATAATCTAAAAATGACACTTGGTGTTATAATGCATTACCTTCTGAAACCAAATTACAGCATTAATTATATTTGGCTTCAGCAAATATTAACATTTCCTGACATGTCCTAAGCCCAAACAATGAATGAAGAGACTTGAGTTTAAGTAAGAACCATACTGTACCCAGCGAGAGACAAATTATAAGTTTAAACCACTAACAACCTACAGAGCATCTAATAATCCCCACTGGGGAGGTCAGCTCTAAGCCAGCAGCATGTGCTCCAGCCTGGAAACAGTCTGGCAGGTCTGTCCCTTCCACCTCAACTTAGATCTTAGCTGGCCTTGCTGGTGGCAATGTCCTTAATACAGAGAGATGCCTAAACTTCTTTTTCATGATATATTTGGGGCTATCAAAGTAGATAATCAAGATCTGGAAATGGTATTATTTTAACAGTTGCAACACTGACCTTCTATGAATAGTTCACTCTCTGTCTGCTTTTGACTAAAGTCTAAGGGTCTAAATGTTTAGAGTCTGGAAGGCGGAGTGGGGGCAGGGGAGGCAAATCATGTTCACAGCACAATCCCTGAAAACATCAAAACATTGTCTGTTCTTGCCTTTTGTGAAGTCAGCCCTCCAGCTATCTGTTCAGGTTTCCCTACCAACTTCATGATGAATGAGGTTTTCCAAGGGCTTTTCCACACAGCACTATTATTTCACTGGGGCTCGGTGAGTACTTTAAACAGATGAAGACAAAGAAAGCCAGCCATATAATTCAGTGTCTGATTGCTTTTCCACATGTCAGTGGTGAAAAGCACAGTTCTGTCTTGAGCAGCTCTGAGTGGCTGATTGAATCCAGCAAAGACTGATAAATTTTGGAATGCTCTTTCAACCCAAGAAAAATAGCATCTAGATGGAATACTGTAGTACAGCACTTTGCACCTTAAAAAGAACCCTAGCAATCAGTGCTTTTCACTATTTGACATCAAGAGAGAGAAGCTAAAAGGCATTTCCCAGACTTTCCCAGTAATCATCAACATCTGGAGGACAAGAGCTGACCCACATATTTTTTAACTTCAAATGACTTTTTGAAGTGTTAACTGCAATTATAGTATGTAAGCAATTGGTTATGAGTCTAGAAACAAATTAATTTTAGTAGTGAGCATTCCCAGAAACAAAGTTTTAAAAGATACGGCGAGAAAAGAACAGATAGAGTTACTCTTTCTTTACACTGTATTTTCTGTTCCTGAGAAAAGAAAAGTTCCATCTGCTTCACTCCAACAGCATTCCCAGGACAGGATGAGAAAACAGAGGTAATATTAAGACCCTCATGGGCTATTCTTGGAGCTCAGGTAACCACACTGCCTCTGCAAATAAGAAAATCTGATCATATTGGAGGGAATTGACAAAAGAAAGAGATAAAGAACAGGATTAAGCTTTGGGATGTAATTTAGTGCAAAGATGGAAGAGGGAAGCACTGGGCAGCAACCTCACCTCCATGACTACTTAGCTGCAGACACATCACCTCTTGGTGCTTCAAAAACTTCCCTTGAGGGTAGTGTTTGCTTATATATTGCTTCGAAAGGGTTGGTGTAGAAGGCTTTAAGTAACATGTCCATCACTAGAAGCTTTCCCTTGGACTCCAGGCACAGTACATTCCATACAGCTAAACAACAGCTCACAGTAAAATTACACACAATCAATAGTCTGTCCACTGATCCAAATACTCCAGGGGCCCATTTCTGAAGATTTCATTGTATATATATATTCCAGGCATGAGTGTGGTGGAGCCTATCGATTTATGCACAGCTGTTTTTCTCCTGTTAGTGCATGATTATTTTCAAGTGTTTTACTAGCACAGATGTTTTAAGACCATGCTGAGTACACGTCTTTCCTCAACTGACGCTTTCTTTATTTACATAAACAGCAGATTGCTATGCTGCTGTACTTTCAATACCGGGGGGGGGGGGGTGGGGGTAGAGGTGGAATCGCCCAAACAATGACAGTTTTTTGAGCATTCTTAATCAGAGGCTCTCCTGTCCAGTCCCCTCCCTTTGAGCACTGCTAGCAGAGGCCCTCTCAGTCTTGTCACTTGTTCTTTCTCTAATCCTTTCTTCCATCAGACTGTTTGAACTTAATTTTTCCACACATAGACTTTTTAAGCTGAAGCAGACTGAATATATCAATGTCCTATACAGAATGCAGTTTTCTCTATTGGATTTGTACCTACTCCAAATCGTTGAATTTAGATAACAACTTATTCCCTGAGAGCCAACATGTACTTCTGCTTGAACCTACTGTAAAGTCAATCCTATATTTGTGCTACAAAAATGTGTTACCATGGAAAATAATATTTTGCCACACATTCCCACCTAAAGAACATGATTTCAGATCTTTTAAGTGCAGCATACAGAGGGATGTGTGCCTTTAATAAGATGTCAAGTGGTTCTCCAAAGTATTTTCATAGGTAAGTAAAGATATTCTTCTGACCTTCACTCTTTGCTAATTTATAAACTGCTTCTTTCAGGACTAGCATAATTGTTCAAGTGACTTTAGAATTATTCTAAATTTAGAATATGTGAAGAAGCTAACTGGAAGTAGGAAAAGACTGATTATTCCTTTCAACTCCTCTCTGCCCATATAGACATGACCTTCTCTTTACAATATGTACTTGAATTCAATACAGCTTTGTTCTTTTCACAACTTTAATTCAGATCTTTAGAAATTGTGATTCAGGTGGCTATTTCATATCTATCTGCCACTCACGAAGAACCAGTCAGCTCACAGTCAACCATTCAATCAACATTTATAGAGTTCTAATTATAATTTATTTACTCTGTTATGTGCTTTGGACACTGATGTGAGCAAAACATGGTCACTTTCTGGCAGGGAAGAAACACATATAAACAGTTTGTTCAACAAAAAGAGCCTTGTTCAGAGGAGGGCACCAAGGACAGTAGGGAAATGTTCATTTTCTCTTCACATAAATGAATGAACTCACTTTGAGTTAGAATTTTTATAGAATGTAGGCTCTCTTTTTCCCTTCCATTCAATTCAAGAAGGACTAGCTTTGGTGAAAACAAATATTAAGCATTAAAGCAGAGTAACAAGATGTTAGATAAGACTTTTTCTGCAATTGTGGCATTTCAGCTGAAGCACCAAACTGAAGACAATAGATGATGAGAAACTCCTCCTTCTAAGGAGAGATGTTACGAGTATTCTATAAGACTAATTAAAGGTGGCAAAACTCATTTACCATTGACCATCTCCCATCTCCAGCCTGCATAAAAGAAGACTAGAGATTCATTAAGAAGTTTATTTAAAGGGAATTTACAAAAGTATAAATCATGTCTCACTCTGCCTCCCAAAAGTATCCCACCTCAAAGCCAAGTAAGAAAGGCTCCCAAGAGAATCAATCAGAGATACTAGGAGTAGCTATAAGAAGGGAAATGGCTTCTTACTAGCAGATGGCTCCTTGTTGAGTACATCAGAAGCCCTGTGCCGCTACTGAAGTAGAGTGCAAGAAAATTCTTGAGAGAAATTACCACGAATCCCTAGATTTTAATGAAATTCAGTAGGCAAAGACTATTGGCAACCTCATGCCTATAGGAGCATAAAAATAGGAGGCCTTCTAAGGCAAATGACAATGACACAAACAATAATTACAGGGCAAGAAGGGAGCATAGCATTTGCTCACACTTCAGTGGAAATATGTTTCTGTGGCCAGGAGACACCTTGGAGAATAGAAAGGTATGAAATGCCTGAAAGGCCCTCACCTCAGGCAGTTGACTATAAGAAAGTGCTCTCCAGCAGGAGGAATCTAAGGGTACACTGTTGGGATCAGGGGTATACGAGGAAGGGTCACAATGTGCATTAACCCATATAAGGAAAGAGCAGTGAGTGGAAAAGGGGAGAGAGAGCCACTGTTTAAACACTTGTCATAACAGTGGGCATCAATTGCCAGATTACAGCAGCATCAGGCTTTGTCCTCTTTTCTCTAAATGTACCCTCTCCACATCACTGACCCTGGGGGTCCCAAGAGCAGAGCAAATAGAGGAGGGTTGGAAAGTAACAAAAGCAAAGAAAGAGACCAAATCTCCTTTCCCCTCTGAGTCCTATAGCTATAGCTACAGCCTGAGCAGGAGAGGCAGTCAGAAACTTTTAATTGGATAAAAATTTGTGGTTTGAGATTGAACTAGACTGGTGTTTAATGACCACTTTAAAATTAGACTATTTTATAGCTGAAAAAGACCAGAAAGCTATAGACCCTTTCAAGACAGAGTCCAGAAAGAGATAGCCAATGAAACTCGTTCCAAAACAGTATGTTAAGAAAAATTAAGAAGCATTCCTGATTGAACTAGTTCATCCCATTCAATAAACCAATTATACGAGTTAAGTCAGCATCTATGCAATAGAAGGGTATAGAAAAAAAGTGGAAAACAATGAAAAATTTTTGCAGGTATCTGTACTGATCAGTTTGGGCTGCCATAACAAAATACCACAGACTAGGTGGTTAAAACAACAGAAATTTATTTCACACAGTTCTGCAAGCTGGGAAGTCCAGAATCAAGGTGCTGACCATTTTGGTGTCTGATGACGGCTGTCTTCCTGGCTTGCATTTGATCACCTACTCACTGTGTCCTCATATAGTAGAAAGAGCAAGCTCTCTGGTGTCTCTCCTTATAAGTGTACTAATCCTAACATATCAGAACCCCAACCTTATGACCTCATTTAACCTTAATAAGTCACATTGAGGGTTAGAGCTTCAATGTATGAACTTTAGGAGGACACAATTCAGTCTATAGCAATTTTATTTTTTAAAAAAATTATTTGGGGAGGCATCCAATAAGAAAAAAAATTGTAGGCAATCTATATCCACACAACATAAAAAGTAGAAAGAAAAATGATTTTGTGCTTAAATCTCTCTGAGGAAAAGAATTGCTAAATTACATGTAAGTACAAAAACGTGGCAGAAGAGAAATTCATTTGAAAAGAAAATCACAATGAAGAAAAGAGGAAGAAGTAAACATGAGCTTGAGTCTATTGTGTTTATAAGAAATCATGTAATTAACTGAATACACATGAACTCTATGGTTTATTTTTGATGGGAAATAAATTTAAAGATAATGCCATGCTAAAAATTATGTAGGATCTTAAATTTCAAAACTATGAGTTTGAAGAATATAAAAATATGTAGAAAATTTCAGAATAAAATTGACTTGAAGAAAGAGAAATTATAGAAAGTAAAAATAAAAATGTGCATTTATTGCATTTATAAGAACCTGAATTATAACCAAAAACTGAAGGAAAATCTATTGGCTTGCTTAGAAAAATGAAATATAGTAGATAAATGTGTTGGTTATTTATTGTAAACTGAAATCATCTGGGCCTCCTAAAGGAAGAAAACTCACAGTGAGGTATGAATTTAAAGGAATAAAGTTCAAGATGATAGACTCTTCATATGCCTTTCCTTCTTCTTTTAAACTCATTTAAATGGCAGTTTAAAAAGGAAGTTACAAGGAAGTAAATTCATAAAAGCACTGAGATCACATGGGACACCAACGGCCCCGCTATTTTTGCAAATCTCTGGATAACAGAGTAGGAATAGGATGGTACTATGTATACATGAAAAGAGGGAGCCATCACTCAAATCACATTCAGAAGAACAGAGGCTGAATTGGAGAACTCATCATGGAAATCTCTAGAAAGAGCTAATAAAAGAACAAGACCAATTGCCAAAATTGTTAAATGCAATAAAATAGATAAAAAATAAAGTTGAGACACCTTTCAGAATATAAAGCAGAAAGGACAAACAAATTGATAATATGAGCAAAAAGATGAGGCATGTAAAATCAATCAAATTAGCTGCGATCTGATTAACAGAAATTTTATAAAAGAAAAACAGAGGTATAAAAGAAAGGATTCCATTTTACCCTGATGAGTGGCCTGGGAGAATGCAATAGAATCCAGAAGAAAAGAAATGGAATTATATGTCTTGGCAGTAAAAAATATTACATACTTATCGTAATAGAAGGATTATTTTTAGTCTCAAAGGCAACAAACTTAGGCATAAAGCACAGAAAGTATGGTTGTAATTGCGAAACAGAATGTAAATATTATCAACCTTGACAATATAAAACAAAGGTTAAATTGAAGGAAGGTGGGAAAAGAAAAACAAAGAAGAGGAAGAAGAAACAGTAGACCCACTAATGTTTCATCTTGAAGCAAAATCAAGTCAATTAATTATAGTAAAGGAAACCAGAAATAGAATTATTGATATATTTTCTAATGTTATGAAGAGAACAAATAATAAAATTAAAAATAATGGTATAACTTTCAAAGTTTAGGAGAAGGAGATGAACATGGAGGATGAGTGAGCCAAACCCTCATCTTTCACAGTAGGGAGTAAGTAGAAATTGTCCCAGTTCATTAAATCAAGAAACAGTGGTTGATAAATTTTATTTAGATAAATAACAGATTTTTTTTTATGGTGAAAAGAGATGCTGGTGAAAATGAGCCTGGGTGTGTGCAGGATAGGTCAGGAGAGTTTTGCTTCTCATCATGAGCTCTTCTGTATTCCTGGGCATGTATTACTTGGACAAAACAAATAAATAAGAACAAACTCACCAAAAGTTAAGTATTAAGCAAATGCCAGCTGTCTGCATTCTCCAAATGCTGTCTGAAGTCAAGGCTACAGCCAGGTGTACAAAGCAGATTTTAATCTAGTAAGAAATTGATTGAAGAGTAAAATAGCTAATGTAAATAATTCAATAGAAATGTATAGGAACTCAAACAAACAAACAAAAAACCTTATATCCTCTCTCTCTCTCTCTCTCTCTCTCTCTCTCTCACACACACACACACACACACACACACACACACACACACACACAGCCCACAGAATGTGCACTGTGATTGCCCCTCTGCAGTCTGTTGAAGACAAATATACTAACACACAACACATAGTAATAATGGCTACTTCTTCACAGATTCAAACACTGTGATAAAACCTTGGATGAAAATTGATTCATTCTAGAAAAAAATTGTGTGTTCAAAGACACAAAATGTATAACAACTGGTAAACATCTTTTTATCAGCTTTCTCAAACATACCAAAATAGGCAAATACCCCAAATAGGCTATACTACCAGTGTGCTTGATTCAACCAAGGCATGGGTTGGCAAACTTTTCTGTAAAGGGCCAGATTGTAAATATTTTAGTTTTTGCAGATTATGCTAAACTCTGTCATAGCAGCATAAAAGCTGCCATAGACAACACGGGAATGAATGGATGTGGCTGTGTTCCAATAAAACTTATTTACAAAACAGACCATGGGCAGTATTTGGCCCACAGGCTGTAGTTTGTGCACCCCTGAACTAGGATCAAGGACAGTAAAACATTTTCTAATTACTAAAAAGATAGCGAATACTCCATAACTTAAATTATTTGTGCTAATATTGTACTCTCAAATAATATCCCATTCATTATTGCTATACGTAATTCTTAATGTTCAAATGCCTTTTGAATAACATCTAGTCAAATAAGAACTAAAGCATTCCCATTCCATTCCTCTTTCCTTCCCATCATACAGACAACAATAAAATAAAAATAATGATAAAGTTTGCCTCCTTCAGATAGCTAACATATTTGATCTCCTATTTCTCCATCAAAATGAGATATTCAATAGGTTCAACTATATATTCTTTTGTTATATTTTGAAAATAATATCAAAGGACCAACTTGTGGCACTCTTTCAACAGCAGTTAACACTGACACCTAGATGGGAGATGGCTCATAGAGGACGTTTAGTGCTTCGAATAAGCCACTCTGTATAAACATAAAGATTAGCATTTGGCAAAAGCGTCGATGGCTTGATGAAAAATGTCACTCTATTCGCTATCAAATCATATTTATTAAGCAACCTGGGGGCTCTTGGGGCCTCACTGAACACTCTACTAAGACTTCTTTTTTAATAAATTGGCAGTGCAGATAAAAAGCAAGATTCAAAAATCAAATCAGCTTCCACATCAAAATCCTAATTACATTTGTGACAGCTGAGAGCAAAATATGGTTCTAAATAAAATTTTACATAGCATTAATAATATGACAACAAAAGGATGAAAATCACAAGTGACAAGGAAAAAAGCATTTGATATATGATCAAAAAAAGAATAACCAAGGATACTTTCCAGTCACATGAAGAAATCTTTAAGGTTGACTTGGGCAGTTCACATTAGTTACTATGTGATTATAATTTCAGTGCCCAAGGGCAAAGGGGAAAAAAAATCCAAACCTTACAAATTACAGTGCATCCAAGACTGAAAGAGATTGACAATAATAACCCCTGACACAGGTACAAAGAAGTTAGTTCTAAGGAAAGTGAACAGCGTGCAACATTAAAAGACAGGTCTGGTGAAAGGTTTTGCTTTGTTTAGTTTCATTTTTGCAGCACTGGAGAGAAAAACAAGTTCAAGAACCTACCCACTTTATACACACCTGGGTATACACTAGCACGTACAGAAACACAGCTAGGAAGGCTATTTGAAATTCACTGAGAAGATCTTTATAAATGATCAATTGTGCCCTCCAGCCACTGCAAATCCTTCCTAGGCAAAGAATACTTCTCAATTCTAACCAGGAAAAATATATATAATCTATGCACAGAGCTTGTTTATTCAACTCCTGCCCCAACCTTCACAGATACTTTTTAATCAACATGGAAATGAGGCATACATCCCTGCAAATTATTGCTTCCTTACTTAATTTTAGCATTAAAATAATAATTGGCACCTGAAGACTATTTCTTATCTCAAAAGCATTCAACATTTAAAAACTGTATAAAGTACTATTTAGCTGAATATAAACATTCATTATAAAAAATAAGAAAGAGACCACCATGATAAACAGTCTTCTTTTCCTAGGGAAGAAAATACAAAGTAGAAGTATGTCTAAAGGACTATTTAGTCTCCTTTCCTACCAATTCTGCCTTTGCCCAGTTTGTCCAGGTACACACACTGATGATCCATATTCTTGATTATTTCTTGTTCTCTATCTTGTAATCAAAACTACCCATTATCTAAGTCCTAATTAGGTGACTGGCCAGAAATCTGAGAAACTATTTCAACCAAAGGTATCAATGACCATTAAAGGAAAGTAAGTTAGCCTTCCTCAAATAACAAATGCATTTTATCAAGAACCTGCAATGGTGTAGGTTAGTGGGAATTCTGGGTTCTATGACTCAGCAGATTAGACAAATAGTTTAGGGCAAATGGGCCTTAAGCATCTGTGGAGTCATATTACCTAGTCACCTTTCTATTTTACCTACACATAGGCCAGCAATGTCCATTTGAATGGGCTTATCAGAAAATATAAACTTTGTTCAGTGACTTCAATGTTGATGATTAAGAAGCCTGAAGAAGCGATTCCTCCATGGCAGAGAAAAATCTGAAGCAGATAAACTTAATCTGCAGAAGTAGTTATTGAGATCATTGCTTAACCAACATCTTTGAGTAAGCCATCTTCTATAAATTGTCAATTTAAAGTTTATTTATGTCTCCATGAATCTATATGTTCCTGCTTTCTAAAACATATTAACTGAATGATTAAAAGTTAATATGTTTGAGCTATACGAGCAAGATAATAGATTGGTGATGGATAGATGATAAATTTTACATACTTATATATTTATCATTATACTATACATTATACATTATATAATAGACGACAAAGCCAATATTTCTCAAAATGTTATTCAAGAACCACCTGCATTTTGAATCACTGGCTAAATCTTTTAAAATTCATATTTCTGATAGAATTTCTGATTCTGAATCTCTGAACAGGCCAAAGAATTGGCACTTTTAGCAGATTTGCTAAATGATTTATAGATGGTATTTCTACAGAATCTCATGTTATAATGCTTACAGGTCATATTTTCTTTACTGATGTCAAATATCATAGCAGCAAACAAAATATCTTCAGAAGTAAGATAAGAATTTCATGATCAACAATCTGAAAACAGATTCATCTCCTCCTGAGAACAGCAGGATACTTCTCTTAGTGACAGAATCAGCACAAGAAAGCAAATGAAAATATATAATGCCGCTTGAAGCCTAGACTCGAATCTGATACATTGTCACCTCTTCCTCATTCTGTTGAAACAATCACATGGCCAAACTCAAAGTCACACCAAAAAACACTATACATTTTATAAGGATACACACATATCTGAAGACATATCTCAAACACATTCAAATAAGTGTTGACAGAGTAGGCAGAAATGGGGATGGGGTCTGAGATGAAGAGCAATTAAATAGGTAATTAAGACAAGAAAGGAGCTTTGCACAGTTCAATGACAATAATGTTCTATAAACTGAGTAGTATGAGGAACTCAGTATTTTGCAAATGAATTCCGCTTCCATTCCCCCAAAGAAAGGAAAAAAGAAAAAGAAAAGAAACAGCTTCAGGCTATTAAAGCAAACAGACCCAGGTGACTAACTTTTCTAGGTTAAATTATTTATCTGCTAATTATGACTGAGTTTGGGCTAAGTATGCCTCCTCTAGCTACACCATATGGATTCTCTTCTCTAACATAATACCTATCAGTCCTGCAACTAAGACTATTATTATAGTTTATTTTTAAACCAAGTTAACTTTTATTTAATAAGATATTAGTTGAGTACTTAAAATAGTGCCAGTCTTTGAGTCTGATTTGATGTGCCTTCAAGCTTATGATGAGAACTTAGATAGGAAAGATAAGACTGAAATATATAAGATGGCTCTAAAACACATCATGCATATTTAGTTTAATTCAACAATTAATTCTTTTCGTTGCAGCTGGTCTACGAGGCTCTGCAAAGGATATAATTAAGAAGAAATGGTCACATGGAAAGGACCAGAAGAGATATTTAAAATGAAAAATTTTTCAAAAAAGTAAAGATTACATTGAGGAAATCAGGAAAGCATTCGTAGACGTGGCAGAGACAAGCCTGTAAAAATAGGTAAAACTTCAATCAGTTCAGATTAAAAAAAAAGAGAGAGAGAGAGAGAGAGAGAGAGAGAGAGAAATTCCAGGTGGTCAGAACAACATGAACAAAGATATACAAATAGAGATTAGAAGTGTAAGTTCTGAGCATCACAAAATAGAGGTTCAAACAATCAACATATCAAACATCTCACATGAGTTAGCCACTGTATCAGGTGCTGAAAATACAAAAATTAATTCAACATGATGGCCGCCTCAAAGAGCACACAGTTTGGATGTGTGTCCTGAGTTCTTGATATGGATGAGCTCATGAGGAACAGGATGGAAAGAACAATCGTAAGAGGCATGATGGGAAAACCATGGAGCAGTGCCACAAATAGAGAAGAAGGAAAAGCCAGACGAAATGGCTAAAAAGGAAAAACCTGTGGAAAAATATTTGTAATTTATATTTATATCAAATTCAAAGATCTAATTCTCCTTATATATAAAGAACTTGCAAAGACTGAAAATAAAAGGATCAACAATCCAAGAGAAAACAGGCAAAAGATATGAACAAGCTACAGAAGAGGAAATGGAAATAGCCCTTAAACATATGATAAGATGCTTAACCTGACTCTTGATAAGAGAAGTGTAAGTCAAAACTGTACTCAGATACTATTTCTCACAAATCAGACTGACAAAAACAAAAAACAAAAAACCAATGCTTGACAGGTCAGAGTGCTATTTGCAAGGCTCTGAGGAAATAAGCACTCTCACAAATTGCTGGAGGAAGTGCAAAAAAGCACGATCCCTGTGGAGGAGAATTTAGTAATATCTAGAATACTTTAAATCACATATGTGGCTTCTGTTATATTCCTATTGGACAGCACAGCTCTAGATCTAATTACTAGTTTGGAGGAGAGAAGGACATAATGAAGACACACAAGGATTCAATCAGCCAGATCCAGTATGAGAAAAATTCTAACAGACAACTGATTCATATTCTGAAATAGATGGCATGAACAGGAGAATTAAACTCAGACTGACTCCTGAATGATTGTAAAGAATTATCATTGATGCTTAGGTGTGCTAATGCCATTGAAGTTATTTTATGTGTTAGGATACGTACTGAGTTATTTACAGTTCGGATGATATGCAGTCTGAGATTTGCTTTAATTTTCTGAAAAATAAAGTATGGGGAAATAGATAAAATAAGAATAGCAAGTTTTGACCATTATTGACACGGGGGTGGGAGGGGGGATTCACTGTATTATGTTTTCTGCTTCTATGTGTGTTTGAAAATTTTCAGAATTAAAAGGTTAAAAAAAAAAAAAGAATTATCTGCAACATAACAGTATCATCATCTGGAGAGTGCCATGTCTTTAATGCGAAGAGAATGGAAAATTGAGCACCAGTCTCCAATACTACAGAAAGATCCGGGAAGAGAGCACTCAATAAAACCAATGGGCTTATCAAATTCTAGGACAATTACAGTTTGAGTTAAAGTGATAGATATAAAAGGCGGACTGAAAAAGTCTGGAAGAAGTGGTCAAGGATGAAATGGCAAAAAGATATAGAGATAATTCTTACAAAGTTTTTAAGCCATCAAGGAAAAGAGAGAAACTTGGCTTAGAATATAATTACATGTCACAATGATTAAGATTTAAGTACTATAGTAAGTATCACCATCAATCACATATTCCCAAAGTCACTAAATCTTCAAAAGTATTATAACATAAAAATGGCACTAGTTTAGGAATCAGAAGATCTAACTTATAATTTCAAACACTGACTGTGAGAGCATATTCATGAGTGAAAAAAAAACAGTAGTTTTGAAAATGTAAAACTATAGGAATGTGATTTTGGATCATCCTTCCCCCAAAGTACCTAAAAAAAAAAGTAGAGAATATCTGGGAGAGAAAAGAAAGCTGGAAGAGTGAAGTCTTGTCCAACCAATGGGCTCAGGACAGAACAATCGTCTTTGCTTTGTAAATGAGTAGAGAATTGAAGGGATCCTTAAAACCAGAAACAGAAATGTGTAACCAGGCACAGCCTGCAGAGTGAGTCTGCCTCTGGTTACTGCAAGGAAGTAATTTATTATAGTCAGGATACAGGGAAAGTTGGCGTTGACTTGGTCCACATGGCCCCTACTGTGAACTATCTCCAGATGTTAGCTAGAACTGCTGAGCATCATCAAAAAGTTAAACAAGGCTGAAACATCTAGTGAATAAGCTTGAGGCACATTTAAGGGAAAAGGTCAAGTGTGAGGACAGGAATTCCAGGGGCCCAGAGCTCTAAATTGTAAGCATTTCCATTTGACTCCAAATACCTTCAAAACAGAAAATGGATCTTCAATTCATATATTCAACAAATATTAATTGAGACCTAATTAATTAGACTCCATGCTAGGTGTTACAGATGGAAGAGTGAATGTTATTCACCACAATAGCACTGACACTTAGAACAGAATAAATACAGTTTTGAATGCAAGGGGGCTTTATTCAGGAGGACCAACTGGGGTGCAAGAGAAGAATCTTTACAAGCCAACATGAACATGTCTTTCTGACCTAGAAGCAGCTGATCTATTTACCCACCTCTTGACAGAAAAACAGAAAGCAATTTCTGATAGAAAGTGATTATGAATAAAGAAATTACAACCTGTAAAGTAATACAAAGACAATAATAATTTAATATAAAACAGAGAGAGTGGTGGGTACAGAGAAATACAGAAGAGAACAATTACACAAAAGAGAATTTACTTAGTAGGAAACAGTTTCTACTGGTCCTGGCAAGAGACCCTGAATAGGATTTAAAATGTGGAGTAGTTAAAACATAGATCTACTTTAGGGCTAGAAGTTGAATTTCCAAACCTCATCTACAACTAGACAGAGTGGAATATGGATCAGAAAATTACAAATGTACTCAAGTCTATGCTCTTGTACATGCTAGGGTGCTTTCTCTTACCTTTATGGAAAAATAGAGTTGGGTTTTGGGGGGTTGTTTGTTTTTCAACTACACCTGATTTTGATTGAACTGGGCAGGTATAAATTGTTCTGACCTTGGTCTAAATGGCCAAAGGAATATAGAATGAGGGTCCCTACCTCTTCTCAAAAGTAAGGTCCTGGAACTGGACTAACTCAGAATCTGGCAAGAGTGATGGCTTAAGTAGACATTTAAATCAAAAAGGGATAAAGTAAGACTCTGCTCCCAAAGTATATGACTTCTTTCCAAATTCATTCTAATTATCTTAAGCAAGAAACTCTTTGCTCTACTGCTCCTTGATCTCCTTATCCATTTCACAGAGTAACTCCAACACACAGGTACATAACTGTTGCATGCTTCACAAGCACTCCTTCAGGTTTCACCCTCTTTGATGTGATTGGTTTGACAGGCAATACCCTTACTTGACAGAAGGGGGCAGTGTGAAGCTCTTGGCTTGTACAAGTCCAGCCTCCATTATACTCAGAGTAACAATTCTAAATATAAACACACAAATGTGTTCTTTCATCAAGAAATACAAAAGTAGAAAGTTTGACATTTAGAGAAAAACATGGGACGAACCCGTGGGAAAAAAAGAATAAAGAAAAAACACTTGAAAGAATTATAAATGTAGGGGTGGTAGCAGAAGTGACCAGACCCACGCCGACAGTGTTCTGTCTCAATTAACCACAAGTTCATGTTCATCTTTCCTGAACTTGCTATAATAATGTCATTTGTCCATCTTTTATTTATTTCTCTTCATGAGCTCCTTGTCATTTAATTAATGCTTTTAAATGAAACATAAAATTTCTTATCAATTCATTTTGAAAATATATTCTGACTTGTTAATCTCTCTCTTCTTTAACCAGGAGATTTCTATAGTTTATGTTACAAGAAATGACAAGGGCAATTATCATTAAAAACAGAGCAGAACAAAGCTATGCTAATGAGGAGTGCTACTATTCATTCACCAAGGTGATAAAAGGATAAAATGAGCCTACCTCTCTCTTTCTGATAACAAAGCAATTACAACTTGTAAAGTAATACAGAAAAAATACTAATTTAATAGAAAACTAAGAGAATGGTAGGCACAGAGAAATACAAAGGAAAACAACTCTGCACAAAAGATGATGCACTTTATCAAAACTTCCCATTATGAATAGAAAACGACTTGCCAAAAATGTCAGGATGCACAGCAATATTTTTCCCAGGAAAAATAATCTTCTCTTATTAGTATTCAGAAGGTTGCTAGCAGAATGACACAATGGAAAAAGTTCAGTCTGTCTTTGAAAGTAGTAAGCAATGAAGCACAGTAGAGGTAAAGCAAGGATAGTAAGATAATACACATACACATATACACAAGTATACACGTACACACAGTTACACACAAACATACCCACATACACACAGAGATTCACACACATACATATAACACACATATACATACACAACATACACATACACACACACATACTAAACA
>CM053501.1:27859043-27928449 GCA_028627145.1 Eidolon dupreanum | reverse complement strand
CCTCTCAATAGAGCTGCTTTTAAATAAATTAATTAATTTTAAAAAATAAGAGCTGCTCTATTGTCTTTCCACAGTTCTTCACATATCCAAGTCTCACAGATTTGAAACTAAGATTAGATACACTAATAGAGAATAATTTTACATCAATTTGAAGATGAAGCATCTTTGTGTTAATATATGGAAGCAAGAATAATTATTTCATTAAATCAAATATATTTAAGTTATTATATTCAAAAGTTATTATATTCTAAAGTTCCAAGTAAGGGCTTTTATTTAGTGTACCCCAGCTTTTTCCATGTGACCACTTCCACAATGAGAAAATATTGAATTAAATAAGTACCTAAAAGAGAGAATATTATATATGCCAGTTCACCAAAAACATGTTTTTTACATGAGATAAATAGTTCAGGTTCTTGCCTTTAGCAAACAAGAATATGATTCCACTCTTTAAAATTTATCAGGAGTGTGTGTGTATGTGTGTGTGTAGGGAAGAATAAGCGAAGGTGGAAACAGAGAGGAAGGAAAAGCAATTCTGCCAGAAAAGATAGCCCCCTATTGCTGGGTAAAATTCACCCAAAACAAAAGAAAAAAAGACATTGTAGGAGTAGGCCTAGCATAGTAAAGTCCCACACTTTTATGTGCATCGCATATGTAACAGTGCTACCTGCTCCCATAGACATGGACAGATAATTTCACCTTCTATCTACAGGCACTGAAGTGTCTTTCTACCTGGCACAAGGGATCCAGGGCTCACCTGGGCTCCAACAGTTGTTCCCAGGACATTACTGGAAAGCATCTTCATTAGGAACCCAAAGAATAGGTGAGCTCAACTTAGAAGCCCAAATCAGGCCCCTAAATTACTTCTGGGCAGGTTGCAAATTAGATGACCTAGAACAAGTTAGGCAAAGTTTCTACTCACATGAAGACTGACCACCAACTAAAACTGGTCTTTTTCAACTCTGCTTAGCTCCTGGGAATGCAACCAAGCCCCTCCCCGACTGTGGCCTCTGTCTCATGTCGTTGTCCCAGCTCTGGACCCCCAGGCATTTGGCTTCCTTCTCCCTCTGCCTCTCTTCTTCTCCCACATCGCCAATTTCCCATTTGTACTGTCCTTATCCAGTCATACCAAAAGTCTTCTTTCATTCCCTTTCATGGTAGCTTGAATGACTATTCAGGGAGAGCTTCAAATATCCATAAAAAAAGATTGCAGTCATAACCAACAAAACAGTGGCTCCCCAGTCATGGGTGGCTGGGGAGCAAGGAAGGAGTAAGGGAGATTTGCGTGGCTCTGTCATCAGAAAACATAATCGCATGATTCTTTTTCCCTTTTGCCATCAAAATACATCCAACACTCAAATTCTGCTATAGAAACTAAGGTCTCCCAAAGATGCACCAAACTCGGGAGCAACAGTTGAATTTGCATTTTGTATACACAATTTCAACGTTTTTGCTCTTTCTTGCAGCAATACAATAATAGAAATTAGTGAGGTGGCAGGAAAATTCAGAAAGAGAAGTAAAAAAAAAAGAGAGAAAGTTACCATGCTATTGAGCTACAGATGGTGCATCCACACTACAAGGCTCCAAAAATAAAAAATCTACTATTATGCGGGAAAGCAGTGGAAGAGGAGAGGGAAAGGAGCCGGGAGAGCTTTCCGTGTGAGTAGAAAGAAGCAGCTTTTCTCTTTGAAAAGCAGATGAAGGTTAAACCCTTGGGGAACTCTCACTGATGATTCTCTTTCATGAACCAGCACATCTTAAACACATTTCCCTTGAGAAGTGGCATCACCATTTCATTTCATGTTCAAGGTCACTAAAAGGCTCCAAAAATAATTTTGAAGCACAAGCAAAGGGAAGAAAACAAAAAAGCAGCTTTGACAACAAAATGATTATGTGAACAGGTACATTGTGCAGTGGCTCCCAGCTCTTATCCTGACAGGTTGTTTAGCCCCTGTGGATGTGGCCTTTGTGTCTTTTTCTTCCCCTAATGACAGCCTATTTTCAATGGCTGCACACTTACGGGAAGAAAGATGACAGAGGACATGCACAGTGATCAGAGCAATTAGTTTTGGAAGATCACATAATACTGATCCTAATACAAAAGGACACAGTTCAGAGAAAAACTGAAAGTCTGGCGTGTTTCTTCAGGGTCACTGTCAGAGGCCCTGGACAAGGGTGTCATAATGAGCCTGGACTGTGTGACAGAAATGGCCCCAGTGCGTTAAATGCACCAGATCACCCAAGCCAAACTTGGGGACTTGTCAGATATTATTTATTTCTCAGTCTTTAACCCATTACCAAGTCCTGTTCTTTCTTTTTCTGAAGCCTCATTGATAACTATCTTTACCTCGTTATCTGATTTATGTCCAGGCTACAGTTCTCTGAGATCTCCCCGCTGCCTGCCACAACTCTCCAAATGGCCTCCTCACCGCTGGGGTCACTCCCGAACTTCAGTCCAGCCTGCGTTCTATTGCCATATCCATCTTCCTAAACCACCATTTATAAAACAGCTTGTTTCACTGATTATTTTTCTGGATGTTTAAATTAACTGTCCCTCTCCTCTAGTCCTTTCTCACTGATATAAAACATGCTTTGGCTTTCTATTATTTTAATAAAAACAGCAATAACAACGATCATCGTCTATTCTCTTACGCACATTGTCCATTCCAGCCACCACTGTACTTACCTATTTTCCTTCCCCATCGTATATTTGAAGAACATGGTCTTTGCTCAGCGTGGTCACATCCTCGACTCCCTTCTACTCTTCAGCCCCGGGCATGCTCCCTCTACCCTGCTCCACTGGGGCTCTGCCTGCTAAAGCTATCCATATCCTTCCACTAGTCAAAACCAGTCACAGAAATCTCACCCTTCCCCGTTAGGATCTTAGTGCAACTTTTAATTCTGACAACCAAACCGTCCTGAAAACTTCCCACTGTTAGCTTTTGAAATCACACTCCGGACTCTTCTTCCTTTTAGATCTTTATTTTCTGCTTTCTTTTCTAGCTTTCTTCCTTTATCCCTCATATTTCTGTATTCATCAGGTTCCATCCTGGGTGATACTTTCATCTATCTATCTCCACTGCCCAACCCAATACCGCCTCGTGCACATAGGATAATAAACTTAACAAATGCATTTTATTGATTTATAGATTTTTCAGTTTGATTGTGCCATTTATCTGTCCCAAAGCTCCCCACTGTTTGCAGGATAAAGTTCAACTTCCTCAGCCTAGAATTAAAAGCTCGTTACCATCTGGCCCTCCCTTCCTGTCACACCTTCCCATTTCTCTTGTTCAACACAAACCTTCCCCCAGGGATCCCACCACACTCTCGTTGTCCCCATTCTGGACTCTGAGACGTTGCTCAATAGTCCCGATACACCCTTATCCCCCACCCCTTTATGCCTACACAAGCCATACCCACCCTCTACTATCTGGTTCATATTCTATCTCATCTCAAAGGCATGTCTGCCCACCCAAAAGAACAGCCGTCTTGCCTTCCTCATACTCTTCCATCTGCGTCTTCTCTATAATTCATTTGGGTGCATATTTCCATGGTTACTGAACTGTTCGGGAAGGGATCTGGGAGGGGTGGAAGAGTGTATGCACATATGGCAGGGATGGTGTTTGGGGGTATGAAGGGGTGTAAGTGGGCGCATGCATGTGGGCCTGTAGTGAGATTCTCCAGAAGCAGTTTCTACTTGGTAGAAACTGATTTTAAACCGCCAATCTTTACTCTATGTGCTCCATCCTAAAGGTATCAGGACTCCCATTGTTACATACTGAATGTTTGTGTCCCCCCAAATTCCGTATGTTGAAATCCTGACCTTCGATGTGATGGTATTAGGAAATGAGTCTTTGGGACATGATTAGGTCATGAAGGTGGAACCCCCATAAGTAGGAGACACAAGAAAGCTTGCTCTCTCTCTCTGCTCTCCACCACGCGAGGGTGAAAACGGGAAGTCGGCAGTCTGAAACCAAAAGAGGGCTAGAACCAGACCTTGCTGGCACCTTAATCGCACACTTCTGGCCTCCAGAACTGTGAGAAATAAATTTCCGTTGTTCATAAAGCTAAAGCACTCAGTCTGTGATACTTTGCTATAGCAGCCCAAACTGACGAAACATTAGGAACCATTACATACTCTGCAAAACAAAGCCCTGGGTGTGCTACATGTGTGGCACGAGGTTCCCTGAGGAATTGGGAAAGTAAATCAGCCAATGACTCTCCTCCCAAAATATGGCCCAGGGTCCATCAACAGACGAATAGATAAACAAAATATAATATATATGTATGGTAAAATATTCAGCCATAAAAAGGAAAGAAATTTTGATATTATGCTAGAATATGGATGAACCTTGAAAACATTATGCTTAGTGAAATAAGCCAGATACCAAAGGATGAATATTGTATGATTTCACTCATATAAAATAACTAACTTAAATAGGAAAATTCAGAGAGTCAGAAATTACAATAGAAGTTACCAAGGGCTCAAGGAAGGGGAAAGGTGTAGTTATTACTTAATGGGAAAAGATGATGAAAAACTTTAGGGCATAGGGTACTTACACAATATCGTAAAATATTTAATGCTACAGAATTATACACTTATGAATAGTTAAAATGATAGCTATTATGTTATGCATATTTTACAAATTTAAAAACAACAAAGTAAGCCAGGCCCTCTGATAAGCAGACCATAGAGAGGCAAGTAGCCCCTTGGCTTTGCCTGGCAATGAACCCCCCTCACGTCCTCCCCCTGGAATGCACACTCGCAGATGACCCAAGCCAGCTGAGAGGCAGAATATCTCACACTATCTCATACTTCCTTTGGCATCTCCACCAGTGGGCAATTTCAACAGAAACAAAATGTACTAGACATTCGAAATATACTGGAGCAGCTCAGCAGCTCAGTTTCTCTGCAGAAATAAGGGAGGAATTAGTCACCAGGAGATTTTACCTCTCTTTAGTAGCATGCCATATTGAGCAAGAATCTTCTGCCCTCTGAGCTATAGCTCACCTACGGTAAAGTGGGAGCAATAACACCTGCTTTGCAGGACTGTTGTATAGCTCAAAAGATATCTGATACATAAAACACTGGTACAAAGCAGCCCTTCAACAGTGGTAGCTGCTGCTGCTGCTGCTGCTGCTGCTGCTGCTGTTGGTGGTGGTGGTGGTAGTACTAGTAGTAGTAGTAGTAGTACTGATAGTAATAGTAGTAGTAGTTTAATATTATCTTTATTTTACCAACATTATGCCTTCCAGGAATGGAGTTCAGAACGTTAGCCTTTCAAACATCATCAGGAAAATTGACACTTGTCCTCACTGCTTAATCCCCAAGAATAAGGAATTGTAAATTTATCAGCGATTTGGAAGTAGTGTGTCAGAAAGAACATATTGCAAACTACTGACTGGCTTTGGCAGTTAAGGACAGTGACGAAGGTGTGGACCCAAAGAGAAAAGGTTCAGGACTGTTGAACCTGTAGACTCACTGAGTAATGAACTTTCCTAGCCACTCAGGCTGTGCCTGTCTCAGCATTTCTGAAGAGCAGAACAACTGTGAGATTGTAGTGTGTAATACCACAACTAAATCTAAACTAGCACACCTGACAGATGCCCCAGAACATGAAAAAATAACATTTGTGGTGCACTTAAGACTCAGCTCTCAGATGACATGAGCCTTTCCTGTAAGAGAGGACTGTCTCCATCCTTCACAGGCATTCTCTGGCTCGAGTGTGTGTGAGAAGTAACCTCAAGCAGAGATAATGATGGAAATTAAATACGAGAGAATTACGAGGTCAGCCGGCCCATTGCAATATTCAAGAAAAGATAACTGCATCTTTAAAACGAAAAATGTAAAGCAGACAGAGGAGATGCTGCTCCGTGCTGAGCACTCACAGAGAAACTCAGAGTGGAACATAGCATCTCAAACAAAAAGAGTTGATCTTAAGCTTTTGGGGGGAAACGTCCAGGACATTTTTCATCTTTGTGAGAAAAGAGCTCCTGGACATTCCTGTACCAATTTTCTCTTTGCCCTTCACCCATGTCGTATCTGTAACCCTGCCCCAAATAAGTGCTGACAAACAGAAAAACAAGAACCTTAGAGAAATGGTGGCAAACTGCTCAGCATGGGGAGGAATGTTGAAAAAGAATTATTTATTGAAGTCTCCAAAGAACACTAAAAAGGCAAAAGTTATCAGGTAGAAAAAACATCTTCTAAATAAGCAGAGAACAAAGATGTTGTGTTCATCCTTCAGTGTGTTGTCTGCTCACCCTGATATCCATATGGAATCGCCCAATGAAACGTCCACATGCCATCGATCAGATAAACACATCTGGAAGATGCTGAGTGGATAGTTACAGCTATTCAAAGAGTCTCTACGCTTAGAAAATATTTGAAAATATTTGGGAATAAAATGAGAAAGAGGGGTAATCAAAAATTTTAAAGCATTCGGCTACAAATATTTCTTTTAATAAAGAATCTAGTTTAAGATTTTATAAGATATTCAACACATATTGTACTGCAACTTTCATATAACCAATGTTGGGAACAGGGATAAGATATAAGAAGGAACACTGAATATATTTTAGGCTTATCAACATCTATTTCTACTACATATTATTTACACACACATGTATATACATACAAATGTGCACATATACATATATACATACATATACCATATACATACATATACACATACATACGCATGTAATAGATGTTAATATTTTTCACAGATCCCCTATAAGCCAAGAATTTCTAAATTCTTTAAATGTATTAACTCGTTTAATCCTCACAACTCTGCATGACACAGTTACTAATGGCATCCATATTTATACAGACAGAGAAGCTGAAACAAAAGGAGTATAGTAACTTGTGCAACATTTCCTACAGAGCCCATTTGGAAGACAAGCAGTTAGAATCCAGAATCCATGTTCTTAACCAAGAGGAAAAACAGATACATATAACCACACATTTAGTCATAGATAAAGTGCCTCCACCTGGGCATTTTCATGTCTAAATTAAGTGTCTAGTGGGCCTTTTATTATTCATTGGACACACTGAAACAATTGCAATAATTGTTAAACAACTGAAAAAAAAATATTTCCAAACCGAAACTAGTTTTGAAAATCTGGAGCAAGATAATCCACTGAGGTTTGAACATATTGTATTAAAGATTTTTTTTTTCCTCTTTTCTCTAATGCTGTTTGGAGTTTTCATGAGCTGTGAAGACTCAAGGGAACAAGTCGAAGTATCCTTGTAGAAATCCTGAATACCACTAAAACTAGCTGTCAACCATAAATCAGTATCCAGCTATTTTCCAGCCTATTTATAAAAGTGTTGCTGTGAAATACATCTGAAATACAAATCCAAGTACATTTATCTGAAGATGGTACTTTTAGCAATAACCTTTTCAAACAAACAAATGCTGTCTGTTAAAAGCAAAATAATTGCATTGTGTCAAAATGTTGGAGGTAAAGTACTTAAGTTTCCCACGTAGCTCTTAGGAAAAATAGTGAAATTTCACCTGATGTCAGCTTCATTCTAGCTACCCCGGGGCTCAGCGCTAACACTAGCCCAGACCTGGTTTTTATTGAAAGAACCAGACAGTGTTTCTGGATTTCCAGTAAATACTCTCAGAGGTTTCAACATTTCATGCCCAAGATGAATTCAATCTTCAGAATTTACCCTAGCATATGTTCCACATCATATTCTGAATCAATTTTCTTTTCAGAGGTATTAGCCTGGAAATTAGACAAATGCCACATGTTTTCAATGCCCCTTTCTAACAAATGCACATTAGTTTTATTCAACAAAATCAACCAGGAAAAATCAATACAAAAAGAATTTTCAGCCTCTTTGAAGCTGAAGATTTATAGAAAAGTAGATACATGCCAGAACCATATGAGGCTCTGAGCAAATGCAGATGTCACTTCCTGGTATTGTTTCATTTGACAACAATTTTTTGATCACTGATCCATTGTCATATATGTTCAACTGGGAAACTTCTGACATTTTGTTTAATTATAGCCAATGACCTGATGCATATAGAAAAGTCTAATCTCTATTATGATTCATAGTTCTTAAGTAGAAATTTGAGATAATCTAAAATAGAGATAGATCTCTGAACTGCTTTTAAGAAAAAAGAATGCCACTTTGTGTTCTAACTTCTACGTACGGAGAAATTCTCCAAATTCTCTACCAAAAAGAAAGCATAGCATTTGAGAAAGCAGTGTTGCAAGTTCTACAAAGAAAGACTTTGTTTAGCTTAAAAGGTTAATAAAGCATGACCTCATTTTAAGTATATATAACATACAAAATCTAAGTGGACAATAGTCTTCCTTTAAAAAAACAATTCAATATCCACATTGATTGGTAAAGATACCTACTAACTTTAGCGTCATACTATATTCCAAAGCTGAAAAAAAATCTGTGATTTTCTGTTATAGGCAAACTCAGAAGCTACGTACGGTTGAATACAACTTTATTCTGTGGGTTATGGACTTATGTAACTGTAGATTTTCAAAATCCACTTCATTGAAAGGAATTAAAGTGCAAGTTATAAGCTTCTGGGTACTCTGGTTTTATGCAAACTGTGTGCAAAAGGCAAGACAGTTGGGTACAAATCTACTATAATTAGTATTGCCACCTACTATTTATTGGGTCATACCACGTAGGGTACTGGTTGCTTCATGTATTGCTACTAATCTTAATAGCAACCTTTTCGGATTAAGAAACTAAGGCAACAAATTTTATACTCTTGCCCCAGAGCCACATGATGCTAAAGAATGTTGGCAGTCCCTATACCTAGATCTTTCTGTCTGTGAAGCTGACCTCTTTCCTCTAAATCATGTTCCTCCCAAATGTTCATCAGCAATGGCCATCCTCATTCATGCAAATTACTCAATATAGCTTAAGTCTTCATTTTTCAAAGCCACAAAAAGGTGTGACAAGGATATTGACTAGACTTACTGTGGATCATTTTGTAATATATACAAATATTGAATCATTATGTTGTACACCTGAAACTAATAAAATATTATATGTTGATTATATCAATTTTTAAAAATTATAAAAAATTACATTACAGCTAATCTAAAATTCCTGGAAAAATAATAAAGTCAGTAAAAAAAATTAACTTGAACAAATTATGGAACAGACAGCAAAGTGTTATCCTAATAGCTCACCTTTACCACTATAATTGCCATATTAAAATTAAAACTATTCTAGAAAAATTTTATTTACTTTGAATTCTTTTCTCCTAGTTTAAGCAGGGATTTCCAGAAAGAGAAGTATATGAAGATAGGTGATATATTTTCTAAAAGTGATAGAAGTTCCCGCTTTAATATAGACAGCACTCTAACTATGGGCAGTGAACATATAATGCAAAATAAATGACTTACTGTTGAATTGTACACTTGAAACTTATTGGATTTCGTTAACTAACATCACCATAATAAAAAAGAAAAAAAGAAAAATATATAGTCAGCATATCAATCACTTGACTCATTTAAATGATTTATTCATTTTAAAAATGTATATACCTTGGAAGGCATAAAAGTACATTTAGTTGATCTATACAGCAATGTAAAAGATGTGTATATGTTTGAAGAGATGGGGTATATAGCTATATAAAAGATGATTTTATATACGATTTGAAATTTTAATAATGGAATGGAAAGTTTTTAATAATAATGTTCATTTTATTAAATATCTGCTCCCAGGAAAGTGTGAGTTATTGATACTTTTGTGTAAAATATATACATGGTTTATGTCATGTTACCTTGAGATGTTATATGAAATTTTTCCCTAAATTATAAAAATTTCATTATTTTTCATTGCACTGTCTTCCTAAGTGATTTAAACCAAATGCTTAAGAAAATGTATGTCTTTTTAAGAAAATGTATCAGCAAAACTGGATGAATTACCTGGTTACCTTCTTCTATTTTACCTGGTCCTTTCAGACCTTTTTTTATGGGACCTATATAAAAAACCTGCCTTCTCATCAAAACCACACACTTTGAATAAATTTAGGATTGTGCTCATAGAGGCAGTTCATGAAATCACTCAGCACCAAGTGGAGAATGTCTTTAATGGCTTGGAAAATCAAAATGAACAATGCATCACTAAAGATGGTGGTTGTGCTAAACTCTACATATTTGAATTGGACAGTGTTAAAAACTCCTCAAAACAGGTTTACATGAGATGTTTACAGTTTGCTTCTATGATGTACAAGTTATCAAACTTTAAAACTGCATAAGGAATTTATAAACATCCTGTATTTGTAAAACCCCACCAAACACCCCAGAGAATCTCACTCACAGGATAAAACTCTGAGGTTTCAATTTCACAGCTATGCTATTAATCATGAAGCAGGGCTTCGTCCAAGGGAGACAGATGGCAGTAGAGTTACAACTGATAGCCTTACTACTTAGGAGTGAACAAAATGCTCAATAAATGGGAACTATTTTTCTATTATTACGTTGTCATGAGTTTTAGATTAGCTTGAGCACTTTCTTGTTACCTTTTAAAATAATGACATCTTCTTACAATTTGGTCTAGGAGTTGACACTCTATGTCAGCATTTGGGAGGCTGTATAACATCAAAGGAAACATTTAGACCCAGAGTTAGGAAACTTAGATCTATATCCTGTATAGACTTAACCCTAAGCCTATTGGAAACTACATACTTTATATAGGAAAGTTATAAATATTTTATTAAGAATGTCCTTTAAAATTAAGTAAAGTTGGTTTATAATTTCCCTACTGTTTTCTTTTCATTCCTAAATGCATTTAGGAAATCTCATTTGAACTTGGGTTTTAAATAGTGAGTTTAATCCATATAAAAGTGTGAAGATTAGGAAGAGAAAATTACAGCCAGTTACTCTAAATAAATATATATATAATATATATATAACTATAACTAACTGTATGCATATATATATACACATATACATATACACACACACACACACACCACATGCCATGAACTGTCTAATCATTTTACATTTATTATTTCATTTAATAATGACAGAATCCCTGAAAGGCTATCACCATTTTACTGTTGAAGAAACTTAGTTAATGCAATGAAATGACTTCCCGAAAAGCACGCAGCTCTTAAGTAGCAGAGCCAGAATTTAGACCCAGTTCTCTCTCCCTGCAAAGCCTTTGCTCTCTGCTCTATTGCTTCTCAAAAATATCCAAAGATATATCTCATCAAGTCCTTAGTCACTTTTTCACCTATATGATATTTTTAAATTTGAAGAACTCAGTAGGATTTTACAAAACCTCCAAGATTAGCCAGTTTAGGAACTAGAATTTGACCATAGGCTATAAGAAAAAACTGCAATTAAACTTTAATCCATAACTTCCATACAGAAATAAAAATCTATTTATAGCCTAAACCAGGGGTCTTCGCCCCTCGGACCTTGGACCACTATCAGTCTGCGGCCTGTTAGGAACTGGGCCGCAGAGCAGGAGGTGAGCAGCGGGCAAGCCAGCAAAGCTTCATCTGTATTTGCAGCCGCTCCCAGCACTAGCATCGTAGCCTCAGCTCCACCTCAGATCATCAGGCATTAGATTCTCATAGCAGCACTGGTCTGTGGTAGCAAAAAGGTTGGGGACCACTGGCCTAAACTAAAATCTAGACCTTGCTTTTTAGAAAAAGAAAAATAATTTTTTTCCCTCACATTAGCCATGAGTCAACAAACCACATCTCATTTTGCAATCACTTAGGTAATATTAACCTCAGGTACAGCACAGGTTTTGAATCTAAGAATGTAACATGGTGAGGAGAATATGTGAAGAGACACATAACTCTCCTGGAGCAAGTTACCTTTCACTCAGAGCCATCTCCACAAGAGGACTGTTTGCTGAGCCTACCTGTCACAAGCAGTTCGTTCCATTGGTCATACTAGGAAAGTTGTCCCCAGTGTTGTGCCTGGAAAAGTCTGACAGTGGGCAGCCACAGCACCATCTAGAAACACTCCTCATCCTCCATCCTCCATCATAAAGTTTTTCTCCTCCTCAGGATCAGCTATAAAACATGTGGGGTCCAGTGCAAAGTAAAAATGTAGAGCTTCTCGTTCAAAAACGATTAAGAATTTCAAGAGCAACAGCAGAGCATTAAATCAAGGGTAGACCCTTGTAAGCATGGGACCTTGGGTGACTCCACAGGTCACTTTCCCATGAAGCCAGCTCTGCTTCTCCCTAATACACATCCCTACAAATGCACACAGTGTTTGCTGGGTGAATTTACTCCCTTTTATTCTGCCTTTGATCTTCGTTTGGTGTTTTTTAACAGGGAGTCGTGTTGGTGAGCATGGGCCTCTTAAGAGCAGGTTTGGTCCTGGCTCAACAACAGACCACTTGCGTCAGTAGAGGCCCTTGTTCGACGACCGAGGGCTAGAGCCCATTCTGACATCGCAAGCACTGTGCAACACATTATTCAGAAGAGGATGCTCACTGTAACTCTCTAAACTAAGAATCTTAAACTGAGCCGTAGAAGCTGACGTGGTATTTTTTAAGGCCCAATCTAACTTAAAACACACTTGATTCACAGATATGCCCTTTGTTTACTTGTTTTCTCAAAAATGAACACATTTATAACAAAAGAATCACTGCAACATATCCATTGATTCTCTTCCTTTCATGAGTTCAAAAATGCCCCAGTATGGCCTATTTAGTCCTCTTTTGTTTCAAAGCCTCCCCACCAGTAGAACCACATGGCCATTTACTCCATCTGTGCAGGGGAGAGAAATGCATTATTATCCAAGCTAAGGCTGAGGGTATTCTATCAGGAAAGGAAGCAACTTGTCAGAGAAAGGTTATGCAGAAAAGCTCCTGCCAGAAAACGCAGTTTCCTTCTTTTTCTCTCTCTCTCTCATTTGAAATTCATGAAGATGAAGTGCGGCTTTTGTTTCCCATCAGTGAGATGAGACTTAATACACTCTTGCCAAAAGCAAGCTAACACAGAGTAATTGTTTTTCATCTAAATTGCATGTCCAACCTGCTTAGCCTTCAAAGAACATAGATGCTACAGCTTTGATACCCAACTGCCGAATGACAAAGGAGAGGGCACAAGGCACATGGGCACGATGAGAATTTTTAATAACCACCTATCTATCAGCAAGCCCAGGAACTCTGGGGCAGTAGCAGAGGAGAAAAGAGTGGAGATTATTCATAAGGTAGATAAGGTTCCATATTTCATTCGGGACCAACTCTCTCTCTTTTTTTAAGGGGGAAAAAGTGATTTAGAGGGAATTAAGATTCCCCAAGGTGTTTTTAATCTCTTTTCACTCCCGGGCCAGGTGCCTCATGTAGCACTTAAAAGGGTTTCAAAAATGAAAGTAAATGCCTAGAACACAGAAAAGAGATACCCATCTACACAAAGCATCTGCCTTTGTTTAAGAAAAAAGTAGTTTCAGCTTTATAAACTTCACATCCAGACATTTCATAATTTTGATGCTTTAATTCTTAGACTTTTGCTCTATGTACACTATAGCCAATATAAAAAGAGGCAAAAATCATGAATATCATTTTTTATATATCAGATCTCCTTTATGTCAATGACTGAATTCATTTAATTGCATATAACAGCAGAGTGTTTGCAAGGAGGTCTATGTGATGTGAATAATAACCACCCCAAAGAAATGGAACGCTCAAATTTGCTGCAACCAATGTGACCTTTAGCTGGTAGAGATGCCACCAAAAAGCTGTGTGGTTTTTGTCATTGATCCTTGTGCCTCATCATGTAACCAGGTGCTGAGACAAAAGATTTTATTCTGTGTATTGTGTTTGTTCTGGTTAATTTAATCTTCTTGCCTGGTTTAAACTTCTATTTTCTAATTACATTCCTAAGCTCTATCAAGACTGGAGTGCTTACACTCAGAGAATGTGGGCATAAACTAAATTACTTCTGTGGTTGTCTATAAGTAGAGCTACTGTCATCTAAACATTAGAAGTTTCTGACCCCAGACAGCCCAGTAATAGAAAGTATCTCCCAGCATGCTGCCACGTAAGAGAAGGAAGGCTAGCAAGTCCATCAGACTGAGAAAGTCAGAGCAGGGAATAGTGCACGGTTGGAGATGTGGGTATTAGCGTCAGCTTCACAGCTAAATGACCTGGACAGTGAAGGCCACATCACTTAAAGCCTCTGAGTCTCAGTGGTACCTGCAAATTGAGAGTCTTGGACCCATCTCCAAGGTTACTCTTTCAGTACTAGAAGTCCATAATTTCAATCTCTGTGCTTTCTTTTCTTAATGCAGAATCAATTTCAGTTTAGAAATAGAACAGCTTTCTGTAAAGTTAAAGTTCTGGCAAAAAAAAAAAAAAAAAAAAGTTAACTATGGCTTTTACATGAAAGAAATACCCTGCAATCATTAAGAGGTTCTTAAACACTAGAAAGTATTGACATTACATAAGGGCCTTGAAAATAAAATACCAATTTACGATGCTTATACTAGAGACTCATCACTTGGCCTTTTATAACACATGTAGAAATGCTATAAAAAACTTCTGTGAAACTCTCTTATGACTTAGAAGCTTGACAGTACAACATCAAGGTCCAAGTATTTCTCAGATATCCAACTCATTTTATGTATTTGCCAGGAAGTTGAGATTCTTGGTTGTGGCTTAAAAAAAAAAGTTTTAAGTAAATAAGAAAATTTCTTGATTTATATTATCTGAAGTTTCAGAGATATCTAGCTTCAGGCATGGCTGGATCCAGGTGCTTCATGTGGCCAGGGCGTGGTCTCTCTCCTTCCATATCTTGGCTCTGTTTCCTTGACTGTTTGCTGCATGCTTATGTAAGCTTTTTGTATCTGACGGCAAATATAGCCCCCTGACACCTCTAGATTTAAATGGAGGCTTAAATGGAGGGTAGATTATGATCTCAATATCATAGTGGTTTTTTCTATCTTTAAATTATTGAGGAGGAAAAAATTTTACTAGTTTCTTCTGGCTGGTCTAAGAATTAAATTGATATGAAATGAGTTAACAGGAGAAAAACAAATTTAATTTCATACATATGGAGGTCCTATAGGTATGGGACATAAGTGACCAAGGCAGTCTATTTATATACCTTTTTAGACAAAGAAACATTTATTTGTGAAACTAAAGGGATCTGGGCTTGGAGTAGCAAATAAATGAAGAAGTAACAAAGTTTATTTATACAACTTCTTTAGCCTTGAATTCCCTATCTCTGGTGATAAAGATGCCTTCCATCTTCCTGGTATAAGTAGGATAACTTCCCATGGGAATTTATTTCTGGCTTTCAGAGGAACAAATGAGGGTCAGAATTTTCTATTGCCCACTGTTTCTCTCAAGTAACTTTAATTCAAAATAATCGATATGCCAAAGTGGCATACTTTGGGGTGGCCTGCCCTGAACCTCATCAATGTTAAATCAGAATAAGTGAAACCAGTTGGTACTATCTAGTGATAAGAGACCAAACCTGAAAATTTCTGAAAAAGGCAATAGCAGTATGACAGCTGTTTGGTCTCTGCCAAAATAAACTATTTCATTTTAATACCAAGCTCTCTTTGGCCTGATGCAATGACATTTTTAATGAACATGATCACAAAATTTCTTTACCTTGACTTAGTTTGCTAAAAGACAAATGACAATAAGTACAATGAAAAGAGAATATTTGGAAGTCCAGGATCCTAGTTCAGACCCTAGCAGTTTGAAAAGTGATTTAAACTCTCCCTTTCATCATCAATAAAATGAGAGTGCTGAGTGAAGTATTTCAAGGCTTGTTTCAGGTTCTGAAATGATATGAATCCACAGTAGTGCTGACCTTGCTGTTATAATGTTGCAGGTTTTGTTTTTTGCTTTCTTCATACTGTTTTTTTTCAACAGGAGAAACCTATCATTTAGAAGCTTGAGAAACAAAACCCACTAAGTAGGTCAGAAACATTCTGCAGGAGATAAAAGCATTCAGAAGTTTTGCAGGAGGTGGGTTGATAAACCAATGGACCATTATCCTGAACACTTTGGCTTCCACAGGAAAACAAGCAAGTACAGAAAGCAGTCAACCCAGTTTCAATATGAGTTGAGTGCCCACATATTGATCTTCTGTCTGACTGGATCATGGGGGTACTGGTGTACATTAAGTAGGTAAAGAACTGAAAATAGCATTAATTCAAATGGCTAAATCAATATTTAACAGTGCAGTTAATGGTAGTTGACCTGAAATGCACTTTTAATAAAACAAAGGTGATTCAGGCCAGCCTCCAGCATATGCCATTCAAAAATATGAATTGATGCAGAACAGATATGATACAAAAAAAAAAAAACTAATTCAGACACCTTTGCAGACTGGGCTAATAGCAAAAAGAAGGTCGAAGCTGCTTAACAAAGGTAACCTGAATTTTATTCATGTGATGCTGTGTCTTCATTTTGTCACCTCTCTCCCTGTCTCAAGAATTGAACAGCCTTGATCTCAGCATATTTAAAAGTAGAAAAAGGATTTCTGTAACAATTTCTCCAGAAAATTATAAATTTTTAACAATAGCTTTGTGACCTTGAGCACTTTCTTTGTGAGCAAACATAAATGTTACCAGTTGTTACTCTAGGAACCTTATTTTATTATAACATGATTTGCATATATTTGCATATAAACATATAAACATTGCACTCCACTCACATTAAAGATTACTGAAATAAGTCTGCTTATATTAAAGAGGAAGCAAAAAAATAAAAAAGAAATAATGACTACATAGAGGCAATCTTTTCAAGATATCAAAGACCCATCTCAGACGTTATTACCTATCAGGCTCCAGATGCGAGACTTTTAAATTGCTTTGCTACCCATAAAATACCTTAAGCTATAGAGCATTACAGTTATCACTACTAAGGACTTGGTGATAACTCTAAGGAAAAGGTCAATCTAAGATTCTGTTTCAATATACCTTAAGGCAGCAGGAAGCTCTAGGGAATTCCCAAAGGAACACAGCTAAGTTTCCATGATTCTGTGACCTAAAGATGCCAGCGCCAATGGTGCCATTTCCCTTGCACTCTGGTTTGGCTGCAAGGACAAATGTGATAATTTGAAATCTCTCCTGAGACCCTTCCCTTTGATTTGCTGTTTGTTGATGGCCACAGTTCCTCTGCAGCCTTGCTTCTCTCAGGTTTGTCTGCTGGTTACCATGGCAATGTGGCTCGATGCATCCTATGAGGTAAATCAGCATTCTGCCTCATACAAGCTCCTGGCAGCAGAACTTCACTGAGAATTGAACAGCAAGTTTCGAGGTTGAATGTAAAACCAATTGCTGGAAAATATGAACACACACTTGAAAGGGGGAAGGGACATTCCACAGAACAAGATCACAGTTTCTTTGTCATCAAGGACATGGAATAAATATCTGATCTCCCATAGGGCCAGCCATGAGCCCTCTGCGCAGGGGGATGCTGGCAATAAATGTTAAGCTCTCCAGCTAATGCTGAGACATGAACAGAGTTGCTTTGACCTCAGGAGAGCCAAACAACAGTTCAGCTTCTAGGAATTTTCCCTACCCAGGGCACCCCATATACAAACCACTAGACATACCCACCTTTTCACACAGACTCTATGTCCAAATATTCACTGAATTTAAGAATAATTGTAGAAAGTGCGTAATGATAAACGCCTCAAATAAACAATCTAATTTGCACCTCAAGGAACTAGAAAAAAGAACAAATGAAGCCCAAAGTTAGTAGAACAAAGGACATAAAGATCAGAATAGAAATACATGAGACAGAGACTAAAAAGATGATAGAAAAGATCAACAAAACCAAAAGTTGGTGTTTCAAAAACAAACAAAATTGACAAACCATTAGCTAGACTTACCAAGAAAAAAAAAAAGAGAAGACTCAATTTCAGAAATACAAAGGTGCATAAGAGACTAATATGAACAATTATGTGCCAACAAATTGAACAACCTAGAAGAACTGGATAAATTCTTAAGAATGTACAACCTATCAAGACTGAATCATGAAGAAATAGAACATCTAAACAGGCCGAATACTAGTTTGGAGATTAAATCAGTGATCGAAACCTCTCAACAAACAAATATCTAGGGCCCAATGCCTTCACTAGTAAATTCAACCAAACATTTAAAGCAAAATTAATACCAATCTTTCTCAAACTCTTCCAAAAAAATAGAAGAGGAGGGAACATTTCCAAACCATTTAATGAGGCCAGCATTACCCTGATACCAAAATTGGACAAGGACATCACAAGAAAATGAATTATAGGCCAATATCCCTGATGAAAATACATGCAAAAATCTTCAACAAAACATTAGCAAACCAAATTCAACAATACATTAAAAGGATCACACCCTATGATCAAGTGTGATTTATTCCAGGGATGCAGGGGTGACTCAACATCCGCAAATCAAAGGGATACACCACATTAGCAAAATGAAGGATTAAAAGGCATATGATCATCTCAATAGATGCAGAGAAAGCATTTGACAAAATTCAATTAATTATATTTTTAAAACAGGACTAGATGAAAATTAAACTGGGTGTTAAAACATGGTCAAGATAACTTACTTTTGTACTTTTCCTATAGATTGATTTCCAAATGAGCTTGTAATTAGAAAAACTAAAACTTAAGAAAATATTGATTATTACATTTCTCATCTCCCTAGCAATGATGCCTAAAACCATTACAAATTCATGTTTATTGATAGACCTGGTTGACACAGTCAGTTAAAGAAGTCACAGAGATAACATGGTCATGTAAATTATGCATGTAAATTATATTTATTTTTCCTTAATCAAATCTATGCCAATAACCCAGTAACCTCTACCAGAGGCCTTATAAGGGAGGCCTTGGTCTCTAGGAAGATAAGGAGAAATGGATTACTGCAAACCAAACAATATCATTAGAAAAACAACTTGAAGTTCAGTCCACAGTACCATTTTCATAAGCAAACACACTATTTTTTAAAACAAGACCTAACATTTGCCAAACAAATATCCAGATCTGAGAGTCTGGTTAATCAAACACAAAACATATGCACTGATAAAAAAAAATTTTTAAAGGTGAGAAAAAGGCAATGTAGAATACAGAGAATAGTCATTCTCACTTCTAAGAGATATAATCTTATTCAAAGTATGGAATTTCATTGCAGGATACAACAAAAATATAATAGTATCAAGGGGACTTCTGCTTCTGTTTAAGATGTGGAACAGGGGTTGGCCAACTTATTTTGTAAAAACCTAGATAGTAAATAATTTTTGCTTTACGGGCAATAAGGTCTCTGTCACAACTATTCAATTCATAGCCACAGAAAACCCATAAACAAAATAGGCATGGCTGTGTTCCAATGAAACTATACAGTAGTCTCTCCCTTAATTAAAGGGGGATACATTCCAAGCTCTTCAGTAATACCTGAAAATTTGGATAGTATCAATCCCTACACATACCCTATATATAAGTTTTTCTGATATATACATAACTATGGTTTAGTTTAATTTATAAATTAGGCACAGTAAGAGATTAAACAATAACTAATAATGAAATAGAACAATTATAACAATATATTGTAATAAAAAGTTATGTTAATGTGGCCTTTCTCTCTCTCTCTCTCTCAATATCTTTTTCTACTGTAATCACCCTTCATCTTCGTGTAATGATGTGAGATAATAAAATGCCTTCATGATAAAATGAAGTTAGGTAAATGCTGTAGTCTTAGACTACAAAGAAGGAGGATCATCTGCTTTAGGTGAGCCTGGATCACTGAGCCATGACAATGTCAATGGTTGAATGTCAGGAGTAGAAAATGTCAACGGTTGAGGAAATTTAATAGTTTTGGACCATGGCTGACCACAGATAACTGAAATAGCCGAAGGTGAAACCAAGGATAAGGGGGAACTACTCTATTTACAGAAATAGGTGATGGGGGGATTTGACCCACAGATCAAAGTTCACAAATACCTAATGCAGAAAGTCACAAGTGAATGTTACTCTCACCCCAACAATGAGAATGAGATAACTAATATACCAAAAACAATTGTTCACGCCCATCAGAGCAGTAAGGTCACTAGGTATACTAGTGAACAAAAATCCAGAGAGTGGCTCCTCCTGCAAGAAGAGAGAAGAACTACTGATTATTTCACCTCGGCACGGCAGCAAGAGGAGGAGAAATCTGCCCTAGATGCAAGTAAAGAAAAAAAAAAAAGCTGAAATTTAACAACTTCCTGAAAGCCATGTGTGGGTTAATGTAACAGTTTAGGGTTCCTGGAGCCCCAGACACAGAGAGTCTACATCTGCTCATCAACTCTTTCACAGGCCTAAACCCAGTGGTCATGAGAAAGACTGGAGGTAAAGCAGGAGAATCAAGATCTCCTTGGCGGCACAGACAGACATGGCTTGCCTAAGTCCAAAGGTGTGACGGGTGAAGAAGAGAAGCCTTCCAGAACTTGGGATCCTGCGTGACTATAACACAACCAGTCTATCACTGGGTGAGGGACGAAATGCTGAGAAAAACTCAGTACTGAGTCACAGGCACACTATGTCCTGTTGAAGACTGAGGGCGGGAGAATTGCAAGAAACCCTTCGGGTCTCCAGGCCTCACACTGAGGAGGAAGCAGCCATATTCAATTACTTGGGGACTCTGAAGCCTGGAGGGCACCAACTGTAACTAAAACAACAATAGGTGTGCTCTTTCCAGAAAATAAACATTATTTACTCTAGTCTCTCAGTCTCAGTGTTTTTGTACACTCAAGGGAAAAAAGAAAACATGACCCATCATCAAGAGATAAAATAAACGATAAAACCTGATGCAGAGATGGCACAGTTGTTTGAATTATGTGTCAGGGACTTTAACACAATTGTCAAAATAATAGAATATAGAAATTCTTATTCCTCCTGTATCCGAAAAACAATTCAGTCTTATTTAAAGAAGCTATCATATAATGGAATGATATATGATCTTAACATATTAACCATAATCACTAAGAGTAGATAAGATATGAGATGATAAAGTCATATTGTAAACACTAAGCTTATTTTAGGAAAAAGCTTAATTAGGTTGATAATGTAATATACTGTCAAGACTAGTACACTGTTGATAGTAAAAAGCGTACTAAAAATATGCAATTTTTGGAATACTTGTGGGCCAAAACATTGGCTTTATTATGTTAATGATGCTATAAACCATTGCTATAAAAATTATTCTCAAAAACAAAATTATGTCTAAAAAATTTAATATTACATATATCTATATATGTTAAAGCAGTTAGTATATACTAACTTTGCTCAATTTCTCAGTTATATCTGTATAATACCATCTTACTTTTTCTAAAGAATTTTTTTTAAGTTAGCCTGCTTTTAATTTTTCATAAAATTACCTGCGAATCTTTGTTAAATTTGCATTTATGGCTAATATATTTAAACTGTCAACATCTTCAAATGACTCTTCTATATAGACCATAATATATATATATATATTAATATATATATTTAATATATATATATTTTAAGCCTACAGCACCTAGTATTCCTAGGTGGTTTCCCATCCAAGTACTAACCAGGCCCAATCCTGCTTAGCTTCTAGGATCATATGGGATTGGGCACATTCAAGGTGGCATGGCCATAGACTGAGACTATAGTCTCTTTGAAGAGGTTGAGGTATCTGATAAACTAAGAGCAAAATCTGTTAAGTGGAAGATAGTCTAATGCTAATTTTTTTCTACCAAAATGTATTCATAAATATCTTAGCCCCGATATTTTCACAGGTACTATTACCTTCATACAAAGTACAAACTACTTATTTTTCTGTTTCTGATTCTTTTAAGTGAAGCAAAACCTTAGGCCGTCTCAATTTCATTCCAGTCTAGTACATAAGTATAACCTACTAAAAATGGAGCTCCATCAAAAGATTCTTCCAAGAAATTGAGATATTGCCAATCTCTACTACAAAATTTCAAAATTCAAATTTGAAACCACCAACATTAAGTTGTTTAGCTACTCTCTTGCTTTTTAGAGATAACTTTCAATGTCTTCCTGTTTGTAAATGTTGTTTTCAGTTACTGGGATTTGCAAGCTGAAGTTTTGTTGTTAAGTGTGTAGAATTCTTCGCTTAAAGATTTTTAACTGATTTTGAATAATATGCAACAAGATTTAGAGTACTTATTTATAAAATGCTTAATGTCATTGTGAGACACTTAGGTTGATTTAAAAGTAAATGTTCAAAGGCTCAAACATTTCTGCATTCTGATTGATAGTGGGCAATAAAAGGAGAAAGAGCTTATTGACAGTCTGGTATTTAATTTAGTTTTATTTTGTGTACATCAGCTTTGTTACAAAAATTTTGTTATTTTTTTTTTATCTTTGTATGATGACTACAGCTTTTTTAAGTTCATTATTTTGTTTAAGAAATTATTCTGGAAATTCAAAATTGGTTTTCTCTACAATTAAAAAAATAATACTATTGCCAAACAATTTAAAGCATGCTTCTCCATCAGAAGCATTGTTTTAATCTTGATAAGGGTACATTTTTAAAACTGTAGATTGATCATATGCCTGCTAGTTAAGATCCTAGCCTTAGTGATATTTGTTTGCAGGCTCTGTTTTATAATCACTATTGCTTGTAAAGTAAACTTTTGTTGAAATATAATATATGTGCATATAAGTGCACATATCATTAAGTACCGCTCAATGAAGTTTCACAAACCAAACATATTTATAACCAGCACCCAAATCTAGAAATAAAATAGTACAAGCACCCCAGAAGCTACTCCATATACTTCTGGTAATTACATTCCTTCCTTCCTTCTCCCACCCTGTAACCAATGTAGAACTATCCTAACATCTTAGACTAGCTTTACATGATTTTAAACTTTCTATAAGTGGAATAAACCATATGTACTCTTGGGTGTCAGCATTCGATTTTTAAGTTTCCTTATATTGCTACATGTCATTGACATTTGTTCATTCTCACTGCTGTATAGAACTCTGTTGGGTGAATATACTGAAATTTACTAAGCCATTCTACCATTGAGGAGCATTTGGCTAGTTTCCAGTCTTTGGCTATTACAAATAGTACTGCTATGAACAAGGATGCACATGCCTATTGGTGCACATAATTACACATTCATGCTGTATATATACACAGAAATGTACATCTTCTTTGGATACTATTATGAATTATGTGTTTACTACAACCAATTCCAAGTACATTCCTGCTTTATCAATTTCTTAATTTGGTAAAAATATTTTATTTTAACTCTGTACACCACTAACATTTACATTCAGATTATCAAAGCAAAAACAATTTTTTTCTCTTCAGCGTTTAACTTTGTGACTGAATGTTACAGTATCTTTCCCAATGAGGTCAACTGTTTCACTGTCAACAAAATGAAGTCTCAGTAATTTCATTTTAATACCATAGATTGAAAAAAATTTTGAATCACTATTGGAATTACCGATTTTTATTTGCAGCATCTGATGACGTGAAATATTGGCATAAAGTAACTTTACAAAGTTCCACTAATAGAGCCAACACTGGCATAGCTATGCTTCACCTTCGTACGTGCACAATAAAACTTGGAATTGAAAATGAGCAGTGTTGATTTAAAAAATGACTCATTCGCTCTAAAGAAAAGTCATACTTCACAGAGTAAATGTACCTTTCTGTAGCTACACATGCTAAATTGCTGCCTTTGGAAATGGTCTTCAGAACTACTAACTTTTGAAGTAGTTGCTGATGATCCTTTAGCATATCATTGTCTTCTGGTTTTCTTTCTTAATAGACTTTAATTTTTAGAACAGTTTGAGGTTCAAAGCAAAACTGAGCAGAAGGTACAAAGATTTCCCATATGCTCCCTGCCCCCACACATGCACAGCCACCAAATTATCAACATCCCCGACCAGAGTACTGCATATGTTAAAATCGATGAACCTACATTGCCACATCATTATCACTCAAAGTCCGCTGTTTATATTAAGGTTTACTCTTGGTGTACATTCTATGAGTATGAAAAATGTATATCCACTATTATAGTATCATAAATAGTTTCATTGCCCTAAAAATCCTCTGTGTTCCATCTATTCACCACTCCCTCCACCCGATCCCTGGCAAATACTGATCTTTTCACTGTCTTCATAGTTTTTCCTTTTCCAGAATGTTTTATGGTTAGAATCATACAGTACATAGCCTTTTCAGATAGGCTTCATTTACTTAATAATATGCATTTAAGCTTCCTCCTGTTCTTTCATGGTTTGATAGCTCATTTCTTTTTAGTGCCAAATAATATTCTATTGTCTAGATGTACCACAGTTTATTTACCCATTCACCTACTAAAAGACATCTTGGCTTCCAATTTGGGGCAATTATAAATAAAGCCACTATAAACAACCATGGGCAGGTTTTTGTGTAGACATAAGTTGGCAACTCCTTTGGGTAAATATCAAGAAGCGTGACTGCCAGATTACATAGCAAGAGTTTGTTTGGTTTTCTAATAAACTGCCAAACTGCCTACCGAAGCAGCTGAACCATTTTGCATTCCTACCAGCAATGAATGAGAGTTCCTGTTGCTCCACATCTGCTCCAGCATTTGGCATTGTCAGTCTTTTGAATTTTGGCCATTCTAATAAGTAAGAGTATCTCATTGTTATTTTAATTTGCATTTCCCTATCTTCTGGTTTTCATGTGGTCAGTGGTACATTTTGGTGCTCATGGTGAATGGTAAATATCACTCACTCATGATCAAATTTCTTAAGAATACTTTTAGTGTTTAATTTTTATTATGCATGTACTTCCATTCTATTGAGGTCATTGCTGACTAAAAGGTTTGCTGAAAATTTGCTGAAATGACCAAAGACACTTCATTTTTATCACTGAGCACCCTGTATGCTGGTCTCAAAAGGGAGATATTAGTTAAATTACCCAGTCACTGCTCTCAGGTCACACACAAGACCATGGAAGAATCTGGAATCCCAAAATAGAGGTTTACTTAACACTTCCCAGCTTATTTTAAGGTAACTAACAATAACAATATTTCACTCTTAAATTAAAAGAAAAGAAAAACAGTATAAATTCTAAATTAGATGGGACACCAGAATATTAGGAATAAACCAGGTCTGTCTCAGGCAAATAAGTTTATGTTTTCCCAAACTTACTGAGATTGAAACATCACTAGGGCAGACATTTAGTGCTAACTTCATAAAAGCCACTCACAGCTCCCTTCCTCCTTTACTATCTCAACTTTAAAGTTGGAAAGTTAGAACACCTTCTTATGCTCCTGCACCTACCAGTGGTCTCTTGACCTGGCTCTATTCAGTGATCTGTGAACAGACGCTACTAGGTAGGAGTTTGGAGAAAGCTTTTTATTTTTTTAAAGCATTCTATACATTTAATTATTTGTAAATTATGTACTTTACATAGGTAAATTTATATTTTTTATACCATTTTTTTCCCAGAGTGCCATTTGGTTAAACATTTACCAGCAAACCCCTGAACATTACAATTCAATCAGTAGCCCTTTCTTGAGGTTTTTCTCTCTTATACCTACATTCCAATCTATTAGCAAAAAATGTCAGCTCTTCCTCCAAAATAGGTCTCACATTCACCCACTTGTCATCATCTCTACTGCTACTGCACTAGTCCAAGCACCTTCCATGTCTCACTATAGGCTCTTTTCACTTGTGGAGAAAGCTTTTTAAGGGGCAGACTAACCTACCCCTTCAGCTCTTGGCCTTTGGACTTCCCCTTCCTACTTTCTTGCATTCAAATATGATGACTGAAGGTGCAGTAGCCATCTTCCAACGGGAAGAATCAGGAAACATGGCAATAAAGATGCCTGAGTGCTTGATGATATTGTCTATATCATGGAGCAGCTGCACCAGCCTTGGCTTGCCTCTCTCTGGATCTCTAATAATATATTAAAAAAAATTAAAATAACCCATATAAAAACAAAAACAAAATATTTCTACGTTCATATGGCTGCAGTATAGTTTAATTCTGCCTGCAGTAAAATACTTTCCTAATCGAAATGCATCCAACTTCTTTCAACAAAAATATCTAATATTCATTATACTTGTAAGAAGGACTTCCTTCCCTTCTAGTCTTAATGTTAAGTTAGTATTACCTAACATGAAACTTTGATGACTTGTGACTGGTATATGTTAGATCTAAAGTGTCACTTGAATTCAATAATTAAAAAACACCCTAACAAGCATTCTTAATACATTTACTTATTTTCTGGTTGTTGAACACTTTCTGGAGGCTGCCTGATATTTAATTTTTATGCATATAAGTCAACACAACTTCATAGAAAACTCCTCGAGGGCAAAAACAGGGTCATATAGTTTGGCTGACCTCATGAAATTTATCAATAATTGATTGGAAGCACTTTGCACATGCGTTTACTTTCCTAATATCAGAATCAGAACTGTTAGGTGTTTTCTTAAAGCTTTATGTTTTAAATGTTTTAAAAAGCTCTAAAAACTTTCTCTAATTGCAAAAATTATGTTGAAAAGTAGATTTCCCCCCTTTCTTAATTTTAAATAAACTAAATTTTATATTCTGGTTCAAGGTTTTTTTTTTAAAAAAAAGTTTATTGGCAAGAAGTCAGCTTTCAAACTGTACAAATTAAGTACCTGAGTTAGTTATAAAAATAAATAAATAAATAACTCATTTCATTCCCCCCCTAAAAAAGCTATTATTCTCTTAGATCTGCTTTAAAGTAAATCACTCTAAATTGCTCATAGACTGTGTTATATTGTTCTCCAAGATGAACTTTAAGAGGCACCTGGTGATTTATATATTTGTGATCAAAGTAAAGACAGTCTGATACATTAACTATGAGAGTAATCTTCATGTCAATTTATGTGCTTAGTCAAGGCTAGGCACACAATTGAGGTACAGGAATGAAGGAAACAGAACACGGTAGTCCTCCTTTGTCCAAGGGGAATACTTTCCAAGACCCCCAGGGGATGCCTGAAACTGGGGATAGTAACAAACCGTATATGTATTTTGATTTTTCCTATACCTACATACCCATAGTAAAGTTTAAGTCATAAATTAGGCATAGTAAGAGGTTAACAACAACAATAATAAAAAGAACAAATATAACAATGTACTGTAATAAAAGTTCTGTGAATGTAGTCTCTCTCTCTCAAAATATCTTGTCTTGTATGTACAACATGGATATGCTGCCTGTTAAACAGAACTAGAGAACATCATTTATTAAGTAGTAACTGTGCCAGGAACTGTGAGCTCTCTTCATGTTGTCATTTAATCTTCACAGCAACCCATGTTACCATCCCCATTTTATAGTTGAAAAAGTGCTCAGCACAGGTTGGAGACTCAGATTTAAGCTTACATATGGGGTGACCAACAGTCCTGATTTGTTTGGGAGGAGAACTCAGACCGTAAGATGCAAGACTTACAGTGCTAAAACTGGGACAATCCTAATCAAATTGGGATGGTTGGTCATTCTTCCTGCAGAACCTGTGCTGTTTCATGAACATCTTCAGTCCATTTCTCATACTCAAAGGCTCGGGAATCTCCCCACCACACACACCACATGCAGCCCACCCATGGGCAGAACTGAGTCAGAGTGAGCTGCTCCGAGGAAGGGAAGAAAGCCCAGACTGAGACTGGGCTGAGGAAAATCTCCCCACATCTAGCCCTACTCCCAGCTCCTGACTAGGGAACCCTATCCTCCTGACTGGAAAAAGCTTTAGTTGGCTTTCTCAGAGGTCTAACCACCAAGTTTGGAGGACTTTGTTGGGAAAGTGGGTGCCAACTAGATACCTCTACTCTCACTCCTCACAGGAGAAACAGGACAAAATACAGGTCTTTACAGAGTTGTAAGATGCTGAAGAAATACGACATTTTACCCAAGCCCCTGATTCACCAGGTCACCCAATCCCTTCAGACCCATCACACAGAAGGCCTAATCTCTCTGGAAACTCTTACTCCAGACATGCCGATAGACCCAATGTTGACAATTCTGTATACCCAGACAAATGCAAACAACAACCATTTGTCATAAACTGGCCACCCAAAAACATCTGCTCCAGAGAAACAGACTATCTCCACGAAGCATCCAAGATAGCCAGAGGTAGGCCAGGTTGACATTACGTGGAACTTCGAGTCTAGGAAGTAGGTTTCCCACAATTCACCGGGCCTGACCATAACGTGATTGCTCAGGCTCAGTGGTTTTCAATCCTGTCTGCTCATTAGAATCACCTGTGGTGAGTTTAAACCTACAGATGACCTGATCTTACCCCAGACCAATTAAATCTGAATAGCCAGAGTTGTTACAGGTGAATCTAATGTGCAACTAGGGTTAAAACCCATTGCTCTAGCCCAGTGACTCTCAAAGTGCTGTCTCTGGGCCAGCATCATTGGCAGTTTGTTTTTATGCTAACAGGTAAAATTATAGTATGGGATAAAATTAATTCTGTGTTTCCCTTGATTTCCATTATAACAATAGAGGTGTCCATGGAAGAATGATCCAAGAAACAGAGCTTGGGCAAGAAAGGTTTAATATAGTGACTATGTTAATAGTCTGTGTACATAGAAGATGTTTGGTTAATAGAAATGAGATTTCATTATACTTAAGCCCCACCATTTTCCTCTCTATCTATTTCCATTTTCTTCCATTGGACCCATCTTGGTCCTTCTTGGTTTGTTAGCATTTTCCCTAAATTTGGAGGTCTCTTGAATGAGCACTCCCAGATTTCAAATTCTACTTTCCACTTTCATCTGGAGAGTTATACTATTTCAGCACTATTCTTGGATGTTTTTACCTCACAGTCTAAGACATGCTAGTTTCTCGTAGTTATATAAATGTCTAACCACTGTGCTATACACTGAAACTAATATAAAATTGAATATCAACTGTAATTGAAAAAAATGAAAGAGAGAAAAAGGAGAGAGAGAAAGAGGAAGGAGGGAGGGAGGGAAGGAAGAAGGAAGGGAAAGAAAGAAAGAGGGAGAGGCGGAGAAAGAGAGAGAAAGAGAGAGAAAGAGAGAGAAAGGGAGAGAAAGGGAGAGAAAGGGAGAGAAAGGGAGAGAAAGGGAGAGAAAGGGGGAGAAAGGGGGAGAAAGGGAGAAGAAAGGGAGAAAGAGAAAGTCCAACCTAGTTTGCAGTTCTTACCTGCTGCTCAAATCATAGGCATTGAGTCTTTGGTTAAGTATCAGCTTCCTGCTTACACTTATTAATTTGGACCCAGAAAGTTGGTATAAATTTCATAATATTGCTTCATTAATTCCAAACACTTTATAGAAAAAAAGTTTTTATTGGAATGATACTCTGAAAATGTTGTAGTCTGAATTTTCTAACATTTACTTTTCTTAAAATTATCTTAATCACAGTCATTTTTTTAAAAATATTACATTAAAAGTGGCAGTTTAAAATGTTGAACAGGAAGATGTAATTTAATGAAGGGCATCTTTCTCCACATTGACATGGATGTTAAATCTTTTTTTTTTTTTAAGATTCTAATGTGTTCTAATTACTTTAATTTAAAATTCTGGGTCTGCATGTTTTATTCATGATTTTCTAGATGATTGAGAAAGTTTTTGCAGCTCCTTTGAAGCTCTAACTTTGGAAATATAACAAATAATGAAGCTATCATATTTTCAAAATGCTCAGATAGAGGAGACTTTTGAAAGACAGTGTAATTGTGAATCAAAGCTTAATCAGCTGCTGTGAAATGAGTTTTTAATTATTACATTGCCCCTGATATGCTGAAGTTCAACAAGGTTAAGAGAATGACCTCGCACACATTTCCTTTGAAAGGGTAGAATTTTTTTCCTGTGCACCAAATCACCTTGAATAGTCAGAAACTAAGTTGTTCTGCTTCCCATGAAAATATTCCTCAGAAACAATTTTTCACACTAACCCTTGTCTAATCTCAGACAAGAAATGGGAAGTGTCACTCATTTTTCTCTTATTAAATGCATTATTTCTGGAGTGGGCATATGGCTTCTGAATTAGAATACTCATCTACTCCCACTGAAAAATTCACATTTTCCAAAGTAGTTTATAAGTTTATTAAAGAGAATGTCAAAAAGGGTGCTCAAAGCATAAATCTTTAGATTTTGGAATTCTGGATCAAAATAAATGGTTTTATTTCGAGTGACCAAAAATAATACAGATTTTCCAAACTGAGGAAAAATGGGTTTGCACAAGGAGGGTTCTCTGGGCAGTCAGTACCTGATTTCCTTGATATAAAGTTCAACTCAAACAAATTTTCATTTTTGTCAAATGGGAAAGAGACAAGGTATGAAAACTTCTCAAACTTCCTGCCTCAAACGTAGAAACTTGCATCTGTATTCCATTTTCTGGCCACTAAATAAAACTAAGAGATCAGAACTTAAATGTTTTAAAGTTCCTAAGAATCATTAAAAAATTATTACATCACCAAATGTCCAAAGCAAAATCAAAAGACTTTTGATTTTAACTCAACTGCCACATTTTTTCTTTAGATTGTAAAAGAATTTGCCAAATGAAATTCTAAGTTCTGCATAGAAATCCGCACTAATATCTTGACCTCTTCTAAAGCTCTCTCTACAAGTGATTTTGATCTGTGATTCAAATAAAATTTTTAAGGAGGGACATTTAACTCATTTATTTGAAACTCAAAATCTCTCTGGATCCTTAAATATATACATATTCAATCAAATTGAAGAAACAGATGTAGATGTTGTATGTAACATGACTCAGAGTTCCTATTGACAGTTTCTCTTTTTGAGGAATGCAAACAACCTTGGGCTCATTAAATGAGAACAAGCAGGATCCTGAAATAAGTGTTACTGCTAAGAAAGTCGTCATTAAAATGCTGCACCCGAGGTTTAATTTGCATAAGATCTGATTGCATTTAGTAGCTGTTCACGTATCTGTGCTGAATCAATGTCACTTCATCAACACACAGGTTATCTTTGCTGTTCACTTTAGAATGGGCTCGCTTCTAATTGAAAAATACAGCATTGCACATCCTGTGTGTCCCTCTGTCACATGCTTTGTGCTAGTTCTTGGCTGAAAAGGGAAAACAGTCAAGTCTTAGACAGCATTTCTATGGTTGAGCAAATCCTATGTAATTTATCTCTTCAAAATGATATCTGTGAAAGTAACTGACATCTCTGTCACTGGGGATAAGTGACATAGGGCCAGTATATTTACTAGAAATAATAATAGCTAGCATTTATTGAGCAATTATCAACTGCCAAGTACTAAATTAAGTGCTGCCCAAGCATTTACTCTATCATTTAATCTTCTGGCAGCTACTGTTAGTAACGCCATGTTTCCAGGTGCGGAAACCAAGGCTTAACGAGGTTATTTAATTTGCCTAATATCACAAGCTCCTCATTAGTGGAGTCAAGATTTAACTCTAAAATCCATGCTCTGAGAACTACATTACCCAGGACCTGAATAAGCAGTGCCCTAAACTCATGCAGACCCAAAGATGAATCTTAGCTCTGGTCTTAGTAGCACTGTTGAAAATTGAAATTCCAGAAGCAAATCTACCTCATTAGGACAAAAATCATTCAGAGGTGTCATCAAAGTGAATTGTCCTCTCAATGACACTAAGGCCAGAATAGAACATGAATCTCCACCCCCACAGCCCATCATTGCATCCACGTTGTTCACATCTCTGGCACTACCTGCCCCAGACCCTACCCTCTAAGACACAAAACCATAGTGATGCTTTTTGTAATGCACCAAAACTCAGTTTGTGTTAAGGATTTCTACTGTGGACACTGAAAACGTAGTTAGGAATTGCGGGGAATATTATAAGCTAGTAACAATAAACTATAATTAAAGAATTCCCAAAACTATTAAGCCATATTGATCACCTGTGCAATTGTACAAATAGTGCCAAACACAAACATGTCTTACTATACACATGGGTACCCCTACATGCATTAGCACTAAGCTAATGAAGAGCTTCACAGTGAGAAATCAACCAACATGCAAATGGAGGGCTTCTGTTGTACATGGCTATGGTCCCAGTTCCACCCACACTCTGTTGGAATACAAGCAAGACATTTGTGTACATTATACATCTCTAAGAAAGATTTTAAAACTCAAATACTGTGAACCTTAGCCTTTGTGAGAACATTGAGGCTTCCTCTGCCACAAATACTGAATGTGGTAGTAATTTAAATTGCTAGAAGCTATGCCCTACTGAAACATCCTGTTAAAACAAAATTTAAAAATCCAGATTAAAATAAGAGCTCATTTTATGTAATTAAGAGATATTTGTGTTGTTGAATTAGAAACATCAGGTCATAAATAATATATATTATATTCCACAATGAAGACTATTACTTCTGGATATATTTACCAAACCCATCAACTCAATTAATAAATATTTAGTATCTACTATGAGCAAGGCATAAGGATAGATACCAGGGAACACAAATGATTAAGACAGGTCTCCTAGTCTAAAGGAAACCACTATTTAGAGGACAGTCTATCAAGAAAATATTCACTAATCTATCTAAATTCCTGAGAGAGGAAATAAGGTTTGTAAATTATTCCATCTCATGTGCTGTTCACTGAATTGTCAGAATTCACACAGAAGTTGTATGTATAACAAAAAAAAAAGTAGTGTTTTTATATTCCAACTGAAATATCTGAACTCCCGTTAATTCAGAAGACATTTCGAATCATCCCTTTGTCTTCTGAGTAGCTCTGTTATATTTCTGCCTACAGAGAAGACCCTAATTCATTTCGCTATTTCATTGAGGATTAATATTTGATTTACTCTGGCCTGGGGAAAGAAGACATTTGAATAATATTTGGGTCCATTTTAGGCACTGATTAAAGAACAGAATGTTTCAGTGGACAGTCGAAACAAGAGCCGAATGAGCATTAGACAGATGGGGTGGATTCAAGTGAAGACCTCTCCCCTCTGCACTGTCCCTGCTGGTAGCTAAGTTTCTCCTCTGTGTCAGCACCTCACTCCTCCCTTCTTCCATGCCCCCAAAATATTAAACCCACCTCTTTTTACCCCCATCACAAATGCTGTGAGGTAGATTCGAAGATGCAACCAACCCTCTCTCTCCATTCCCATATTTGAATTCAACTGATTTCTGCTTGTGTCAGTTATTGTAAACACCTTTCACCTGGTGCCTGGTCTCCAACTTCCACCTCTGAAAGTCACCTTTCATCACTACCTAATTAATCTTCTCCCAAACTAATTTCAGCCTCCAATTACTCAGCCTTGCCAGCAGAAGAAAATACAAAACTCTTAACATGGCATGTAAGTCCTTCCACTTCAAGGTCCCTGGGGAACTAAATGATTCCCATCCAGGTCATTGTGACAACTGAAAGCATGCTTCCAAACACACACAGGGGGACAGTTTCTCCCCAAAGAGACTTAGACAACCCTCATGCCACTCTGCAGACACACATGAGCAAGTCTGTTGTGGTCAAAGGTAGGGTCTGTTTCTAACCTTATCTATATACTTTTCTGGGGTTCATCTTACCTAATGAAAGCACTGAGACTCTCATTCTCAGTTAAATACAATTTTTCCCAAAGCATATAAGTTAACAGGGAAAGACACAAAAGCATTAAAAAATTTGAAAAATGTCAAGATGATATAGGTTTCCTTAAATTGCTAAGAGTTGTGCAGAAGAGGATTCTCATGTGAAATGTACATTACTAGTCCTATTTCCCCTGAAGCCAAACTAAAAATCATTATTCGCTAAAAATGTAAGTAGAGCAAATCTCGGCTCTGCCTTCTCCAAACTTTCCAAATGTGATTAATATTCTTTTCTATTCAACTCATATCTTTATTTTTCAGATTCTCTTAAAGCTTGAGGATATTTTAGCTTTGGTATTTTTGAAAAATAACAATATTACTTCCTGGAAAGCAATGCAATATAATGCACTAAACTTGGAACTCCTTGAGAGTAAACACTGTTTTAATTATATTTGCAGCTTTGTTTTTTAGCCTATTGTATGGTCATTAATAGGATAAGAACAGAACAGGGAAAGCATGCTATGGAAGGCTGACATTTCAGCCCTTAATCTTTTACCTACTGACAATGTGATTTGCAGTAAAACACTTAAGCTATCTGAATCTGAGTTTGTTCAACTGCTGAAGAGAGGTACTAATACCACCTACTTCATAAGATATTATTGTGAGGAGCAAATGAAATCATAAATTACAATGTGGCTATAAATACTGCATGATAGTAATTTTTATCAATCCCAAGCATGGGCTTAAAATCATAGAATGAGTAGAAAGTAAGAAGAAAAAAGCTGAACAATTACAAAACAAACATCTCAATCGTGAATGCCAAAACCTGAAAAACATATTATCCATCTTAAAAATCTTCCTGTAGTAGCTCTCTACAAAAGAAGAGAAAAAAAGAAGTAAAGATTTTTTAAATATAGTATATTAGATTTAGATTATAGTCTACCAATTGAATTTGCCAAATCCAATAATAGCAAACTGAAACAAAAACTTTTGTTTTAAAACCATGTGATGTATATGTTAAAGTAATTTGTATTAGATTAACCCTCCAACTGAGAACAACTATAAAAGATGAATACAATACAAAACAGACAAAATACATAAAACAGAGTCAATAAGGTCAAATAAATTAATCAGAACTTGAAGGACTAAATCCCAGAGAGAAAACAAAAAGTTTATCTATATTGGAGTAATCTTGACAATTAGCCTCCACATTTTCCCGTCATACCATTTTCTGACTCACTGCACAACAATAGAACCAAACTGAAAGCAGTAACCTAGTATATGCAGCATCTCACTAGAGACAACTGACTGAATGATTGATTGATTGATTACTAAATTTAATGATTCTATAGATGAATTTAATAGTGGATTAAAGAGAGCATAAAGATCATGGATAAACTCAAAGACAGGTCCTTAGATATATCCAGATTGAATTATGAAGAGAAAAATAAAAAGAAAACACAGAAAAGAATGAGACTGAGTGACACATGATTAAACGTTCTAACATACATATAATTGGAATCTCAGAAGAAAGGAAAGAATGGAACACAAACAATATCTGAAGGCACAAAATTACCAATATGAGAAATGAAATAGGAGATATTCCTACAGATATTATAGATGTTTAAAAAGATAAGAGGATATTATGAACAGCATCATGTTCATAAAATAGAGTCTCAATGTTGTAAAACTGTCATTTGTCCCAAAATTAATCTAAAGATGCAATCAATCATAATCAAAATTCCAGAAAGACATTTTGTGAAAATTTAATAAGATGTCCTAAAATGTATATGAAAAACAAAGGGCCAAGAGTAGCAAAGACATTTTTAGAGAAGAAGAACAATATTGGAGGACCTATACTGGGAGATATGAAGACTAACAGAAATTTATAATAATTTAAATAGTACATTATCAACACAATGATAGACAACAGATCAATAGAACTGAGTCCAGAAACTGATGCACGGATATATGGTCACAAAAATGCCACTGTATTGAATATCATAAGAAAAAAAGTTACTATTGATTCGCTACTTTATATCATATACCAAAAAATAATCAGTTCCATAGAACTGAATGTGAAAGGTAAATAATAAAGCTTCTAGAAGTTAAGGCAGAAGAATATATTTGTAGTCATAGTGTTGGGACAGATTTCTTATATAAGACACAAAAAGAGCTAACCCTGAAGAAAAACATTGATAAATTGTACTTCACTTAAGAAATTAAATTAAGAAACCCTGTAAATCAAAAGATACCATTATAAGAGTAAAAAACACAAGCCGCTGAGTGAGAAAAAATATTTGCAATAGGTTTCCAACAAAGAACTCATTTCCAGAATATACAAAGAAATATTACAATTCAAAAAGAAAAGTACAGGCCACCCAATTTTAAAAAACTGGACCGAAATATCTTGAACAGGTATTTTTGAAAATGAAAAGAAAAGAAAAACTGCTTAGGAAGTATATGAAAAGATATTCAGCATTATTCATCATAAGGAAAATGATATAACACTACATAATCACTAGAATGGTCAAAATTTTTTAATGGCATACCAAGTGTTAGTAAAAAATTAAATCATTTGGAGAAGGAGGAGTATAAGCTACTACAACTGCTTCAGAAAACATTCTATTGATATCTGCCAAAGCGGAACATATGCATCCCTATAATCCAACAATTTGACAACATAAAAGCATAAAACCATGCACAAAAGACACATATAAGAATGTTCATAGCACCTTTATGCATAATTTTCCCAAACCAAAAATAACCCAAACATCTATTAGCAGTACAATGGATAAATATGTGTGGTACAGTCTTTCAATAGACTACTACACAGCAGGGGTCAGCAAACTACAGCCTGTAGGTTAAATCTAGCTATGCCTATTTACAGTATTATCTATGGCTTCATTTGCATGGCAATCACAGAGTTCAGTAGTTGCAACATAGACCATGTGGTCTACAAAGCTGAAAATACTTACTTTCTGGACTTTTACAGGAAAAGTTTGCCAACCTCTGCCATACAACAATGAAAAAGAATGAGCTACTACTGCTACTCTGACTATTCACAACAAGATGAACCCCAGAGACATAATACTGATGGAAAAAAGCCAAACAGGAAAGAATGCACGTTTTGATTCAATTTATATAAAGTTCAAACACAGGCAAAATAATGAAAGTCAGATACAAGAGGTGATGGAAGTCAGAATGGAGGTTACATTTAGGGAAACATAACTTGAGAGAGCAATGACGCAGTTGGTCACTCTCTCCAAACCTGACTGTGTCATTTAAAAGTAAGAATGAAGTGAACAAATAAGAACAAGTGTTGCACAGGTTGTGGAGGAAAAGGAACCCTCATACAATGCTGGTGGGAATGTAAATTGGTACAGCCACTGTGGAAAACAGTGTGGAGATTCCTCAAAAAACTAAGAATAGAATTATCATATAACCCAGAAATCCCTCTGGGTATTTACCCAAAAAACTTGAAAACATTTATCTTCAAAGATTTATGCACCCCGAAGTTCATAGCAGCATTGTTCACGGTGGCCGAGACATGGAAACAATTGAAGTGCCCTTTGATAGACTGAATAAAGAAGGTGCGGTACATATATATACAATGGAATATTATTCAGCCATAAGAAAAGCTGAAATACTGCCATTTATAACATGGATGGATCTTGAGATTATCATGCAAAGCAAAATAAGTAAAAGAGGAAAAGTTGAGAGCCACATGATTTCACCCATACGTGGGATATAAAACTAAAAGTAACAAACAAATATGACAAACAAACAGAGACTCATGGACACGGACAATGGATTGGTGGTTACCAGAGGGAAGTTGAGGCAGGGAGGAAAGAAAGAGATGGGGGGGTCAAATATTTGGTGGCGGAAGGAAATTTAACTTTGGGTGGTGAACATAACTTGAAACCCATTTGATTTTGTTAACCAATGTCACCCAATAATTTTAATTAAAAAAAAAAAAAAGTAGGAATGAAGCAAGCAAAACTGACTCCACCCTCCCCACCATACCACAGAGGCCACTAGCAAACGCTCAAAGCAATCAGATCACGCCAGCCAGCCTACAAGTTGGGAAGACAAAGGAGCAAAATCAATCGTTCAATAGCTGCTGGGCAGGTTAGATAAAAACCTATCCCTAATTTCCTCTGATCCCTGTAGGTTTTAAAGTCTTTGTATTTGAACAGAAGGAAAAACAAAAACAAAAACAAACAAAAAAAATGAACTACAACAATCTAAACTAAATAGAATGTTTTAATGTCAACTAAAAGATTATGTTCACCCCCAAATCCACCTCCTTATTCAGATGAGTGAATGGAACTGCCTGAAGCTAGTAGGAGTATTGATTTTGGAACAATAATTAAAATCTAATGGAGTTAATCAGTTTCACATAGGACTATAAATTTCACCCAAAGACATGATAAATTGCTGATTAAGAATATCTGACCACACATCTACTCAATTTTTAAAAATTCAGATTTCATTTTCTGACAATGTTATTCATTTTAACTGAGAGAAATATTCATACTATCTCAAGTGCTGGATATTTTATTCTAAGAAGGGGAAGGAAAGAGAATCATTTGGTTCTTTATAGGGGTCAAATTATACATCAAATAAAGTATGAAGTTCCTTCGCCAGATACATTTCATAAAGTTAAATGGTTCTTTCAAGATTATGCTGACAATAGAGTCTTCAGTCTTTGTTATAACATAGTCTACGACCTCTCTAATAAGGATAATAATGTATCATCAAAAAATGCTGCTAATTGAAAACTGTAAGTCTAATTAACCAGGGATGTGACCATGCATAACATATTATTAATAGAATGAAAAGACTGCATTACACCAACTGCTACCCAGAATGGAAAAAAAAAAAAAAAAAAAAAAAGAACTACAAGGACAGTCCAGCAGTTCAAAGACTCTTTACATCTATTTTGGCAAAAGTTACTGATGATATTTTCCTTTCATTAAACTGTCGGCTTCATAGCAAAATGACTTAAAACCAGAGAAGAAAGTCGAGCCAGATTTAAAAGATGGGTCACGGGGCAGCTGCTAGGGATCCAATCTATAAAGGGCCCTTAAACATGCCTGATAGACATCTAAAATATGGTGCCAATTAACTCATTCATGTTCCTACAAGAAATTCTTTACATAATGGGTAAAATGTAAATCGGTCCCACTCCCAATGAATTAGTTCCCTCTAATGAAAAATATAAATAGTCTGTCCTAGTGTTCACCTCTTTCCATTAAGTATTTTGTAATGTACACATGCACATTCAGAAAGCTTGGGGCCACTACAATTTCTCGAACCAAACCTAAAAACAGCCCGCTGGTAGTTACCAGATGTCAGCAGTTATGGCCAAGTAAAATTTCAACAATAAAAGAACATGTGGTCCCAGACTGTCTCTAGAGAAAAATGGATTTTATTATCAAAATGTTAAATTCTATGCCTCCTAAGAAGTTCTCCTATATCAAGAAAAGCCTTTTAAAAAGCTAACGAGTAAACTGCACTACGGGAAAATGGAACTCATTTTGCCGACATTAAAAGAAAGTGTCCAGACCAAGATGGCTTATTGAGAGCATGTTAAAATTTCCTCCTCTCAGCAGCTAGCCCTTGAAATGGCAGATTACATACAATGGATATAGACATAGATATGTAATCATACATATTTGAAGTCAAAGACAAGAAAATAAAATCTAACAGGTTAGAAATAAAGAGGAACTCAATAATCAATAGATGCTTAAGCCTCATGGCTCAAAGGAATTTTGGATCTGGGTTTGGGATACTGAGCCTAAGGCCTCAATGGTTTCATGAGGTTGCTATCAAATGTATCCCATACAAGACAGGTGTCTCAAACCCAGCTCGGCTATTAAAGCTTGGAGCTGCATGACAAAAAACACCTCTGCCCATCAATGTATTGAATAGATGAGTGGTCAGATAGTTCCCAGTTGTGGCTGGGGAAGAAGAACTTCCTACAGAGCACAGAACCCAGGCCTTTCCCAAGTAGAGCACAAAGCCCATGTTCCCCAAGCTGCACAAAGCAAGATCCCACACTGAACAATCAACAGAAGACCCATTCCTTAGGGGCTGGGATGGAGGGGTTTTAGGAACTTAGTAAAATCCAAGATGGCTCTAGCCATTGAGCTAGAGCTAATTTTGATTATTTTTAAATAAATAATAAAAAAATAAAAATAAGCAATAAAAAATGAAGCAGAAGTTTCAGAACATGAGGAAAGCATAAGACTAACCCAAAAGTATTTCAGTCATTCTTTATTCTCTATCATCATATAAGATGTAAGCAAAAATCAGATACTACCCACTAGTTTAGCCCCTTGTGAAATGTATTTTGCTTCAGATAATGAAGTCGAAGTGGATCCCTATTAGCCAACCTACATTTAAAGAGAATAAACAAAAAAAGTTTTCCCCACGACAAAGAGGTAACTCCAAATTGGAGGCAGTGTTCGAACTCGTTTTGTAATCCATCCCAGGGTAGTGACAATTCAGTGATATCTGTGTCCTCATGTGAAGCATTTTCGGTGAGGATAGTGCTTTCTGTCCTATAGTATTAAAATGAAATATTTTATAAAATATGTTGTAATAAGAGAAATATTTCTTAATGAAAATTCTGAATTCACTCTGTTTCCTTTGTTGCAGTAAATATTTTATAATTTTATTTCTGGCAAAGGTGTATATAAATCTTAGCATGATTAGCACCAGCAAAAGAAATGCCTGTTAACAAATCGTTACATCTACTTGCTTCCCACAGGAAAACGTATGGGAAAATTTGGAAGGCTTCAACCCTTAAACAAAAATGTGACCAAAGATCTTCTGAAGCAATCCACTTTTTGATGTGTTGTTTCAATAAGTTTTTTATTTTGTTCAGCAAATGGAAAAGATTTATTTCAGGCAAAAAAATATATTTTTTATTTATTGCAATAAAATAAAAATAATAGTTTGTGATGTGCGAAAAAGAACTTTTAAAGTAATTGTTTAAGAACCTTAAAGATATAAAAGTGAGATTAATGATCCTAAAATAAAAGCAAGAGTCGTGAAGCAAGAGAAACCTAGAAATGAACATTGTAATCACTGAAATTTAAACATTCAATAAATAGACTATATAGTGTATTGGGCACAATCAAAAAGAAAATTGCTAAAGTAGGAGATAGAATTGAGGCAATTTCTGAAAGCATAACATAAAGAGATAATTGCAGAGAATTATATAAAGCTGAAGAAAGACATGAAACCTCATGTTGAAAAGCCCACTGAGCCCCAGGCAGGATACATTTATTTTAAAAATCCATGCCTAGGTATATTGTTAGTAAAACAAACCAAAAAAAAAAAAAAAAAATCAAAAATAAAGTGAATTCCTAAAAGCTTCCAAAGAGAAAGGGCATTATTTTCTAAAGAATTATAGATTGACAGTAGACATGTTGTAATTGCAACATCAGAGAAAAGATCAGTAACAGAAGTCAATGGAGTAAATTTTCAAAGCTGTACAAGAAAATAACTATGACAAATTGTCATTTTAAAGTGAGGGCAAAAATAACACTTCAGATTCAGAAGAACTCAGAAACTTTATTACCTACAGACCTTGGTAAGTGCTACTATCAGCAAGAAGAAGAAACTTAGAAGTAAAAATGAGAAGTCAGTAAAGTGAACAAAGAAATGGAAAAAGCCTACAGGCAAATTTGAATAAATGTTGACTGTAACAATAACAGCAAAAATATTGTACTTTTTTAAATGTTAGAACTTCAATTTTATACAACAATCGTATAGCATTACCATCAGTGACTTGTGCTGGGCAGCTAAAGCTTTTCATTATGTTCAACTGGGGCTAGAGATATTTATTTAGAGTTTTTTAAGAAAAAGAAAATTAATATAAACTAATTTGAATTTAAAATAAAAATAATAAAGGAGGTAAAGAGTGAAAATTCATACTAAAAAAAGAATATCCCCACATGCAATCCAGAAAAAAAGAACTTTCAAGCAGTTTTTGGACAATCCAGGTGAGTGTCTTCTATGTCTGCTGAGCATATTCCCTAGTTATGAGTAATTTCACAGTCATGATTGAAAGACAGTTCTAAATAAAGTAAAATATTATATTTAGTCTACATACCAAATCTCTGATTTTTAATATATGGAAATATTTTATACAAATTTTAAATATTGTTTTTCAATATTCATATTAAAGAACATTGAAGCACCCTAAGCACCAGGTGTATCTCTGCTATTAATATGTTCCTCTTAATTTCTTTTGATTGCTTTGATTCACTTAAATATCTCTGCTAAGATGCATGAAAACCACAGTTCTCCTCTTTCTATTGTCAATTGAAATGATTGTTTAGTATCATGAGTCAAGACTGAATTTGGTAAAGCCCCCTTTTAAAAATATGTATAATGAGTTTCCTTTTAGAAAATGTGTATAATGGATTTGTATAGCAGATTACAGCCACAGAAAAGAAAAAAAAATCTTGTCTGATAACACTCCAAATTTCTCAGTAAGCAATACCAAGCCTCAATTAACATTCTTGTGTTATCACTTAAAGTATAAAACCACTGTTTAATCTATCTCCACCACTGTCCTCACATCCTAACCTTCTTACTAAACTTATTTACTAACTAAACTTGCTAAGCTTGTCAAAGTTCTTAATTCCAAGGCCAGAATGCCTGATGATGAATTACAGAGAATTAAAATTTCTATTTCCACATATACACCGTCATTCATAAAAGGGATTCGAAGCTCTTTCAAGCCATGAATATTACCATTCTTTGTGAAGAATTCTTCCCTGGGATAAATTTTCCCATTCTATAAAACATAGATTCAAATGTAGGAGAAATAAAATGAATTTCCATTTCCTACATGACACAGTACAGTAGCAGACAAATAGCAAAAGAAAGCTCAAGGCTTTTACATATTAAAGTGTCATGACATGGTGGATGCCACAACAGTACACAGAGATTTAATACCCTATAGACTATATAGGACATATTTTAATTTAAACTAAATTAAAAAAAAAAAGAAAGAAAGAAAAATGAGGAGCCTTTCCAACTTCTTGTATAAAGCAATTGTCAACAGAAAAGATAGGCAAAGTCAGTTTTTCACCTTGAAGAAAATGGCTATAGTTATATTTTTATTTTTGAATAAGTTCTTCTGCCTGGATTGTATCTGTACTTTAGTCTAATTGAAATGAAAAATCTTCAAGTTGAAGAAACACAGTGACATTCAGAGCCTAAGGCTTGACTCACAGAGTAATTCCACCAATAATATTCTCATGGTTGCAGAAGGGAGGAAAACATAGATATTTTGGCTTATAGTATTAAATTTAATTCAGGAGTTTAGTAGCAGCACTTCTGAGGACAAAGAAAAGTCGGCTTTCAGTATAACTAGTCCAGAAAAAAAAATGCTATTGCATAAATTGTCTCCTCAAAATTTCAAAGTATAGGTTTTTGGGTTCTGAAACAGGGGAAGATATAAATGGTTTATTATATACCATAGATTGCAAAAGTATCAAAAAGATTTCCTAAGGTTAATATAGTTACCTAAAAACAAAGAACAAAATAATAGAACAGAGAACAAATGGTGTTTTTCTATTTTTATTAGTCATCCTATCATTCATAACAAATTTATAGGATTCCAGTTTTTCTAGTTTCCTAATTAGATATTATGAGGTCAAATTCTCCTACTTTAAAGGTTTCAGATCAACAATTACTGCTACTCCAGGAAGAGTCATCTACCCACAGCCTGAAGAAAATGAGCTAGCCTTTAAATAAGTTACCACCTATTCTGAAGATGTATATTAAATAAAAATGGATGTGAATAATTTTATTATCTCATTGAAAAAAAGGATACAATACCTAGAAATAAATTGAACCAAGAAGGTGAAAGATCTGTACAATGAAAATAATAAGACATTAATGAAAGAAATGGAAGAAAACACAAAGAAAAATTATTACATGCTTATGAATTGGAAGAATTAAACATTAATATGTCCATGCTACACAAAGCAATCTACAAATTTAATGCAATCTCTACAAAATTTTAAAGGCATTTTTCACATAAATGGAAAAAACAATACTAAAATTTGTATGGAATTGCAAAGCAATCATAGGAAAGAAGAACAAAGTTGGGGGCATCACACGTCCTGATTTCTATCTATATTACAAGGATATAGTAATCAAAACAGTTTGGTATTGGCATAAAAGAAGACACATAGATCAATGGAATAAAACAGAGAGCCCAGAAATAAACCCACACATATATGGTCAATTAATTTATGACAAAGGAGACAAGAATATACAATGGGGAAGGACAGTCTCCTCAAATAATGGTGTTGGAAAAACTGGATAATCACATTCAAAAGAATAAAATTGGACCACTATCTTACATCATACACAAAATCATAACAAAATTCCTGAAAATTCAGCTGCTTCATATCACAGTAGACATTAATTATCTTGCATTGTTTCTGTGAGTCAGGAATTTAGGGAGACTTTAACAGGATGATTTGGCTCGGATTCTTTTCATGAGGCTGCAGTCAAGATATATGGAGCTGCAATCACCTGAAGGCTTCACTGGGGGTGAAGGATCCACATTCAAGATGGCTCCCTCACACAGTAGGCATATTGGTTCTGGCTTTTGGTGAGAGGATTACCTCCCAAGGGCTTATTGAGTGACCATGCAACATGGCAACTGGCATCTTTCATAGAAAGTAATCCAAGAAGTCAAGAGCAAAGTCACAATGTCTTGCATGACTTACTCTCAGAAGTCAAATGTTGGCAGTAGGGCCCAAGTATATCAATATTCCTTAAGTGCTCCCAGTACATTAACCATCTCTTAACAAAATGGTTAAGAGTATTATTGGTCTTCCTGCTACATTTCCCCAAAACCATGACATCTAGAATACTCTAGACATAAAAAGAAACATGAAGATTCCTCATTCAAGATATTTCTTTTTCTATGTATGGTGACAGATGGTTACTAGTCTTATTGTGGTGATTATACTTTGTAAGGTACATAAATGTTGAATTACAGTACATGCACCTGAAACTAATATAATATTGTATGTCCACTATAATTAAAAATAAAATTTTTAAAAAAGGTAAAAAAAAAAAAAAAAGAAGTCAAACATTGCCATTTCCACATTATATTCTTTAGAAGTGAATCACTGAGTTTGGTCTACACTCCAGAGGACAGAAATTACGTACCACCTTTTGAAAAAATGAATGTCAAAGAATTTGTGGACATATTTTAAAATCACTACAGGAAAAAACTTAAATATCTATTCATGAAAGCCTGGTTAAATGAAGTATGGTCATTATCTCCAAAAATTTTAGCACCCCTTCAATAAAAAAAGAAAAAAGAAAATTAAACACACTCCTAATATGAAAATATAAATTATATTACTTTTCCAATTATACACATATACACTTAACTAAAATAGAACATATGTTTAAAAATATACACAAAAATTTTTATTTTAAATGAGATAAAAATAAACAGATGTAGAAGAGCTAATATTTTCTTCCCACATCCCCATTTATCCTGAGACCCTCTGAGGTGAATATACTTATTTAAGAGACCACTGGGATATATAAAATCATTAAAAAATGAAGTGGCCCTATGATACAAACTAGGAAAGGTGTTCAAATAATGTCAAAGAGTATGTATAAGTTTATCCCATCTTTGTAAAGAACACACACATATATGCTTGAACACACATATAAAATTTATCCAAGACTATAAAAGAAACTCAGGAATAGTTATCTGTGAAAGAGAATTAATCAGGCTGGTGATGAGAAAAACAGTTTTATTTATGTCTTTATTCCCCTTTATAACTCTTGAATTTTATATGTACATGTTTTCATTTTTATAATTACATATTTAAATGTTTTTAAAAATAAATGCAAGTTAATATGGAATAAAAGCAACTCAGTTAAAAAATTAACAAAGGATATAAAAAATAGTTGTCAGAAAAAGTGATTAAAATATTTATTAAACATTTTTAAGTGTCCAATCTCACTTGTGATAAGAGAAATATAAATCAAAACTACATAGGGTTACTACTTTTTACTTATCAAATTGACAAATACCCTAAAGTTGATAACGCACATCTTGACAGGGGAAAATCACTTTAATTCATTGCTATTAAGATTGTTAATGGATATAACCCGTTGAGGGCCATTTGGCAATATCTACCAAAATTTAAATGCACATACCCTTCAGCCTAGCCATGCCACTTCTAGAAATTCATCCTATAGACATATGCAAATAACATATATCTAAAGTTATTTGTTGCAGAACAGTTAATAATAGCAAAACATGGGTATTAACCTGAATGCCTATTAACAGGTGTCAGGTTCATAAGGTATGGTATATGCATTCTAAGTAGTATGATACAGGTTTTAAAGTGAATAAGAACCTCTTTACATATATGTACATAAACTCAAAGACATATTATTAAGTAAAAAAAAAAGGCAAGGACATTTCACTGTGTATAGTATGCTACTAGCTGGATAAGAAAGGGGAGAAATATATATATGTAGATATATATTCACTTTTGATTATATATATGTATATATTCACTTTCGATTATATATATGTATATATTCACTTTCGATTATATATATGTATATATTCACTTTCGATTATATATATAATATATATTTACTAGAAGGAGATGGAAGAAAATAACCTCTGGGACAGGGGAAGGCAAATGTGGATAGCTGGCAGGTAGAGGGAAAAGGCATAAATACAATAAGACTACAGAGTAATGATATTGGCTATCACTTAATAGTCACTTGCCTTGTGCTAGACGCTCTACTGTTTTACATATTATTTTATTTTACTCACACATTTTACAGATGAGGACACTGAGGCCCAGGAAGACTAAGAAAGAGCCAAAGACTTCCCAGCAATAGAGGTGGGGCTAGAATTCTCTCTCAGGAGATTCAGGCCAGATGCTATGCCACCTGTCACAACTGAAGTTGATAATAGCAACACTTTTTAGGAGACAAAGTTATAATTATTCACTATTCCTAACAGTCAGTACAGAGGTGCTTTTTTTTTCCAGTGATGTTATCTTAAGAGACTTTACAAATGATATTCAAATGGAGTCACCGGAAGTGCACTAAAAGAGCAATCAGGAGATGTAGATCTTAGCTTGACTCTTCCATAACTTTAATTTCTCTGGGCCTTCATTTATCTCTACATATAGAATATGAACCAAGGAAATATCTAAGTTTTTTTTCCAAATTCCAAACACATTATGTGACCCAAGTTACCTGAATGATCACAAGTCCTCTAGTGTTTGTGGGTCACCTTTTTCTGTAATGCCAAGTCAAATGGTTTATACTCCAAGTCAAAACAGGACTTAACCTCCCCACCTCGCCCTCACTTCCAAAAGTTGGATTTTTAATGTGCTTAAGACAACAGTTGTTTGCCACCTACCCCTAAGCCAGGCCACAAGGAAGCCCACTTCTCTGTTGTGGCCATACAATTAGCATGCTACGACCTTACTGATGGTCACTGTCAAGAGCCCAGTAACTGACACCTCTCTTTCTTTATCACCTAGCACCACTAACACAATAACAAACATTTCAGGCATTACTGAGAGAACATAAAATAAGACAGAGGTAGCTACAAATCAATAATGAGGGAATGCTTTACTGTGTATACAGTGTTCGAATCACTTTTCTGCATGAGCGGCTGAGGGCAATGCCTCTCTCTAATAAGGAAACAGGAGAAACTCTATTTGATTCTCCTTTTCCAAGCCCACCACTAATAATAAAATTCTCTTTACAAAAGGTACAGTAATTTGTAATTATAAGAGAGAGTTTTAAGCCGGAGAAGTTTGGTTTTAGTCTGAGTGGATGTTTCTCTATAGGCTCCAAACAGTGGAATGTCCATGGAGGTGACTACCTGGGAAGATTTTTTAGCTTTCTTGTGTTTAATCACCCATACCCTGAAGGTCATAAACTCAATAAAGAAGAGGAAAACAGCTCCCATTAACCCTAATTAAAACATCATCTCTGTAATAGGTGAAAGCAAAGCCTTCACATTTCCATGTGATTTAAAAATCCCTTCTATCAATGGTGTAACAGAAAGCAAGAAAATTTACACACTCTTGGGGCAAGACAATGAAAATATATTACTGTCTTGTGCAGGCAGATAGAAATTACTACTGTGATTTTTTTAGGTACAAATGTATAAATAAATGTACTGGCCACGTCTGTTATTAAAAATTACAGGACATATTAAACATCTTTCCCAGAACTGAGTGGGGAAATTCAACCATTTCTACCTTTGCTCCCATTATTGAGATCAGCAGTATGGATAGATGGGGAAGCTCATGATGCAAATAATGCAAATAGATTCCTCCTCAGTGAACTCTGATCTTCACTTTCAGAGCCCGGCTGAGCAACAGTCAAAGCCACTTCTTTAGTACTGAAAGGGGTGGTGGTCTGGGTTCCCTGCCACTTTCTGTGGAACATGAGACCAGTCAGTGCCAATAGTCCTCAGCCTCAGCTTTTAGACCAAAATTACGAGACAACATTTGACATTGTTACATTTGCACCCCTTTTCGCCCTGGTGACTTCCTTACCTTCCAGTGCATTTGGAAATTCCAGATTGTCAGCAAAATGTCAATAAAGCTATACATAATGAAAGAAAGAAGCCTGAAGAGTCCTTTAGGAAGTCAGCCAGCAGGGGAAATAGCATAGTATTGAGCATTAAGAATGGCCACTAGTCAAATTTAAAGAAAGGCAGGTTGTCTTAACTCAGAACTTCCCACAAAGAGGAAATAAATAAAATTGACTCTTCATTTGAAAGCCAATAGATATGTTTTGGTTTATTTTTCTTCTATCCTAGAGAATAATGGGGTTTTTTTTGTTTTGGTGTTGTTTGTTTGTTTGTTTGTTTGTTTTCAAAGAGGGAAAAAGATGAAAGGAATGGGGCAAATCCTAGGTTAATTTTTTTAATTAGTCTACGGCCATGCCACCCTCAATGTGGCCGATCTCATCTGATCTCGGAAGCTCAGAAAGGTTGAGCCCGGTTAGTACTTGGATGGGAGACCACCTTGGAATACCAGGTGCTGTCGGCGTTTTAAAAAAAATAATAAATAAAATCAAATAAAATAATTTTTAATTAAATATATTGGGGTGACATTGGTTAATAAAATCATATAGTTTTCAAGTGTACAATTCTATAATACATCATCTATGTATTGCATTGTGTGTTTACCACCCTAAGTCAAATCTTTCATCACCCTATATTTGACCCCCTTTACCATTTTCTACCTCCCCTGCCCCTTTCTCTCTGGTATCCACTATACTATAGTCTGTGCCTATGAATTTTTGTTTGTCTTATTCATTTGTTGCTTTCAGTTTTATATCCCACATATGAGTAAAATCATATGGTTTTTGAATTTTTCCATCTGACTTATTTCACTTAGTATGAGGTTTTCAAGATCCACCCATATTGTCACAAATGGCAGTATTTCACCCTTATGGCTGAGTAATATTCCATTATATTTGTCCCACATCTGTATCTAATCATCTGTCAAAGGACTTTGGTTGTTTCCACGTCTTTGACCACTGTGACTAGTGCTGTAATGAACATAGGAGTACATAAATCTTTACTAATAAATGTTTTCAAATTTTGGGGGTTGAAACAGAAAAGGGTCATATGGTAATTATATTCTTAATTTTTTGAGAAACAATCCCACCAGCAATGTATGAGTGTTCCTTTTTCCCCATAACCTCTCTAACGACACTTATTTTTATTTGTCATATTGAAATTGAGCATCTCTTCATATATCTGTTGGCCATTTGCATATCTTCTTGGGAGAAAGGTTTGTTCAGGTCTACCTGTTTTTAAATTGGATGGTTTGGAGCTTTGTTGTTGAGTTGTATGACTTTTTTATACTTTTTCAATATTAGCCCCTTATTTAAGGTGTTGTTTGCGAATATCTTCTCCCATTTGGTTGATTGCATCTTTGTTTTGTTGATGCTTTCTTTCACTGTGCAAAAGCCTTTTAGTTTAATACAGTCCCATTTTTTTTTTCTTTTACTTCTTTCGCTTTTGAGGTTAAATTTATAAAATCCTCTATAAGACAAAGGACTATAAGTTTAGTACCTATGTTTTCTTCTAGGCATTTTATCATTTCAAGTCTTATATTTAGGTCTTTGATCCATTTTGAGTTAATTTTTGTATTTGGTGACAAATAGCCTAGTTTCATTCTTTTGCCTGTGGCTTTCCAATTTTCCTGCACCATTTATTGAAGAAGCTTTCTTTCCTTCATTGTATGTTTTTTGCTCCATTGTTGAAATTATTTGCTCATATATATGTGGGTTTATTTCTGGGTTCTCAATTCTGTTCCACTGGTCTGTGTCCAGGTCAATTTTAAAATAACTTCTCTGCTTTGTCCTAAAGAGGTGCTAAGTTCACATCAGGCATAAGAAGACGAAGATAAACACCAGACAATTGAAAATTTAATCAATTGTCAATGCTCTTAAAGGCTGCAGGGTACTGAGTAAAAGCTAGCAGGACTTTGTAAAAAGCAATTCTAGTCCAAATGCAAACATCCCCTCCTCTAATGGGGACAGACCAAGGAGCGATGATGGCTTTGCTCTTGACCTGCGACTGTTTTTTTTTTTTATTCTGCCACACAAAAGGTAATAAGGTAGTGATCAAGACTGCCTCTAGCCTTGGGTTTTAAAATATACCCAAGCTCACACAATACAATAAGGAGTTGATTATCAACCATTATTTTATGGCTTATACAATGTCTTATGTCTTGGATTTGGGGTTTACACATTTATCATTTCCTATACCAAATATACTGACAACTCTCACTTCTACTGATAATAAAAGGAAATTATAAATGTATTATACGTATAATGTAAATATCACTTTTACCTTATAAACTACAATTTGCCGCCTACACATACCATTTTATCTGGCTATTTAACTACAGATAATGATCCTTTATGAATCAAGCCCACAACCTGGAGATTTTCTATCTCATGTTCCTTTGGACCCTTGGAAAAACAATATAGAACGCCTGCAGTGTAAAATTAGGCCTAAACTTAATTATCTTGCAGCCTGGTTCCTGAGTTTAATTAACTTTTCTGAGTGTTTTTTACTGCAATGAGGACTAGGCCCATTTTGTATTATTTAGTGTCATAATTTCTCTTCTCTCTCAGTTCCAAGGACACCGTAAGCTCCCTCCAGTCCTAATTGCCATGGCAAATGCAGAGATATGAGAACAGAAAAACAGCTATAACCAAAATTAAGAATGCGCTGCTGTGCATACTAATACAGGGATGAAATCTATGAGCATACTATCTATAATCCCTTCTAGCCTCTAAATGAACTGACTTTAAATATTTAATTATCCTGTTAAGTAAATTCAGATTATGGATTAAAATCCTCATCATTATAGATCATCGGGATATTTCCAAAGGAGAATAAATTGAGGCTAGTCCTTTTATAATCTAGAACATGACACACAGTTTACAATTTAAGCTTGTCCTCCTTCTCCACGCTTACGTATACTACTTCTCTGCACTCTGAGAAGACTGGATGGTAGCAAGATACTCTGCCTCTAGAAAGTGTCTGAACCACTCCCCCATTAGTAGTGGAGTAAATGTAGCCTTTGAAGCCCAACAGATTGAAATCAACCCAGGTCATTCCATTATTAGCTCTGTAGCTATTGGCAAGTTTCTAAGTCTCTCCTAGACTGGATTGCCCTGCTGTTGAATGTGGGTAAAAGTATTTGCTGCATGGGGAGGGGAAGGAGGATTATTAAATGAGATAACCAATGAGCAACTTCACCTTCTCCTTCCCCTTCCCCTACACGAAATGTTTTAGGGAAGAAAATCATTCCTCTCCAAGGAAAGTTTTCAATTAATTTTTAACATGCCAATTACGGGAATGGCTGAGAGGAGATATGAACAAGAAAATGGACATGAAGGAGGAGGAGGCTCCTGTGGAGACAGGTAAGAATAAAAGACTAGAGAAAACATTGTAAAGACCTAAACATTGTCTGCAACAATAAAGTCATAAACAAACAAACAGGAAAGGCAATAAAGGAAGGAAGAAAGAGAGAATATAAACCATATAAGATATTCTGATGCAAAGTGCAGGAAAGAGGGCCACAACTTCTAGAAGAGTCTACAACAAAAACCAAGGATCAGAAAAGAAAACAAGAGTGCTCCCAAGTTACCTTCTAACCTCCAGGCCACATCTCCATATTAATCCATGATTTTGGTACTGCTCTGCCCAGGGCCAGTCTTCATAGCACAGGGTTAGGGAGCCACTGAAGGGAGACACTATAAACCTTTCTGATGCCACCAGGTACTTTGTGCCTACGTGCCTGTTTACTCATTCACTCATTCTTGCAGCTGGTCCAGTTGCATAGCCGAGATTTTCCTTGTTTTAAGCACATTTTACATCCTTAAGTCTGCAATGGGGAAGAATGTCGCATCACTATCCTGATCAGAGGGACACCTTGATCTGGCTCCATCCAGTTGCTCCTTGGTCCATCTTCAACAAGCATGAGAAATTTCCCTTCCACACCAATATCCATTTTCAGCTCCCAGTTTTGGTATAAGGAGAGGTAAAATGAGGCATGCTTAAGCCTATTCTGAGCCACAGAAAAGGATATCTCCACTCAAAGATGAGACATTGATTGACATTAACAGTGATGGGCAAGCCCTGGCCACATGAGGTCTTCATGTAAGAGCGAAGGAAAGGACGTCACAGCAGATCTTTGGCTCAGGTGACGTGCAACGCCACAGCCTTGGCTAACACCAATGATAATGGCTGATACTTGCCATGTTCCTCCATAGGCTTTGAAGGGGCATTGTTCAAATTCTAAAACATTAAGTGTCTGTATAAACACCTGTTCCCTGTGCTAAATGTCCCATATCTGAGGACGTCGGGGTAGAAATAGACAATGACATGGTTGATGACATGTACTGAGGTCCTAGTGTTCTCCTTATTCCTATTGGTACTGTTTTCACATCTCTCATAGACCAGAAAGAATCTCCCTCCACACATTCATCTTCTTGCTGTTTTCATTCAGAATTTTCAAATCTACCTGTCCAGGAAAACAATCCTCAAGATTTAGTCTAATATCTGATTCCATTGTTCAAAAACAAAAAAAGACTCTTGGATCATAAAGGGCCTATATGTTTCTCATATTTAGGCCATAACAATGGACATCACAGGCCCTCGCAATCCACATACCAGTCTTCATTTTGCATTAAAATCAAAATACATAGCTCCGAGATAATACTGAACCACAGAGGACTTTGTACCTGAGGTTCTCCTGCCTGCATCTCTTTCCCAACCTCCCATACACTCCACTGTACAGGCCTTAAATCATCCTGCACGCCCTGCTCTTGTACCTGCCAACATCATCCACTGTCTAAATGCAGCTAGCAGCTGTTTATTTACAATTAGATCTGCCAGCTGGAAAGCAAACATTCTACGTTACCAAATCAATCAATGTTACAGGGAGAGAAAAAAAATCAGGTACAGCATGAAATGGAGGACAGGAACATTACATTATATTGCAGCTGTCCTTGTCCAATGCCATTAGATGTTCTCAGCACCAAGAATTAATATAACTACAGTCTATGATCAGCTGTCTGCTAGTCTCAGATTTGACATCTGAGAAATACAGCCTACTAGAGGTAAAGACTTGGGCCTTGAAAACTCATTGTCTTCACCTGATGACATGAACAATACTGTCCTATGGGGTGGTTCTCTATAATGGCTTCTGCCCTATACCATTTACCAATTTTATTTCCCCTTTTACTCAAGTAGCAATTAGAGCCGAATCACACATATTGATACTAGGCTCTCGAAATAATATCATATTTCCAAGTAGATTATTTGGGGGAGCCTCGCCTCTCATTTTGGAAATCTCAAATAATGATGAGCAACTATCCTCATCATAAAGTGGCCCTGCACAATAATCCTCCCATTTTTATTGATTTATATATTTACTAATGGTCATGACCTTGATTTGAGTTTGGCTGCTAATCTATAAAGCATTCAGTTAAAACATATTGCCTGGTTTAGTCCTCAAAATTAGTAAAGCAAAAGACAGTCACAATTTAGTAGGAATACAGAATTAAAAGCATAATAGTATGGCTTAAGCTTAAAAATGAATGCTCAAATTGGTGAGGCTCTTTCTTCACCTGAAGGATTTTTGCTTAGTTTTTGTTGTTCCAATTCTGTGTGTGTGTGTGTGTGTGTGTGTGTGTGTGTGTGTGACTGATAAGATTCATGATGAGGAAGTGCTACTAATTAAAAAATTTGAGGGTCATTAAACATGAGATTCCACCATACAATCTAACATTTTTAACCCACAAAAACTCCTTATGAATGCACTCGTGCTTGTCAATGCCCCCGAAAAAACTAACTGCAGTTTGAGCAGCATTTCAAGTAAACTATCAATATCCTTCTCTAGCCCTGGTGTGCTATGAATTTGAAGGTTTCCTCTCTCGGTGAGCTAGCACTTAATGGAAAACTCTACTGCACTTGGTATAAATACACAAACATCTGCTGCAGCCACTGAAAAGCTTCTTGGAAATGTGCAGCCAAGGCTGCTGCAGACCCCCTCTGCCCTCATTAAAAAATATGCTGGCAGTCAACAAAAATACAATAAAACTTGGAGAGCTTAAGGAATCAGGAAAAGACCATGAAGGCCTGTGGGAGAATAAATAAAACATTCTCAGCCAACTAGTGGGATTGGCCATTAATGAGCCCCGAGCCTTCATTAAGAGCTTCCTATTTTCTATATCCAGATTTGGTTTAAAACTCTAGGCCCACACTCCACCCTTTTCATCTACGTACCTCAACCCCAAGGGTAGTAATGTACATTTCTACTACCTAGTTTACTTAATGCTCCAAAGCACCCTTATAAAAACCAAGCTTCTCAAAGTGCATGGGAGAAGCTGTGGTTTAAAATTACAAGCAAACATCAGGAGAAGGTTAAGTTGGCGTTGTGCATAGGTAAAGTTACTGAAGGGAAGACAACCAGACTTTTGCAGGACCTTTCCGGGTATAAGAGGATAAGGTCCAGAACTAAAGTGAGATCAATAAAAATGGAAAGAATGGCCCCAGTGGTGGGGAGACTTTATTGGCCACAGAGTGAAAACGATACTGCAGTCATTTGCCTCCCTACATGGGACCAAATATGAACACTATGGATTGAGATAAAGCCTTTTCCTCTCTTACAACAGTTCACCAAGTACAAATTTTGTACAGCCCTCTCAAAATCACTGTTATTATGATTCCCTTCATTCTCTTTTTCTTTTATTTTGCTCCTGGAAGGAAGAATATACCTCCTTTCTCTTCCACATTATATACTCGTTCTCATCTCTCATGAAAGTAATATCATATTGGTTTGAATTATTCGGTCAAATGCAACAAAAATGAGTTCTGGCTAACTTTAGAGAGGAAAAAAAAACAATTTTCTGGAAGTAAATGGAGTAGTACATCAAATAGAGGGGCAAGATGAGTAACCAGAGCTCAGGAAGGATGAAAATCAGGGTAATGCTGGGCAAATAACGGATAGTATCTTCAGAATCACCGAAAGGATGAGTCAAAACCAACTATTTTCCATCTTATGTCATTATGCTCAGCATGGAATTTCCTAAATTGAGATTCCCAGGGAGACTATGTGGAGTGGGGGAGGGGAAGGTCCCCAATGCTGGTACCAAAGGGAGGGAGACTGGACACTGAGTAGGCATTACCACTGGCTGTCCACCATAGCCATACATGGGTGTCCTTGTACATGAAACAGTGGCAGAAAGCTCAGAGAAATGACACGTTAGACTCAGTTCTTAAACACCAGGTCCATTCAACTGCTCTTCATTTTATGGCTAAATATATTCAGTTCCACCACTTGCATTTGGTGCATTTTACTCCTTCGTTTAACATAGATATTTCTCATTTCAATACCTAACTTTCGCACTGAACATTCCACTGGCTTTAATGTCATACTCTTGCCCATTAAGTAATTCTGGTTATTTGTTTATCATAATGAAAAACCAAGAAAAGTCTATAGGAAAGATTGCAAACAAACAAAAAAGGCATTTTTTCAACCATATCAAGGCTGCCGAATAGAACATTCTACAATGATGGAAATGTTTTATGCACTGTCCAATATGGTAGCTGCTGACCACATGTGGCCATTGAGCACTTGAAATGTGATTAATGAGACTGAGTATCTGAATTGCATTTAATTTTAATTAATTTAAACATGAATCTAAATATCCAAATGTGGGTAGTAGACACCACATTGGACAGTACAGAATAGATATATAATCTCCAAGAAATTCATTTTATATAGAATCTGTATTGTTCATATGTCCTGTAGCATACTCCTATGTTCCATGTATACAGATATTAAAAGCTAAATTAAATATTTTTCTGAGAAAGTTAAAAGCAACTCTATATCCATTGTATAAGTATGGCAAATAAGGCAGCTTGTAGCTAAATAAATAACTTGCATCAGGTGGCCCAAAATCTAATCCGTCCCCAGGTAAATACAGGAAGTTCCAGGAAGTCCTGAGCTGTACCTCTCCCCAGGCATGTGACCTTGGGCAAGCCCAGTTTCTCTTTCATTTCTTGAAAAGAAAGGTGCTAGACTAGATGCTCTCATGTATCTCTTCCAACTCTAAAGGCCTACTTTTTATTTTTCTTCACTAAAATCTAGAAGCTATAAAACAGGGATTGCAAACATAAATGGGGGGGGGGGGGCTGGAACAAATGGGACAACGTTCCAGCTAATTATACAATTGGAAATGTTAGCCCATCACCTGGAGATTCTGATTTTCAAAGAAACTTCAGAAATCCTTTTATATTGTTAGAGTCTAAAGCGATTTTTAAGAAAATCTGTGTGGGCTAGGCAAAATTTATATATGCAGGATGTGACACAGATTGCTTCTGATAGAGTATAGCTAAAAACCTGGAGCACTCAAACTCTGTCCCTTCAAATGACATCACCGCACGCACCTCCAGGATTTATGGTTTCCTCCAAACTCCTACACTGTTCTCAGTTTAAATTTATATTTCAAAATTCCCCTTCTGGGATCCAAACATGATCTACATTAAAATGCTGATTGTTAGATCAAGCCATGATTGTGAAGGTGGCTTTGTTTCTAATAACTGGGACAGAGAGGGAAGTTATCACAATGTGCCAATGATCATTGACAGATGCCTCCTCTCTCACGTATCATTCGTGACGCTATGAAAAGAATTCAACTATAAAAGGAATTCAAGGCTTCTGTGATTCATTAAAATTTGTGTTTTACAGGAAATACATTCAATTTTTTCTCAGATAAAATTGCAAATAATTACTGCCTAGGAAATTCTAATCCGTCACTGAAGCAGTCAGTACTTGTCAACTCTACAAATCTTATTGTAGTAAAAGAGCATAAACACCAGGTGGCAGCATGATATCATTAAAGATGCTCAAAACTTGAAATTGACGTATGTTTATAAAAATTGTCTTGGCATAGTGTTAAATAAATCTACATTCCTTCTAGATTTTTTAGCTGATATCTTTAGAATTTCTTTTTAGTCTATTATTATTATTGTTGTTGTTGTTATTATTATTAATCTATTATTATTATTGTGGCTTAAACCATTCAACCTGAGATAGGACTTGAAATTTCAGAATGTTCAGTTACCAATATCTTTGGGTTAAATGGTGTAAAATTGCATAAGGAGAATTTTTTTAATGACATTTCTAAAAAGTAGTGTCCTTGCTTATTATTGACCTATTTGTGTTATAGGCTCCTGGGAGTGATGAATGTTGCATTTTGTAAGAGAAATCCGGATGGTTAAGATTCATGCTCTGGAATCCCAGAAGAACTATACAGTCAGAAGACAATCTAGATAAGCAAACAATCTCTTTTAAAATCCAGGAATTGCACCTATGTGTACTCTGAAAATAAACCCCAATTTCAAATCTCAACTGCAGGGCTTAAAAAACTGGTCCCCTGCAACTGGGAATCAGAGTTTCTTCTCCCCTCCCCTGCTTTCACCCACTGATCCTCAGCTTTGTTTTCAGCCTGCCATGGGAAACCACCATCTCCTCACAATTTAAAACAAAACGAAACATTATTTTACCAGAATAAAAAAATTAGATGTGTATGTATATGTGTGTGAAATGTGCATATTTATGTGTATGTATGCATATATATACATATATGTGTATGTATATATCCATATTGCCTTTATCTACCTAAAAACTAACAATACTTCTTTAATATTATCAAATATTCAGAAAGGGTTCTAATTTTCGATTGTCTCACAAATGTCCTTAATTTTTTAAAAAACAAAACAATTTTGCATACCTTTCACTATTCCTGGCCCCTATCCCTACATGATTACATCAGGCTGAAGTCCTCACCATTGAACTTGGGAATCCATCGCTAGCAAGAGGAGTGCCAAGGCCAATAAGCAGGTTTTGACTTGAGCTCTTTGACCCTGAGGGCTCCCTCCCAAAATGGAGAACAAATCTTCCCAGTCTCCATTCTTAGGAGACAGAGAAACAAATTTCTGGTGATTTTACAATAGTCATTTTTGTCCCTGATTCCAACAATCATGAGTTCAATAATAATAAAGTCAATTCTCAGAGCATCCTGATATGAGCTTAGCAATATTTTAAATGTAAAGAAGAAACATATCTCTTTTTCCCTCTTTTACTCTCTTTCCATTTAATGAGAAAGAAGCTAATACTATATTGAATCATTCAACTCCTTAGGGACACCTACCAGCCCTTAGAAAACCTGAAGGAAGAAGATATGGCCCCTCTACACACACACACACACACACACACACACACACACACACACACTCGAAGTACACATATACTGAAGCAAAGAGTACAAATTTTCAGAGGACTGGAGGATCAGGCACCCATGTTTGGCCTGAAGAACCTTTGGCATTTTTTACCTTTGCTGCCCGTAAGAGCTGTGACAGCACATAGGACAGTGTAAGGACATACGAAGTGAAGCAGAACGTAACCGACAATCTCTCAGCTCAACCTAACAACCACTTCTTGGGAGGTCTGTTTGTTGTTTGTTTGTCATATTAACTGTATTGTTTTGTTTTCTCCACACAAGATCTATAGGGGATCCATGGTGTGCCTGAGAGGGTTCTAGGTACTTTCACTGTAACATCTTTGCCACAAGCATTTGTCACAAACATTTCACTGAATAACTAATTGACCATAAGGCCATTTTGCTGTAAAAATACAAAATGAAAGAGGGATATTAAAGAGGACAACAAAATTTAAAAAGATTTGATTGCAAAATACAAAATATTTTAATAAATTTGAAATGTGTGTAGATTCATAGCAACACTATGCAAATAACTGATGCTATTTTATGGATTGTACTTAAGCACTTGTCTTCATCCTATGGGAAATGTGGGTTCAACTCTGTGCCCTCAGAGAGGTCCCTGGGCCTCTCTTTCTCCACCCAATGTAGTATGTTTCAAAACGAGGAACAAACTCTTAGGGCAAATCATTGTTATCTGGAAGAAATGTTAACTATTTTAAGACCACCACCACCACCATGTCTAGTAATCACCATATAAACCATTACAAGGGCTAAGATTTATACACATTATGAAAAGTCTTTTTTTTTATAATGTGAGAACTTCATCAATGGACAACTTAGTTTAAATAACATAAGTCTGCCAAAGGTGGTTGATTCAACAATGGAGAAATGAAACCAAACAGCAACAACAACAAAAAGTGTCAACTGTCATTTCATCTTTTTTATGGCAAAATTGCCTCATGGCCAATTAGTTATGAGATAAAAATACTTACTGCAAAAAAGCTACAGTGAAAATATCAGACACAGTCTGAGAGCCATAGCAGAAAATCATATTTAGGAAAGTAAGTAAGAAAGTCAAGGCAAAATGCCAGGCTTTCAGATTTTGCTGGTGGATGAAGAAATTTCCTCACACATTCTGTCGGGTAGTTTGGCAATGTAGCAAGGGACTTCAAATTCTGTAATGCCTTGACCTGGAAACCCAACTTCCAAAAATTTATCCTAAGGAAATAACTGTGACTGGGCAGATGATGCACCCAAATGGATAGTCATTAGAAATTAGAAGTAAATTGTCTGACAATGTTGGAAATATTAAGCCAATTAATGTATATCCATTAACAAAATAATATTCATCCTTTTACATTGGTTTGATAAAGGTTAGTGATAATATTGAAATATGTTTGATATATGGAAAAGTGAATTCTAAAATAACCTCTGCTATATGATTCTATTTGATAATATCTATTTTGATAACATTTCTTAGAATGAAATACACAAAATGGCTAATAGTGATGCCTCTGGATTATAGAATTATGGTTGGTTTTAGATTCTGTCATTTTTCCCTTTGATTCTTGTTTTTTAATCTATATTTTTTTACAACAAAAATACATTGCTTGTGTAATAAAGAAAAATTAATAAGTAGGTTCCAAACATGAGTACGGTCTGATGATCTTTATTCATTAAAGTCAATGGTCAAAAGAGACAAAAAATTTGAAACCCAGAGAGATATGCATCTGCCAGGCGTGAGCATCAACAAAGCGATCGAAACCAAAGCAATACTTACCCTGGCAGAGAAAGGCTTCAAGGCAGAGGCCACCTCCAGCAAGGAGAAATCTCAGGAGCGACAGGTCATGTCAGGGACCAGAGATGCTGCAGGTAAACAGGTCAGGTGACATTGACACTCACCCAATCCCTTCATTTTCTCTCTCTACAAAAGTGATTCTTGATATATAAAATCTCTTTATGTAAAGCTGATAATGAAATAAATTCAAATTGGTATAGATTTATAAGAAGTAACTCCAAGAGTCTTAAAGCCCGGGGAAAAGAAAATTTTTATTTTCACATCCACATCCCTGCCCCAATCTAGAGAAAATTGCCACTTGTATGGAGAAAACTCGGTTCTCTCCTAGATAAACAGTATTAATAACAGGCTGCAGCTTTGCTGTCAATGGTGTTTTTTTAAAAAGGGACTTTGTTTCATTCGAACTTGTTCCTTTGTAAGTTTGAGGACTTTTAACACAGACATATTAATATTTTAGAATAGGTTTCTTATATTTGTGAGCCTCGATTGATTTTTCTCCTGTAAACTATGTTTCTAGTCTTAGCTGCCTTTCCATAATGGGCTACAGTGCTCTAACTCTTTCTCCAAAGCACAAATCTCTGCAGAGACAACCCATAACGTATAAATGACACTCTCTTTAAAAAAAAAAAAAAAAGGCAAGAATTCTCCATTTGCATGACTTAAAGACCATCCTGTATGACAATATTATCTTAGTCAAAGTTATGGGTACAGTAATCTTACTTACATTTTAAGCTCCCATTTTACTAAGATGGTAAAAATTCAATTTTCATTAATTTGAAAATCTTTCATTTTCATTGGTTGTATTTAAGTTTTGGGCAGTTTTATAAAGCTGTCACCTTGAGAGATGAGCTCCATGTTTTTTTCCATCATCCATGAAGCTATCCTCCAGGCTGCACCCAGCTGCCCCAATGGGTGAAGGATCCACACCTCTGTGGGTTGAACACACCAACTGGAAACCCTAACATAGTAAGTCAAAGTTGGTAAAAGTTTGCCAACTTTGTGTTAATGGTGTTCTTCCTCAAACCAAACATTAAGTGGCCTATCCAACCAAATCTGACAAATTTAGTAAGGGAATCTCTGCCCTAGATGGGAAAAGAAAACATTCCATAGATTCCACAACTAGTATCTATCATTTTCTTTAAACAAGTATTTATCCTATATCTTTTTGTAACAAAAAAGCTAGTTATAACTCATCTTTATTCAATTCTCTTATATATTCTTTTTTTTCTTTTTATATTTTAATATTCTTAAATTACATTCCATGCAATATAACTAATTCAGATTTAGCATGTACTTATCCAGCTTTAAGTCATACTGCTATGTATGTCATCTTCCCAAATGGATGTGGTTAACACTATGCTCTTTATAGTACATCTTCATGCCTCTTCTCTCCTGTCAGTCCACTCTGTAGTAGATGTTCAATAAATGGGCCATCGTGCAATTCCTTTGTGATGATGGCAGCAGTAGAGCATGTGATCAAGAGCGTGGGCTCTGGATTATGAGTGCTGGATTTGAATACCAGCTCTACCTCATACTGACAGGGTAATCTTGAGCAAATTACCTATGTTATTCATGCCTTAGTTTCCTCTTTTGGAGAATGGGGTAATAATAGTTACTGTCACATAGAGTTGTTTAAAGGATTAAGGACATAAAACACATAGAAAAGTACATGGCACATATATAGGCCATTTTTAAGATTTTGATTAAATCAGGTCATAAAGCAGACTATTCTAAAGTGAATCATGTTTTTTTCATACTATATGAGTACTACACATTGATAATGTTTTTTTGATTAGGGGGAAGGAGATTTTTTTATGTTTGTTTATACAAGGACTAGCATCAAATGACTAGTTGCTAGATCAGCAAAATTCGAATGAAACAAAAATAAGGCATATATAAACATTTGTAATTAATCAAAATAGTAATGTGACTCAAGTTCCATATTACCACACCAACCAAATCTCTATTTCTTAAAGCTTCATCTTAAGAAATCTTACGCCAATACCCACTCTCACTAGATGACAATGCTCATATATACAAGAGTGTCTAAATATAAAAATAAAAAGACTCATATAAAAGAAAAGTCAAATAATGGTGCATGCCTCTTTTAGCAGCACACCTCCAGAGGACAATCTTCATGCATTTTCTATAGCATTTACTGGCACATGAGGAGGGCTTATCATTTTGACAAAGACCCTAATAAATTTTAAACTGCAAGATATAGTCCTTTAATATTCTGGATACTGACTCTTTTAGGTTTGCAAGATACAATGTTGGGGTTTTTTCTTCTGAAACCTCCTATGAAAAAGTCACCAATCAGAGCCAAGCAAGTGCTCCTTAGCCAGGTAACTATGTGTGAGTTGATTTAAAATCCTCCCAAAGATAACCCTATCTGTTATGAAGAGGCCTTCTGAGCCATAGGCATTTCATTTATCATCCTTAGCTTTTGTTGAAAAAATTTAGCTGTTCACCTCTCTCCAAAGATCAAATCCACTGCGTTCAAGACAAATTGCTTCCTTCTTAGAGCTTTAAAAAAATATATTTACTTCTAAGTCCTAATGAAGATATATTACTTCAAAAGCCACAAAATAGAGATCCCAGATACAGCTTTTGAGTGAATCCCAAGAAAGGTCAGTTAGGTTATAAGGCATAAGAGGTTTCTGCTGCCTTGATTCAATCCCTTAAAGTGTTCCTCCAAGCTCTCTGCAGTCTGTGCTAACCAGGAGCCTTGCAGGGTCAAGGAAGGGTCATCCAGTGGAAATGGCTTACATCTCTGATACAGCAGAACAATGACATGATTTTTTTTCCTCAAAGGAGAATTCTACATGCCTTTCAAATACTGTGTTCAGAGGGGAAGACCAAAATGGCAGAAGAAAATGCTTTCCACAAAATTTGGAATAATAATTCTCTTTACCTGAGTCCTTCGAAGGCAAGTGGCTAAGAGTATTCTCCCAGACAAGGAGATACATCAAGGTCCAGAAGAGCTCAAACCTCTACTCAGTCAAGTACAAAGACACCGCTTTAAAGAACAGATACCAGCTCAGAGGTCTTCGGTCTTCACAGCATCTTTATGGAAAAGTGAGGGGGAAGTGAAGTATGGGGATGCTGAGATACTTTCAAAAGACCACTCAGCAAGACAGTGGCAGATAAGGAAAATAGTTTTCTTGATTCTGATAGCTACATTTCATTTTATCCAACACAAGAACTGATCTTGAGTGCCAAAATACTAGATGATCACAAATTTTTATGTAGATAACATGATACTATATAGAGAGAACCCAAGAATCCACCAAAAAACTGTTAGAATTGATCAATGAATTCAGTAAAGTAGCAAGATGTGATCAGAAATTGGTTGCATTCTTATACACCAATAATGAACTATCAGAAAGAGAAATTAAGAAAACAATCCCATTTACAATTGCATCGAAAACAATAAAATACCTGGAATCAAATTAACCAAGGAGGTAAAAGACCTGATCTCAGAAAAGTATAAGTCATTGAAAAAAGAAACTGAAGAAGATACAAATAAATGGAAGCATATACTGTGCTCATGGATAGGAAAAATCAGCATCATTAAAATGTTCTTACTATCTATAGATTCAATACAATCCCTATCAAAATACCAATGGACTTTTTCAGAGAACTAGAACAAATAATCCTAAAATTCGTATGGAACCATAAAAGACCTTGAATAGCCATGGCAATCTTGAGAAAGAAGAACAAAGTTGGGGGTATCACACTACCTGATATCAAGCTATATTACAAGTGTTGGTGAGGGTGTAAAGAAAAGGGAACCTTCATACACTGTTGGTAAGATTGCAAATTGGTATAGCCACGATGGAAAACAGTTTGGAGGTTCCTCAAAAAATTAAAAATAGAACTACCTTATGACCCAGAAATTCCACTTCTGGGTATTTATCCAAAGAAAATCAAGACACTAATTTGAAAAGATTTATGCACCCCTATGTTCATTGCAGTGCTATTTACAATAGCCAAGATATGGAAATAAATGGAAGTAACGTAAGTGCCCATCAATAGGCAATAGAATAAAGAAACAGTACATATATACAATGGAATATTACTCAGTCATAAAAAAAATGAAATTTTACCATTTGCAACAACATAGATGGACCTAGAGGGCATTATGCTAAATGAAGTCAGACAGAGAAAGACATACCACATGATTTCACTTGTATATGGAATCTAAGGAACAATGCTATACTATTATACTGTATACCTGAAACTAATATAAAATAATGTTGAGTGTCAACTCTAATTGAAAAGTAAAAAATAATTTAAAAAAAATATAGCAAAAACTTAAAGCCACAAAGATTGTAAAAAAAAAAAAAAGAAAGAAAGAAAGAATTAAAAAAAATGACGGCATGACCAGCAATCTTTTTCCATAAATACATTTACCTTCCTACAAATTAATCTTACTGATTCTTTTCCATTCCTTCTCTTTCAGTTCCAAATTCTTCCTCCTTTCCTTGGCTACTTCTTCAAATGCCAACCACCCTATGACGTTTTATTCTGAATTAGTAAAATCAATTTGGTACCACACAATTACATGTAAATTCTATTTTCCAGAAGCATCAATTCAATCTTGCATCTGTGGCCAATTTTGTTTTGTGAAAACCTCATAAAAGAATACTTAAAATAATATGAGATAATATAAGTCTGTTAGTTTCCTCTATCTATTGGAACAGTAGAACCAGATGATAAAAGGAATCATACAGCTGGAAGAGTCCTTAAGAGGCCATTCAGACCATCACCACCATCTTCATAAAGTGATATCCTTAGAGTCTGACAATAAAAAGCAATTTGAAAAGCATCCAGAGATAAACTTTAAACACATTTTAAATAAAATTGTTCCTCTGTCTTCTCTTTTCAGTTCAATAATCACATTTCTGCATTCTGTTCTCACAATTTTATTTTCTATTTCTGTTTATCTTTTGAATTTTCTCTATACTCCTCTTGGTTCTGCATATCCTCCTGTCTTCTTGAAATGCGAGACTATCCACTAGGTTTCAATAAGGGCCTGAATATGAAAAAGAACATTTTTCTAAGCCCTCACATACTATATTCTTAACTAGGCATATGAGGTGATTTTTCCCAAAATATTCAAAAGCGTACCAGCAAATAAATATTATTAACATCTTAGTGTACTATATTTTCTCTGTGTTTCTTCGATGTAGACATATGGATAAAGAGATGATAGATTCATAGATGATAGATGATGGATAGATGGATGGATGGATGGAAAGATAGATGGATGGATGGATAGATAGATAGATAGATAGATAGATAGATAGATAGATAGATAGATAGATAGACAGACTGACAGGCAGACTGACAGGCAGACAGACAAGACAGACAGACTGACTGACAGGCAGGCAGGCAGGTAGATATAGATTCAGAACATTATTGCTCATGTTTTTATAAACTTTTTTATTCAACAATATCTTTTGGACATCTTTCTATATCATTGAAATAGATCAACATTATTTTTTTCAAGCTCTTATAGCATTCCATCATTTGCACGCAATAATTTATTTAAACCCAGGATCAATTCTGACTTCTGAGATATCGCTTCCTTAGACCAGTTCAGAGTGCTGATTACTCCAACAATTCCTAACTGGTCTCCTTGTCTGCTTGCCCCGCTGTAACCTACTATCCACATCATGGCTGAACTTACCTTCCTAAAACACCGGGAGGATCAGGCCATTCCCCTTTTTATAATCCTTCTACTGTTCTTTGGGTAAAATTCAGACTCCTTCTCAGGCCCTCACAAAACCTGGCTCTATCCTAGGTTTCCCACTTCCCCTCAGCCTTCATCTCCCTAAGCCTGTAATGTAACAGACTTCTCACCATTTCCTGCTTACTCTCTGCGCTTTCCATACTACTTGTAATATCCCTCTCCACCTCATCTGCCTAGCAAATTCCCACTCCTCATTTAGGATCCTCCTCCGTGGCCTTCCATGCCACCAGGAGTCAGTAGCTTACTTTTCTCTGTGTGTGAAGCCATTTCTTGATTGATATATGATGGCACTTATCACATTGTGCTATAATTTTTTATGTTCATGTCTCTCTCTCCCACAATTCTAGCTTTATCCTTAATGTTTTCTACAGTAATGGCCACTCAATAAATGTTTGTTGAGGTAAATTCAATTCCTCAATCCATAGATCAGGCCTACAACAAGATGAGACAAGGTGTTGGGTTCAACTTAAATTCTGGGCCCCAAGGATAAACTGTACTTCCTTCCACCCATGATGGTTGTATACCTAATTCATCAGCAGCAATTGAAAATGCTAATCTAATTTTCCCTTTCTAACTTCCAGCTTCAAGGTAACACCCCAGATATGCAGGGGATAGAGTCTTAAGGATAATATCATTGATATTATTTCAATTCTTTCTACTGACAGGAGGAAATAATAGATTTAGACATTATGTACAACATTCTATTACAGTCTACAAACCTCCTGGAAGAGGCAGCAACTGTAAGAGCAGTCAGTACTGTTATAGAAAATAAGAAAAGTCTGCCAACAACATATAACTAACATTTAGATGTGAATTTCAGCAAATGTGAAATATTCCATTAATTTTACTAATTTACTTCCTTTTTTTCCTTCTCCTTCCATGAAAGAATACACAACTTTCTGCTGAACAGAATCAAGCAAGAAATATCAAATGACATTGTCTTAGAAGGTGTCTCCAGGAAATAGAAGAATGAGAGAAAGTTGTCTAGATAACATTGGCTTCAAGCCATCACTGGCAAAATTCTTAATCTTTTTAGTAAACCTAGTTAAGTCTTTTCTTTCCTCCTTTCTTTGGAGAAAGACCCTCTCCCTCAAACTTAGAAAATTACCTTAAAACTGATGACTCAGGTCCTCTGGCTACTGATAAGGATCATTGAAACTCAGCATTCTCCTTATCCTCCTTGGCCCATTATAAGGCAGGAATGGCTTTAGGCCAAAACAGGGCCCTTAGAGTCCGAGAAGGGAGAGGACTTTTAATCCAAGTTTTCTTTCTTTCTTCTACGAAATATATTAACCAAGTCTGTTTTCCTTTACCCACTTGATAGACAAATCAATAATAGAAACATAACTAGATATATGATTCAAATAACAAGTTTGTATCTTTTTCCTTCTCTAGGGACAGAGATGACATTTCAGCAAGATCCCCAAGACCCCATCCTAAGGCAGGGAGGGAAAAAGCTTCATGAAAACCCAGTAGGCAGGGATGAAGACCTTCCTCAGCAGGAAGCAGATACAGAAAAAGAGACCTCCCGTCCCTCAACATCATACTAATAAAAAGGGGGTTCATGGCTCTTAGAAAAGGGTTAGGCAGGGAAATTAGATAGAGGGTTTCCGGTCGCCAGCAAAACACTGAGGTCATCCTATTCTAAAAAGGTCCACCCACAATTAAGCAAGCCAGAAGGCATTTTTGGGCTAAAAGTAACTCACACAAGGAAACAAATAAGCAGATAATTGGGTACTAGTTTCAGCCAGTCACTTGCACCTGCACAAAGAAGACCCCAACGACCTTCAATTCACCTGAGCCTCATTATGCTATCATTATACCATCATTATAATAAGATGCATATGATAGGAAGTTCATTAATATCATTATAACAGACTGAATTCTGGGAACGAACATGTGCAGGAAGCAGACAATGAGTCACTGAGTCCTGTCCATCTCAGTTGTCAGTCAAAAAGCCCACTCCTCTAAGAAAAGTAACACCCAGAGCAAATGGGAATAAAAACCCCAAAGGCTCTGTTGTGTGCCTTTGAGACTTTTGAGCAGTTCTTCTCTGCTCACCAGCTTCCGCGACTGGAAGAGTACTGTTACCTTACTTTCCCTTTTAATAAAGCTATTCTTTTCTGCTACACTTCAGTGTCTTGCTTAGTTCTTTGTTCAAGACATCAAGATCCTGAACAATGCACTGAGAGGGGAACCGCACTCTCCAGCAACAATATCGATGTGAGTTTTACACTTTCCTTTTAGGGTTTTTTGGCTTAGTGGAGCATGATGATTCTTTTTTCAATAACATACAGTCCTCTAGCACTGCAATAATAATCGTGCTGTGTTTTGCTTCGTTTTGTATTGTTTTCATTCTGTTTCTGACTGCCACTGATTTATTGAACATTTGACCTCCTAAGTGTTGTTTATATGGAGACTGAAACCCAATAAAATCTAAATCAACACTGCAATGAAGTGGGTCTGAAAAAATAAATGAATGTGGCCAAGTTAATGATTCCTTCCTTAAGAAACCACAAAAGATACCGAATCTCAGATTTCCCTTCAGTCAAAAAGAACCACTTTTCCTTTATTGCCCCACTTTTTAAAGAACTGTAATAAAGAAATAGAAAAGTACACAAATCATAAGTGCACAGCTCAATAAATTTTCACAAAGCAAGCCCAGCATTGTCACTAGTACCTAGATCATATGCAGCACCCCAAAAGCCTCAAGTGTGTCCACTCCCCAACCTATCCCCCTAAATAACTGCTATTCTGGTCGAACTACAGGTCAGGTTAGCTTTGCCTGTGTTCAAACTTGCAGTAAGGGACTCATGCAGTGTGTACTCTTTTGTATCAGGTTTCTTTTGTTCCAAATTATATTGGTGAGATTCATCTTTCATCTTTGTTTTTGCACGTGGCAACAATTTGTTCATTGTCATTGCTATATAAAATTGCCCTTTTTTTTTTTTTTTAATTTCAGGAGCATCTAGACAAACAAGTATTCTGAGGAAAGCATTTTTTCCCCTTTTTTATTAAATTTATTTGGGTGACACTGGTTAATAAAATTATATAGGTTTCAAGTATACAATTCAATAATATATCATGTATATATTACATGTGTGTTCACCACCCAAAGTCAAATTTTCCGTCACCATATATTTGACTCTCTTTACCCTTATCTACCTCCCCTCCTCCTGACTTTCTCTCTGGTAACGGCTAGACTGTTGTCTGTCTGAGACACTCAGATTTCAGTGTTAGAACATAAAAGCTTTAGTCAAAAGAGGAAACAGTGAATAAGATGACCTTTTGAAATAGCCTAAAGTCAATTGTTAAGAAGCATCTGTTTGAGGAAAGAAATGGAATAGTAAAAAAAGCTGTGAGATAAGCCAGAAAAACAGTCTTGAAAAGAAATGCCTGGAACTGAGTCAGGCATCTTGGTTCAAAAGGGAATAAAATTCGGCCTTCTGAAAAGGTTTTGATTTAAGCTGTCTTTGCTCTCTTTGGCAAAATCTTTCTTTCTCTGCCTATGCAGTTCTGTCTTCAGAGCCCAGCTGTCT
>CM053501.1:27803688-27858543 GCA_028627145.1 Eidolon dupreanum | reverse complement strand
AATAAGTTCCCTTCCACTCTTTCTCTTTCTCCCTGAAAACCTAACAAGAAACACTGGAATATCGTTTCTCAGAGAAACAACCTTTGTCTCCAGAGCCCCCATGATGGCCCAACCCAGTCACCAAATCCCACACAACTTACAGAGTTTTCACAGGTGCACAGGGCAGATGTAGAATTCAAACCCTGGTTTACCAGAAATTTCGAAATAACTTCTGACCTGTCTGGCCTAAATGCTCACTGTGGCTGTGGAAGAGTTGGTAAGTATCTATATCTGTGTTTCAGTCTCAGCTTTGTCACTCACAAGCTGTGAGACATGGGAAGAGTTCATTAAACTCTCTGAGCCTCAGCTTCTCTTCTGCAAAATGAGATAACTCCTTTACGGAATCATTTCCAGCCTTTTGCACAAGCAGGTTAAGAAGCCTACTGTCATCACCACAAATGTGGTGACCTTTAAAAAACTCAGCCACATTGGTACCCAATTGGGTCACTGTCTGAATTTTTGCTAACTAGTAAAGAATTGTTCATTTGTTTATTAGCCATGTGTATTTCTTCTTCCACAAATTTCATGCTTATGACCTGACTCACATTTTAAAAGATCCTATGAAATAAAGTCTCAAGACTAAATTATCACAGACAGCATCACTTCAGTCACCTATTCTGAATTTGTCCCAACCTCTCTGTTCCTCAGTTTTAAAAAATTGCACGATGAATGTTAAATTGAAGAAATGTAATCAACAGTAAAATAGAAACACATTAGTATATGAATCTTTCTCTTTCCATCTTTAAGAGATGAAAGCTCATGCTCTTCTAAATGCCTGAAGATTTTGTAGAGAATCATCTTTATTAGTCTTTTTTGTTAATACCATTGTTACAAACAGGTGAAATAAACTACCACTTAAAAATGTAATTTCAGGATTATCAAAAGAATAAAAGGAAAATACCCAAAATCCTGACCCTGGACTTATATAGACATTTATAAAAAAAGATAAAAGCACATGTCTTCAAAAGTAACAGTGATGATCAAATTCACCAAATTATGAATAAGTTTCTAATTATATTGTTAAAGATAATTAGTTAGCCAGAAATAAATCCTAACATTTATTGTCAATTCACTTTCAACAAAAGGGACAAGACAATTCAATAGGAAAAGAATAATCTTTTCAACAATAATACCAGAAGAACTGGCAAAAGAGTGAAGTGCCAGGACAACATGCAAGAGAATGAAGTTGGACCCCCACCGCAAACACACAGAACAATTAACTCAAAGCAGATCAAAGGCCTTAGACTTATATAAATGCTGAAACTATAAAACTCTTGAAACATTGGAGAAAATCTTCATGATCTTGGGTTAGGCAATTATTTTTTAGGCAAAATACCACAAGCACATGTGATAAAAGAGAAGATGATAAATTGGACATTATCAAAATTAAAAATTTTTGTGCTTGAAAAAACATCATCAAGAAAGTGAAGAAACAACCTACAGAATGAAAGAAAATATTTGCAAATCATGTATCTAAGAGACTTGTATCCAAAATAAATAAAGGATACAACTCAATGATAAAAAGTCAAATAACCCAATTTGGAAATGGGCAAAGGATTAGAGTATATTTCTCTCCGAAAGGTATATTAATAATCAATAAGCACAAAAAAGATGATCAATAGTTTAGTATTGAGAAAATGCAAATCTAAAACAGAATTCAATACCATTCCTTAGCCACTAAAATGGCTATAATCAATAAGAAAAAATAAATAAAACAATGTGTTGGTAAGCATATGGAGAAATTGGAACCCTCATCCACTATTGGTTGGAAGGTAAAATGTTGCAGTAACTTTGGAAAACAATTTGGCAGTTTCTCAAAAAGTTTAACATAGCAACATTGTTTCTATGTATAAAATCAAGATAATTTAAAATATATGCCCACACAAAACTTGTACACAAATTTCCATAGCAGCCTTATTCATAATATCCAAAAAAATGGAAATAATCCAAATATCCATCAACTAAAGAATAGATAAATAAAATATGGCATACCCATACAATAGAATATTATTTGATCATATAAAGGAATGAAGTACCTATACATGCTACAACATGGATGACCCTTGAAAACATTATGCTAACTGAAAGAAGCCAGTCACAAAAGATCACATATAGTATGACTCCATTTATATAAAATGTCCAGAATAGGTACTTTCTCTATATATAGATGAGATATAAAATGTCTTGTCTATATAGACAAAAAAAAAGCACATTAGTGGATTAGTGGTTGCCCAGGGCAGAAAAGGGGGGAAGAAGGAGGATGAAAGGTAACTCATAACAAGTGTATGAGATTTCCTTCTGTAGCTATGAAAATGTTCCAAAATTGGATGATGGTAGCAGTTGCATAACTCTGTAAATATACTAAAAACCACTAACTCATACACTTTAAACAGTGGGTTTTATGTTATATAAATATCTTAAGCTGTGTTTAAAACTTTTAAAAATTTACTTTCGATAAGTCGCTATGATTTTATTATAAATGGTGGTCATAATAATTGTAACAACTTACTGAGTGCTTATCATGTACCAGGCAATATTCAAAGCCTTTGCAAAAATTAACTAATTTACTTTCCCAACAAATGTATTAGGTAAATACTATTATTTTTTCCATTTTACAGATTAGAAAACTGAAACTATTAAGTGGCATCATAAAAATTCAAACACCGAATCAGTGTTTTCAAATAAAATATGTACTCACCCTGGAATCCAATAGCAAAATATGGAGAGGAAATCCCAAAATTTCAGAGAATTAGGGAAATTTTGAAATATTATTATTAATGACAGAGCCTACAAGAAAAAGAAAATTTGTTACTTCACACAATACCACTGGAAGATGAAAGTTTCTATGTAGATTATGTGATTGTGTCCCTCTCTTGTCCTGTATAAACATAATATTAAACACAGACGGGCTATTACTGGGAGTCCCTGGTATGTTTTCATTCTCCCGTGAGTTACAGAAGGACTTCTATAGAGCAGCACGATGTGAAAAGCAGCCAGATTGCTGGGCCAGGAGTGAAGAGAAAGAGAGGAAGGCAGACCAAGCTCTGCCAAATATTACTTATGTGACTTTGGGTTGGTCATCTAACCCCTCTGGTCATAAATGATAGGTCCATAACATGAAGTATCTTTATCAGATGCTTCCTGGGGTCCCTACTTGTTTTAAAATTTCATTATCTACCATTAGTTTCTACACTAATCTCAAAAATATCTTGCCCAATGTTACGTTTGCTCCCAAACAAATCTTTCTCAAACCTGTTTCATGGAATTCTCCAAACATGTCTTTTCTGCTTCTCTATCAACTACTCTGGCCCCTGGATTTCCAGCTAGCAAAGGGGGAGAGAGAACTGAAAAGATGTGTCTGTTTGTTTCTTACTTTGAGTGGTAAGACCCCTTGAACATGATAAAAATCCATTTAGATGTATTTCGAAGATTACCAAACTCTTTTGACAATCCTTTAGAGTAGCACATAATTTTGATGACGCTAAAATGTTTGTTGTGATGATCTCTGGGGGCTGAGAATGACAGATGATTTTGTAATTTTCTTCTTTGTATTTTATGTATTTTGTTTTATAAACAAAAAAAATATATTTTAAAAACCTTATGACACTACATTTTAAATGTAGTTAATGCCACTGAACTGTGCATTTTAAAACAATGAAGATGGTAAATTTCATGTTATGTATATTTTTCCTTATGGATACATTAAAATCATGTAATACTTATAAATATTTTTCTGGACATAATCACCAATTTGTATAAAATCAAACAGAGGCAGATCATACAATAACTATTACACAATTTGTCAGATTATAATGCTATTTAAATCAAAGAATACAATTATTTAAATCTGGTAACTCTGGGGCCAAATTCATACATTTTACCAAACACTAAAGGTGGATGTTTAAAAATTTATAGTGGTGTGAGTAAGTCTGCGCGTACTGGCTCAAAAGAGCTAATTACCAGCATCTCTTCCCAAAGCTTTGTTTAGTGGCATCACACTGGCAGCTTAAAATCAGCCATGGTGGGAGTATTTATACTCTGGAAATTGGCAAATGCTATAAATCAGAGTTCGCCATGTCACCCCCTTCCCCAGAAAACCAGTTTACCAGCACACCACTATTTAAATAACTCTATCAATTGACAGAAATTTATACTAACTGAATGTTTAAAATCAACTGTCTCAAATCATTTTATAAATTTAAATAAATGCAATTGAGAGCAGTGAAAAGATTTGCCCAAGTGAGTAGAAGGGCTAGAATAAGAACTTGAGTTTTTCGAATCTCTTTCCCTTTTATCACAAAGACCAAATGCACAAAAAGAAAAATTGCCTGAAGTCTGATAATGGCATGTTTACTGAAACTGCAAGATCAACTTTCTAATCTTTCTAGAGGCACAAATTCCTCTAAAGTCACCAACTGCTGCAGATAATAATAGTTCTCTGTCAAGGGCAACATAGCAGTCTCCTTGCATCCTCTCAGAGAAGGCTCACAACTTTAAATGGGGAAGTAACCTCCTCTCTTATCTTTATCATAGAAACCACCAAATAAAGGAGCTTGAGGCAAGAGGAAGGAACTTTAGATATGATCTAGTCCCTTAGTTAGACTCACATATTCTAGGTGCTTGGCTGGGCCATTAACCTCGATGTCAATATTCCATGGGCCCAAATTGTTACATTTGCTCTCCCTCTGGGATTAGGTCTTTCAGAAGCCACATGCAGACACGCAACTGATGTCACATTCAGAAAGGAAACTGTATCTTTCAACTACATTATAGTAAGATTCCATTCAACTTTAGTGAAAATATACCTAGCTCAAATCATAATCTTTCTCCTCCTAATCAATAGTATTTTCTGAATGCTTACTATGTGCAGGCTTCATGCTTGAATTTTACATTTCATCAAGTCCTCACAATGGCCTTTTGAGGTAGATACTATTATCACTATCATTTTCACAGAGTCTTGGAAACGTTAGGTACCTTCTAAAGTAATACAGCAAGGAAGCTACTCTCCTCGTCCAGGCAACCTGACCCATCAAGCCCACAGTCTAAACCACAGCATCACACAGCCTACTCCAAGAATGTAGGTACATTCACACTACACTTAAACCCTGGTTTTCCACATCTGGCTATTCTGTGATGAGGTCTGAATCACCAGGTAACTACACCAGACCCTGTGTTTCTTTGCCCAAATGGCAGTAATATGTGCTTAGAGTATACCAACTAACTTCATTAATACTAGCCTGAACACAGCATAATGTAGCAGATAAGTCTTAAAACATAAATATTTAGAATTTTACCTAATTGTAGAGAAACACAATTTATTTATAAATAGAAATTTATATTCCATGCCTCTGGAAAGCTCAGTTATGAAGCTCTGTGTATCTGCTGTTTTCAGTTCAGTCTTATGCCTCAACACCCAATTCCCAAACCTCCAGGAGTAGAAGGAAAATATACAGGCATGAATTCCCCACCTCCTATCTAGCATCAATAGGCATATTAGTTCCTTATTTGTGAACTTCAGAATAGTCAGATATAATAACCAAGGTAGTCATCACCGCACAAGCCTAATTCTTAGAACTATCTTTGGACCTTGTTTTATTGAAGAAAAAACATCTTGCAGTAAAACTTTAATGACCAAGCTTTAAGAAAAGAAAATTAGAGATAGAGAACACTTTCAACTACATCTACGCCAGGGGTTTTAAACTCAAATGCAGGTAATGAGAACAAGTGAAACAAAGCTGGCAGAGTGAGCAATGAGGAAGACTGCGGACTGAGGCAAACTGCAGGGTTCAGCCACACCAGAAGGGAACACTGCTAAGTACCAGTGAACTATTGCCATATTCTCACCAGATCTGATTTTTCAGACAAAGTCAGATGACCATATTTTATAGGAAATGTTAAGAAATTTCTACTTATAAAACACAGTAAAAGCCAAACAGAACATGTCAGCAGGCCAAATCTAGCCTAACATCTCTTCATTTGGTAGAAGACAAAAAAAGTCTAGAGGTGTTAACTGAACTTACCAAGTAGGGGAGCCCAAATTTGTTATTCTTTTTTCTATGTCAGACTCTCTTTTACAATCTCTATTTATAAAGATATAACACTGTGATTTATTGGAGAGCATCAGGAAAATTAGGTATTTCAATCATGGGTGATCTTACTTATAATTGCCTGTTAGTTGCCAGTTTTCATCTTGTTTGGTTTTGTCTCTTTTTTATTTATTTATTTTATTAGTTTCAAGTATACAGTACATTAGTTAGGCATTTCTATAGTTTATGAAAATGATCCCCTTGATTACTCTATCTTCCCTCTGACTCTACACAGAGCCATTACCTTACTGTTGACTGCATTCCCTATGTCATGATCCCCATCCCTCTGACCGTCTATCAACTACTAATTTGTACTTCTTTAAATCTTCACTGCTTTCTCCCAGCCCCCAACACCCCTCCCCTCTGGCTGTCATCCAATTGTCTTTTATATTTGTGGGTCTGTTTTCAATTCATTTGTTCTTTTTGTTCCTTAGATTATGAATTTCAGTGAAATCATACAGTATTTAATCTTTCTCTGTCTGACTTATTTCATTCAGTATAATCACCTCTAGGTCCATCTATGTCATCGTAAATGATAGGATTTCATTTTTTACAGCTGAGTAATATTCTATCATATATATGAATCATAACTTCTTGATGGACATTTAGGTTGCTTCCATATCTTGGCTGTTGTACATTGTGCTGCCATGAACATAGGGATCCATAGATCTTTACGAATTATTGTTTCTGGCTTTCTTTGGGTAAATACCCAGAAGTACAATTGCTGAGTTAAAAGGTAGATCCATTTTTAATTTTTTGAGAAACCTCCAGACTGTTTTCCATAGAAGCTGTACCAATTTTCAATCTCATCAACAGTGTACAAGGGTTCCCTTTTCTCCTCATCCTCACCAGCACTTGTTGTTCTTTGATTTATTGGTGATAGCCTCTCTAACAGATGTGAGGTGATATCTCATTGTGGTTTTAATTTGCATTTCTCTAATAATTAGTGACATTGAGCATCTTTTCATATGTCTATTGGCCATCTGTATTTCCTCCTTGGAGAAATCTCTGTTCAGGTCTTCTGCCTGTTTTTTAATTGGATTGTTTATTTTTCATTGTTGAGTTGTATGAATTCTTTATATATTTTAGATATTAATCCCTCATCCAATGTATCATAAACGAATATCTTCTCACATTCAGGAGGTTGTTTTGTTGATGGTTTCCTTTGCTATGCAAAAACTTTTTAGTTTGATGTAGTCCCATGTGTTTATTATTTCATTTATTTCCCTTACCCAAAAAGATATATTCAAAATTACTAGTAGCAATATCAGAGAGATTACTGCTTATGTTTTCTTCCAGAGGTTTTATGGTTTTGGGTCTCACATTTAAGTTTTTAATCCATTTTGAGTCTATTCTTGTATACAGTGTAAGAAAGTAGTCCAGTTTCAATTTTTTGCATATATCTGTCTAATTTTCCCAACACCATTTATTGAAGATACTGTCTTTACCCCATTGTATATTCTTGCCTCCTTTGTCATAGTTTAAATGACCATATAAGTGTGGATTTATTTCTGGGCTCTCTATTCTGTTCCATTGATTAATGTATCTGTTTTTATGCCAGTACCATGCTGTTTTGATTACTGTAGCCTTGTAATATTGTTTGATATCAGGTAGTGTGATACCTCCAACTTTGTTCTTCTTTCTCAAGATTGCAGTGGCTATTCAAGGTCTTTTATGGTTTCATATAAATTTTATGATTATTTGTTTTAGCTCTCTGAAAAATGCCATTTGTATTTTGATAGAGGTTGCATTGAATCTATAGATTGCTTTGGGTAGTACAAACATTTTAATGATGTTGATTCTTCCTACCCATCAGTACAGTAGATGTTTCCATTTATCTGCATCCTCTTCAATGTCTTTTTCAATGACTTATAATTTTCTGAGAACAGGTCTTTTACTACCTTAGTTAATTTGATTACTAGGTATTTTATTATTTTTGATGCAGTTGTAAATGGGATTGTTTTCTTAATTTCTCTATCTGAAGGTTCATCAGATATATAAAAATGTATTTAAATATGCTACTGACTTCTGAATATTAATTTTGTATCTTGCTACTTTACTGAATTCCTTGATCAGTTCTAACAGTTTTTTGGCAGAATCTTTAGGGTTCTCTATATATAACATCGTGTCATTTACAAATAATGATTGTTTTACTTCTTTCTTTCCAATTTGGAAACTAATTGTCTTTTAACCTCAGTTTCCATGGAAGAATATAAATGGTCTCTGCTACCTTTATTTTAGGTGTATTTTAGTTGTCATCATAGAGTATTTTTTTTCAGTGTTTATGCTCTTTTTATAGATATAGTAACATAAACGTCCTACTCTAGTTGTTTATCTTTGATCACCTGGTCTTCATTTTCATTTTTATACATAAAAATGAAAGTCGTGGTAAAGGCTAGCAGTGCCTTGAGCAGAAGCCATGTCTAAATGATGAGGTAGTCAAATGGGTCAGCTGATATAGATTGCTGCAGGGCAACCAACTGCCATTCATCTTAAAAATAAAGCAATCAGACAAAATTTACATTTGCTTTCAGTGATCATGTGAAAATCAGAACCTTATTTCTGTTCAAACATTAAGTCCAAAAAATAACTACTAGCAAATTTTGAAAGGTTCAGTATAGGCAATTCCTATCAAGAAGTGAAATTCAGGGGGCAAGCCACAGCTAAATCCTGCCCTCTGACAGTCTTAGGTTCCCTCTCCCGTGAACATCTATAGTTTAAAACTTGAATGCCCTAAGGGAGGGCATGAGCACTGCACTTTTCTATTATTCCCTGCTGGTTTCTCTCCCCATCTTATAGTTTTACATACCTTTCTAGACTTTGAAGGTATTTGTATTTGTGACCCCTGCTCTAAACTTTCTGCAATCTCGTCTTTAACACAATTTTTTATGATAAGGAATTAACATCTTACATAAGAGTTGCGTCGATACTGTTTCCACTACTTCAGAGCTACTTCCCATGGATTGGTGGTTACTCCCTAAATGAAATAACTATATCACCAGATGATTACAGTAATGAGCCAACTCATCTCCTCCTGCTTCCTTAAAGCATCGTCCACATGGTCATCAAACTAATCTTTCATCATTTTATTCCCATTACTGATAAGATAAAAGCTTGAACTACCCACTGGCATTCAGGGTCCTTCATAATTCAGCCTTCATCTAAATGATCAAACTTATTCTCCTACTTCACCAAGACAACCTCTCCACTTTCATGCACACACCTGACCCATGTCTATTTATTTGCTCATGAGCCCTACTCCCTTCCCTTTCTGCCTTTCCAAAGTCTCATTACTCAGGGCTAAACTCAAACTCCATTAGGCTTTCCTAAATCATCCCAGTCTCAAATGATGGTGCCTCCTTTTAAATATAAATGATCAGGGTGAGGTCAGAAGAACGGTGGAGGGAGAGATGACCCCAGATCTCTCCTCATGAAACAACAATAAGCTAAACATCTAAATCTCAACAAAAAACACCCACCCTGCACACCAGCACATCTGAGCATGGGATCTGAGCATAAGAGCTACCGCAGGTCAGAACCTTAAGTGTCGGGTGGTGGACTGGGAGAAACAAAGAAGCTGCCTCTCACAGCCAGAGCTCCCTGTAGGAGGAGGAGAAGGGGAAAAGGTGCAGCAAGTTCCCTGAACAGTCCTACCTGGGAGAGCTATGTGCTCCACATGGCCAGTAGCAGGGCCCAGTCATCAGGGCAGAAAGCAGAGAAGTGGGGATGGCAGAGCAACACAGAAGGCAGAGAAACAACATTGATTTTTACTAGCTGCAGTAGCAAAACCAAGGCTGAGCTGCAGCCTCTATCCCCTAATCCAGAGGGCACCTTCCCCATATCCTCCAAGAACAAACACGGCAGAGCTTCAAGTGAATCTGAGCGAACATTACCGAAACTGTTGCTAACACTGACAGGGACTGAGACTGCAGGGAGTGAGCATGATTAAATATCTATAAGAAAAAAAAGTCATTATTAAAGCTTTATATAAAGCAGGGATCCAAGAGGCTTAGATGCTACCTACTGGAAAGCAAAAGAAAAGCACCTTCTTTGCAACAGGCTAAAGAGAGACCTTTATATAATAAATCTTTCTGGGGGAAAAAGCAGAATACACTTCCATTAATGCCCAGGCAGAGAAATGGTCCATTAAACACCATGAACAACCAAGGCAACAAGGCATCTCAGAAAGAAAGAGAAAAATCTCGAGAAAATAAGCCTACAGATATAGAAATATACAACTTAAACGACAGAGAATTCAGTATGGTACTTCTGATAAAACTCAGTGATATCTGAAACGAATCATATCAACAATTTTAGGAACTGAAAAAAACAATTAGATGAGCAGAATGAGTTCTTTAGCAAGGAGATTGAAACCCTGAGAAAGAACACAATAGATTTTCTGAAGATAAAAAACACACTGCAAGAGTTGAAAAGTGAAATAGCAAGCTTGGGAAATAGAGTCGACCACATGGAGAAAAAGATCAGTGATATCAAAGACAGAAATCTAGAAATAAATCAGAAGGAAGAAGAGAGAAACTAAAGAATGAAAAATAATGAAAGAAAAATACAAGAACTAGCTGATATCATCAGGAGAGGAAACATAAAGATAATGGGCATTATCCAAGGCGAGGAAAAGGAGCAGTAATTAGCATTTTCAGACAAACAGTTGACAAGAATTTCCCAAATCTAAGGAATGAGCTGGAGCTTGGAATTCAAAAAGTTAACAGAAAACCCAATTATCTCAACTGAAAAAGGCCTTCACCAAGATACACTGTATTAAAATTATCAAAAAGCAACAACAAAGACAGAATTCTCAGAGCAGCCAGGGAGAAGAAAACAGTAACTTATAAAGGAAAACCCATTAGATTATCTTTGGACTTCTCAGCACAAACCTTACAAGCCAGAAAGGAATGGAATCAAATATTTAAACTATTAAATGAAAGGAACTACCAGCCTAGAATAATGTATCCAGCTAAGCTCTCCTTTAAGTACAAAGGAGAAATTAAGACCTTTCCAGACATACAAAAATTGAGGGAATTCTCCACTACGAGGCCTGTACTACAGGAAATACTGAAAGGGCTCAGCTCACCTAAAATAAAATGATAAAAAAAATACATAATTATAAGTAAAGTGACTATCAGGCAAATAGAAGCAGAGGAGTGCAACCCTTACCAGTAACAGGGCAGTATAAGCTTAAACAATAAGAAGAGACTTGCTATAGCAAGATAGTAATGAATGTTCAGCATACATAGGGATAAATTGAAACAACAATAACTGAAACGCGGAGGATTCAAAGATCCAAATTCACAAAGGGGAATGGAGATAAGGCACATGCAGAAGAAAATGGACAACTGTATATATATATATATATATATATATATATATATAACTATCCTTTACATATTTGTTATGGTAACAACACGTCAAAGATTCAGAACTGAAGTATATAACATAAAACAAGAAGGACCAAAGGTAAAACCCACATAACCCAACCAAAATAAAAAAAAAAAGAGACACACAAGGACAAGGAAGCAGTGAAAACACCAAGCTACCAGAAAGCAAAATATAAAATGGCTATAAGAAGACTTCATATTTCAATACTCACTCTAAATGTAAATGGACTGAACTCACCTATAAAAGGCACAGAATTGCAGATTAGATCAAAAAACAAAACCCAATCAGATGCTGCCTCCAGGAGACACATCTCAGTTCCAAAGACAAATGCAGACTCAAAGTGAAAGGGTGGAAAATGATATTTCAAGCAAATGGCATTCAAAGAAAAGTGGGAGTTGTGGTACTAATATCGGACAAAATAGACTTCAAAATAAAAAAGATAAAGAAAGATACTAGGAACACTTCATAATGATAAAAGGAATCATGCACCAAGAAGACATAACACTTATTAATATCAGAGCTCCCAATCAGGGAGCCCAAAAATATATAAAGCAATTACTAACAGAACTAAAGAGAGAAACAGACCAAAACACTATTGTAGTAGGGGACCTAAATACCCTACTGTCAGATATAGACAGATCATCCGAACAGAAAATCAATAAGGAAATAACATCCTTAAATGATACGTTAGACCAACTGGACATAATTGACATTTATATAGCCTTTCATCCCAAAATAGCTGCTTATACATTCTTCTCTAGTACATGGAACATTCTCAAGGACTGACCACATACTGGGACACAGAGATAGCCTCAACAAATATAAAAGGGTTGAAATCATACCAACCATATTCTCTGATCATAATGCTTTGAAACTAGAGATCAACTATAAAAAGAAAGTGGGAAGAACGACAAATACATGGAGATTAAACAACATGCTACTGAAGAATAACTGGGTCAGAGAAGAAATAAAAAAGAGAGATTAAGAGATAAATAGAAACAAATAATAATGGCAGTATAACATCAAAACCTTTGAGACATGGCAAAAGTAGTAATAAGAGGAAAGTTTATATTGTTACAGGCCTATCTCAAAAAACAAGAATGAGCCCAAATAAACAACCTAATGCTTCGTCTTAAAAAACTAGAAAAGGAAGAACAAATGAAGCCTAAAGTCGGCAGAAGGAAAGAAATCATCAAAATTAGAACAGAATTAAATGAAATTGAAAACAGAAAAACAATAGAAAAATAAATGCAATAAAGAGCTGGTTCTTTGAGAAGTTTAATAAAATTGACAAACCCCTGGCAAAACTCACTAAAGAAAAAAAAGAAAGGACACAACAAACAAAATCAGGGATAAAAGAAGGGAAATTACAACTGACATTGCAGAAATACAAAGGATCATACAAGAATACTATGAAAAATATATAACACCAAATTTCATAACCTAGAAGAAACAGACAAGTACATAGAAAGGTACAATCTTCCTAGACAGAATCAAGAAGAACTGGAAAATCTAAATAGGCTGATCAGCACTGTGGAAATTAAAACAATCATCCAAAACCTATCAAAAAATTAAAGTCCACAACCAAATGGCTTCATCAGTGAACTCTACCAGAAGATTTAATACCTATTCTCCTCAAATTCTTTTAAAAAATCGAAGAGCAGGCAGTACTTCCCAATTCATTTTATGAGGCCAGTACTACCCTGATACCAAAACCTGGTAAAGATAACACAAAAAAGAAAAACTACAGACCAATATCTCTCATGAACACAGATGTGAAAATCCTAAATATGATACTAGCGAATCAAATACAGCAACATATTAAAAAGATTATACACCACAATCAAGTGGGCTTCATCCCAGGGCCACAGGCATGGTTCAACATATGCAAATCGATTAATGTGATACACCACATAAACAAATTTAAAAAAAAGAATCATATGATCATATCAATAGATGCGCAAAAAGCCTTCGACAAGATACAGCATCTATTTATGATCAAAACACTTAACAAAATTGGCATAGAAGGAAAGTAACTTAACATAATAAAGGCCATATATGACAAACCCTCAGCCAACATAATGGTGAAAAACTAAAATTCTTTCCTCTAAGATCAGGAACAAGATAAGGCTGTCCACTATCACCACTCTTAGTCAATATATCATTGGAGGTCCTAGCAAGTGCAATCAGGCAAGAGAAAGATGTAAAAGACACCCAAATAGGAAGCGAAGAAGTTAAACTGTCACTGTTTGTGGATGGCATGATTCTCTATATAGAAAACCCTAAAGACTTCACAAGAACGCTAGTGGAAACAATAAGCAAATACAGTAAAGTTTCTGGATACAAAGTCAATGTTAAAAAATCCATAGTGTTCCTATACTTTAATAATGAAGTGTCAGAAATAGAAGTGGAAAAAATAATTCCTTTTTGCAATTGCACCAAAAATAATAAAATACTTTGGAATAAATCTAATGAATAATGTGAAGGACCTATATAATGAAAACTATAAGATCCTATTAAAATAAATTGAAGAAGATACAAAGAAATGGAAAGACATTTCATGTTCTTGGATTGGAAGAATCAACATAGTTAAAATAACCTTATTACTTAAATCATTATACAGATTTAATGCACCCCCATCAAAATCCCATCAGCATTTTGTAAAAAAATAGAACAAAAAATCATCAGATTTGTATGGAAGCACAAAAGACCCCGAATCGCCAACGCCATCCTGAGAAAAAAGAACAAGGCTGGAGGCATCACTTAGCTGACTTCAGATTATACTACAAAGCAACAATAATCAAAACAGCATGGTATTGGCAGAAAAACACACACAGACCAGTAGAACAGAGTCGAGAGTACAGAGGTAAACCCATGTTTATATGGGCAAATAATTTTCAACAAAAGAGTCAGAAACATACGGTGGAGAAAGGAAAACTTCTTCAGTAAATGGTGCTGGGAAAACTGGAAAGCCACCTGCAAAAGAATGAAACTAGACTGTTGTCCATCTCCACATACCAAAATTAACTCAAAATGGATTAAGGACCTGAATATAAGACCTGAAACAATAAAATGCATAGAAGAAAACATAGGAACTAAACTCAAGGACCTTGGATTTAAAGAGGATTTTATGAATTTGTCCTCAAAGGCAAGGGAAATAAAAGTAAAAATAAATGAATGGGACCTCATCAAACTAAAAAGCTTCTGCACAGCAAAAGAAACCATCAACAAGGTAAAGAGACAATCATCCAAATGGGAAAATATATTTGCAAGCAATGCCTCTTATAAGGGCCTAATATTAAAAATATACAAAGAACTCATACAACTCAATAATAACAAAAAAATCCATTTAAAAAGTGGGCAGAGGTCTTGAACAGACACTTCTCCCAAGAAGACACGGATAGCCAACAAACATATGAAAGAAGGCTCAACATTGCCAGCTATTAGAGAAATTCAAATCAAAACTGCAATGAGATAGCATCTCACACCTGTTAGAATAGCTATAATCAACAGGACAAGTAATACCAAATGTTGAAAAGGATGTGGAGTAAAAGGAACCCTCATACACTGCTGGTGGGACTGCAAATTGGTACAGCCACTATGGAGAACAGTATGAGATTCCTCAAAAAACCAAGAATTGCTCTACCATAGGATCCAGCAATCCCTCTACTGGGTATTTACCCCAAGATTTGAAAACTCATATTCAAAAAAATATTTGCACACCAATGTTCATAGCAGTATTGTTCACGGTGGCCAGGATGTGAAAACAACAAAAGTGTCCTACGATAGGTGACTGGATAAAGAAGCTGTGGTATATATATACAATGGAATATTACTCAGCCATTAGAAGAAATGAAATACTTCTATTTGTGACAACATGTCTAGACCTTGAGATAATCATACTAAGTGAAAGAAGCCAGACATGAAATAAACTACATGATATCACTTATATGAGAGATATAAACCTAAAAGCAACAAACAGTACAAACAAACAGAGACTCATGGACATGGACAATGGACTAGTGGTTACCAGATGCTGGCGGGGGGGGGGTTGCGGGGAGGTAAATGGGGTCAAAGGGGTCAAATATGTGGTAACAGAAAGAAATCTAACTATGGGTAGTGAACACACAGTGCAATATATATATGCCTTACTGTTGAATTGTACACTTGAAACACTGGATTTCATTAACCAATGTCATCATTTTAAAAAATAAATAAGTTTTAAAAAATTAGTGTAAATGATCAATAAACATTTGTTGAATGAATGAGTGAATTCTGGCATGACCACATTCTTATAACCACTTAATTATGACCAACTCACTTAGCCTTTTTAAGACAGAGCTTCATCATCTGTAAAAATGAGGTTTTGGCAAGGATTAAATGAGATGTTATCATGAAATTATCAAGCAGAGTTGCTACATAGACTCAAGAGATATTAGGTATACAGAGACGCAAGAAATACTAGCTTGATTTACTGTCTTCCTCTCTTTTATTGCCGGTTAACTTTTCAGTTGTTTATATAGTCTCTTTCTAACTATATTATTGGAGCAGGAATCTATTTCTTAAAATTTTTATGTATCATTCACTGCAGCTAATATGGAGCCTTGCCAATAAAATATTCTTGATTGAGTGTCTATTAAGAAAGACTCTTTATTGAAAAGTATATCCAGAGACTGGCTGCTGACACTGAAATTTCCTCTTTTACATTTTGTTCTAAGTTAAGCATTGTCTCCAGTTAAAATCCAACCCTTCCTAGGAGATAGTGACATATTAGTTTCATTGATTATTAATATCTGTGCTGATTAGACTTTTTTGTTTACAAGGAGCAAAAACTGCCTTGCAGGTTGTTTCTTTTATATGAGGTACGGTGATGAGTTTGTTTAATCCAAGACTTTATTATAATTTATTTAATGTCTTTCCAACATAATTGCAACAGAAGTAAGGAGGAAGAGAGAAATACAGATATTGCACTATCAAGGAAGGACAAGGAGGGAAGCTGAGTGCAGTGTGCCATCAGAATTTTAGCAAGATAGTGATGAGAACGAGGGCAACCACCTGTTACGGTTTACCCAGCACTAAGAGGTTCCTAAGATGTGGAGCATTCAGTGCAAAGAGCAGGAAAATCCCAGACAAACTGGAAAAAGTTGGTCACCCTATCAGGCACCAGTGAAATCCCACTGAAAGACACACTTTATCTCATTTTAAAGGGAGCTTAGAGTCCACTGCACACAGAGCAGCACAAACCTGACCCCAGCTGGTTATAGGCTGGTTAGAGCAAAGTGCCAAACAGGCCAAGGCTAAAGAATTGATTCTTCAGGAAACTTTGCTCTCTTGCACAATCAGAATCTGTGTCTGTCACTGAAGCCGGTCATTCTCCAATGTCACTGACTAATCACAAAAAGAACAAGGATAGAGAGCGAATATAGCTACTTTGGACCAAACCCTTCACTGTTGCTATCATCATTGGTGGAGGGACGCTGATGTTTCCCTTGTGCGTGAACATGAAGTCATTGAAGAATGATACACAAAGGGCAAAGAGATTCATTTTCTGAACTTTCTCCTTAAATAGGTTCTAAATAACAAGAACAATAATATATAGCATACTTGCAAATTTCCACAGCATGTTCTCCTATATGATTACATCCTAATACTAATCCTGTGAGATAGGCATGGCAGATACCAAAGTTAGCGGGTTGGGGTCACCCATGGTTACACAACCAGCGAGTAACAGAGATGGTGCTGGAACCCCCACCTTCGGTGTTTTCCATTTGTTTGCCTTAGCCATAGTTGTTCTGATACAGGTTACAGCCTCCTGTGATGCAGCAAAATATATATCATTCCGGTTCCCTTGACTTTGTATGTATTACTTCCATGAGAATTCTGAAACTCTTCAGGTCCCAAGGACCAAGACTTACAGCTCCTGTGTTTCTTGCCAAACATGACACGCAGGTGGGCTGGTTATTTCCTGTATGTGCACAGGCATAAAGCACATCCACCTTCTTCACCCTGTTGGTTAGGCTCAGGGGATTAGAAAAAGTATCTCTGCTTTTAATGTTTAGATACTGCCGGTCTCTGCACGTCATTGTTTTAACTCTACTTTTCTGTAGACTTTTCTGCTTAAATCCAGAATTGTGTGGTGTTCATATTAGTATACTGAAAGCTGAATTTCCTTTAGAGCAAATGTGGGCAGGATGAAAACCACCCTCTGTCATATTTACATGTTACTTATTAACTAAAAAAAAATAGCCTCAGCTAGATTAGGAGTCATGTGAAGAAAGAGCTTCCTGCAATGCGGGGACTGAGCAAAACTATAACACAGATTTTCATATTATTGAGGAGAGTCAGGAATAAGCCTTTGACCTTATTTCCTGACCTGGCGATCAACAAGTGCACAATGGTGAAGAAGAGGCTATCTTCTAGTGACACGGTGTTCCAGTTTGAGACTCCAGGCAGCCCAAGCAAAATCCATACAAAGGCCTCGCACAGCTCCACCAACAGCCCCGGCTCAGTGTTTCTCAGGTGGGTGCATTCCGTCTGTTTCCCTGGTGGCTTCTGCCACCTGACAGGTATTCCTTAAAGAGCTCCTTCCTCCTTCACTGAGGTAGGGATGTGCTAAAAGGAAAGAGAAAGCACAGCCTAGGCCTCTGGGCCAGTGGATTGGAAGGGGGTACATTGCAAGGGATGTGACCTGCTGAGCAACTAGAACTTTACCACTACTAAAGGAAAATAATTTTAATGTCTTCTTTAGGACTTTTTAGTACTGGATAACTGGCCGGCCATATAGTTTTCCAATTCCTGACTCACTCTCAGGTTCATAGGAAGTGACGCCATAATAGCACCAAAAACCTTACTTTGGTGTCGAAATTACCTGTATTATTATTAAAACAGTAATTATTAAAGTATTAAAATAAGTGCACTCATTTTCAGTTTCTAAATTAAATATTTAAATAGCTATTCCTCTGGTTCAACTATTAACTGTACAGTGATTTACAACAGTTTTGACCAGATTTAGAATATATCCTTTTTAGCTGTGAATATTAATATCTACGTCAACACCACTCTGATAATTACATATTTTTAATAAAAATTAATTTATTGATTCCTTTTTCATTTTGTCTCATAGTAATTCTCTAGCAACTTGTAAAAGATAGAAATTAAGTGCAAGGAGAAATCAATTACCAGAAAAAGTTTCTTATCCAACTTTCATGTGAACTTTAATGTACCTTTCATGTAAACTTCTCAAGTAGAATGGCCTCCACACCTAAAGTTTTGTTACATAGCACCATATCCGGAAAATTGATCATTTGTTTTATTTTTTAATCATTTCATATCATTTACTCAAGAAAAGTACTCAAAACTCGAGCTTTTAAAAATTGAATAGAAAACAAAGGACTTTGTTTTAATGACAGTCACGTAACAGAACGTCGGGTTATGAATACAAATTAAATAAGTTTTTAAAGTTTTAGAGACCAAGTGTCTGAATTTATGCAAAATGTCACTTAATGTATTTATTTTAAAGTTAGCCTAGGTTGTTCTATCCATCATTAAAACAAATTTACCTAACTTGCACTTTGGTTGTTTGAGCAAGAGCACAATTTCTATGACTGAAAATGTAAAATTCTTGCATTAGTCCCATATTTTGCTGAACTTCAATTTTTTCTCGAATCGCTTTGTCTGCTTAATCCATCTTTTTTGTAGATTACAATGTAAATTCTTCTTGGCGCTCAAGCACTAACCAAAAAATAAAATTAAAGTGCATAAATGAATTAACTGATTAGTTAATTGCACAAAGTGCAATTTCAATAAATATAATACCTATGACTAAATAAGTATACATAAATAAATAGAATAAAAGTAAAATAAAAACCTGCATCAACCTAAATTCAAGCCTCTTTCAAAAAGAACCCAGACCTATTTCACTGGCATATTTAAATATTTAGCATCAAATATCTATATTAATATCTATAAGTGTTTTTAAATATGTATTAGAGCCAGCCTAAACACACTGCATATCATCAAACAGTTTGGGCATTGGAAGACTTTTATTCTACTTGAAAGATTGGTTTATTATGTATAAAATATATTGCATATAAAATCATCGAAAATAATTTGTAGAAGCATTCAGGCACTTGATTAATTATTTGAGGTCAAAAATAAGACCATGTAAACACTTTCCTAAATAAATATTAAAAATATATGTGGCTGTTGTGGTATCCCATTATCTCTTCTGTGTACTAGAGCTAGTAAAATACACTCTCAAATTAACAAATTACTTCAAATAGGCACAGAAACAATTTACACAATGTTTTTATTCAATCATTCAATTCAACAACGATGATTGAGTAACTATTACATGCCAGGTTATGTGGAAGGCACCGAGAATACAGGCATAAACAAGCTAGGCCTAGTCTCTGCCCACATGAAGGTTATTAGTTTAATGTTGAAGACAGGCAAAAAATTTATGAATGTATGCATACATACATAATTCAAATATTAATGTATGTTACTATAGGAAACAAATACAGGGCTGAGTAGATAATACAATGGGGAAAACTAATTTGGGTGTAGTGGCAAGAAAAGGACTCTCTAAGGAAGTGATATTTAGGTCAACTTAGAGGATGGAATAAAGCCAACTATGGAATGATTGGGAAGGAGCATGTTACCTTGAGATGGGTAAGATCTTGTGTCTTGAGGAACGTAAAGAGTGGCACCCAATGGAATTGGAGAGAAAAGCTGAGGTTGAAGATGTTTAGAATTCTACTAGTGATGGAAAGTCACTGGAGGATTCAGAATAGGGAAGTATCATGATGTGATGTTTCCTTTAGAAGGGCATTCTGGCTGCCCTCTGAGTTCTTTCCAGTTTTTTTACTCATTCAAGCAACACTACACCTCATGCACGTCTCTCAGGTATGTACCTAGGAGAGGAATTGCTGGGTCATAGATTATGAATATGATTAACTTTACTCATTATGTCAAATTGCGATCCAAAGTTCTCTGCCATTTATGCTACTACCAGCAGTTATTCCACTGCCTCAGCAACAATGGTGTTATCTGACTTTTTAATTTTCCCAGTCTGGGAGGTATAAACTGGAATCTCAAGGTGGTTTCAATGTGCATTTCCCTTATTAATACAGGGGGAGCATCTTCTCAACATCTATTGGTCCTTTTCATTTCCTCTTCTGTAAAATACCTGTTGATAGACTTATGACCTTTGGGGGCAGGAGAGGGGAAAGAGGGATTACTATCTTTTTCTTATTTTTAGATAGTTCTTAAAATACTCCAGATACTAATCTTCAGTTATATGTGTTGCAAATATTTATTCCAGCATATGACTTGCCTGTTCACATTCTCTATCATGTCCAAGTTCTTATTTTTAATTTTTCAATTTATTATTTATTTTCTTAATGACTTGTACTTTTTGTGACTTGTTTTAAGATATTCTTCCCTACACTGAGGACATAAGAATGTTCTTATATACTTTTTCTAAAAGTATGTTTTCCTTTGAAACTAGGATCCTATAAAGAATTTGGAATTTATTTTTGTTTCTGGTGTGAATTAGGGCATCATTTTAATTTTTAAATGGATAATGAATTATTTCACATTACTTATTGAAGTCTTTCTTTTCCTTATCAATCTGCAATGCCAACTCTGTTGTACATTACTGTCTTCACGACTATCACTTTATAATAAAAGTTTTGTTATCAGATAAGACAAAATTCCTTACCTAGTTCAGAAATGATTGGCTACTCTTGACTCTTTGCTATTCCATTTAAATTTTAGAATTAGCTTACAAAATAAAGATTTTGTAATTGTACTCAATCTATTGCTCAATTTGAGAAAATTTGAATTTTATGATGGTAAATATACCTATTCATGCACGTGGTATGTCCTCTATTTATTTAGGTCTTCTTTAATATAACGTTGATAAAGATCTTCTACACAAAGATCTTACATAGCGTTTGTTAGATTTATTCCTAGGTACTTCACAACTTTGTCGCTATTAGAAATATATTTTAATTGCATTTTCTTTTGTTAATGTTGTATAGAAATGTAATTAAAATTCTGAATTGACCTTATATTCAAGATCTTTGCTAAATCTTTTGAATAATTTCAGTAATCAATCTGTAGACTCTATGAGATTTCCTTTGTAGACTATTATTTGAAAGAAAAAAATTTTTTTACTTTTCCAATCATTACTCCTTTTAAATCTTTTTAATTTATTACACAGGCAAGGAATTCCACTGCAGTGTTGAGTATAAGTAGTAATTCCAGTCATTCTTGTTTTGTTCCTGATTTTTAAGGGTTTGCTTTTAACATTTCAGATTTTATCAGCCTTTCTCAGGTTAAAAAGTTCCCTTCTAACTGAGATTTTATAAGAGGTTGTTGGAACTACTTGTTTTTGTTATTTTTCTTTTTGAGGTTGTTAGAACTACTGAGTACTTTCTTGACCTCCTCTGAAACAATCCAAGTTTGAAAATCTTTGACATGCACAATGAGCACAGTATTTCAACACTCAAAATTTGTAAGAAATTATTATTTCCTGAAACATACAGAACATTGAACAGTCATGAAAACATGAATTGTTGTAAGCTTTGTAAGTAAATTGGAAAAGGCTCTGGTGAATTAATAGTTCCATAAATCAGTCATTCAGCAAACAAAAATCAGGAATTTCTATTGAATTACCTAGTTGGCTTTTGGAGAATTATTATGCAAACTAGTCATAAGATCTATTACTTTTAATAAAATTTTTCCCAAAATATTTCTTTTTAGAGTAGTAGTCTATTTCAATTTTAGGGAAAGGTGAAAGTTGCACAGTGCCACTAATGTGAAGAATGGGGAACTATGGGCTTTAGTGACACAAACGAGGTTCAAGATAGCAACTAAAGAAGTCAAAAGTAAGGCAGCCCTAAGCTGGAATATGGGACCAGGATGGGACCAGCCCAGGCCTGCTCAGAATCCTCCTGTGCTCTGGTTTGGGAACCACTCCAGGCTATAGGCAACAATGACCTCCTAAGATCCACGGCAGTCTGCAGTCACACTCACATGTCTCTACTTAATGGTTCCAGTGACTCTGCTTCTACTCCTCTAATTTCCAGCTGCCACCAGTGAGTGAAAGAAGAAATGTTTGCTCTTCTTCTCTTCCACTCTCCCCACCCAAGACCACTTCTTGCTTTTTCTTAGCCAAACCTACTTCTCTTGCTATTAGGGAAAGGAAAGGAGCATTATTTGGTACCTGAAGACCAAGAACACAGTAGACATCATACCATGACCCATTTCACTAAGTCCAATGGCCTCAGCTCCTTTTCACAAGAGTTGTAGAAATAAGGGTGATAATTTGGAAGCTGGAAGGAGGTTGAATTCTAAGAAATGGGCTTCTTCCTCCAGGAATGAGGAGGTTGCAGTCAAAAACAGCAGGACTGACTTAAGGAAATATATAATCACATTAGTGTCGTGAAATTGGGGTGAATATTTCAGTGAATGGAGTAAATCTACTCTTAGTGGGTAAAGTTGGGGTGGCAGGACCTGTGAACTCTGCAGAGCCTTGGAGAGAAGAATGAGGGGCAGACAGAATGAAGTGCACCAGGATGTAGTGAAATAGAGCTGTAGATGCAAAAAAATACGGAGGCAAAGTACAGAGGCCTCTGATAGGAGAGTTAGACTTTTCCCAGCAGGTATTGTGGCCAGGAGGGGAGAGACCTGCAGTCTCTTCCCCCAACTCCACCAGACCCTTCCCCACAGTCCACAGACACAAAGCACTCAATATTCTCTCAATATGCATATGCTGTCGCCAGGCTTTTGAACATCCTGGAAGTCCCCCTAGACTGCCTGAAAAATTCCTATTTGTCTTTCAAGATGCACCTCCTGACAGGTTTGGATAACATCTGGGGAGACTTCCCAGTGGCCTGCTACTTCCACTCCTCAGAACAAGAAGCCTTTTCTTAATTGTCAATACCATCTCACCCGAACCACTTATCAGAATGCACTGTCATCAGGGGTCTATTTATTATAGAGCCAATAAAACTTAAGCTTCCACCCTCACTTTTATAGGCCCCTTCCAAGGCCATGGAAAAGTCCCTGGTAAGTTGTACACATAGCCATACATTTTAATAAACTTTTCAGACAAGATTTTAACTGAAATTATGATTGTTATCTCTCTCCACTCACTTTCCCTCTGTCACAGTTTCCCTTCAGTCCAGTAGCCAAGAACATTTTTAACATTCTGAACTAAGTAGAAGTTGTGTGGAGATACACTGAGTTTGGGATTAATGGAATCTATTTATGTGATTTACTGTCATTTCTATGTGCACATGAGTTATGGCTGGTCATCCTGGCTTCCAGGAATACTCCCAGTACCCAATAAGCCAATTCACCCTGCTTAGTGAATTGCATAGAAGTGCGGGGCCAGAGACGGCGTCATGATGTAAACGAGTCCTGCAGGTGCCACTTTTCAGAAGTATGTGTGCAATGGAAAACAAACAAGATTGGAAATGTATGGAGCTAAAAGCCAGTCTCTGGCAAATTCTTTCGATCGTCAGATATGTGCATTGTAAGTGGTGCACTCCATTCGCATTAATGCAAATCAAAACATAAGTTCTGTCCTGTTAGGACTATATACCCAATAATGCAGCTAATATAATTATAAGACACCAATATTTTTATGTTAATTGTACAATTTATCAGAATTCTTGTGTTTATGGGGCACAAAACTAAGGTAATGCTAAAAACGGCCATTGCTTCTGTGCGTGTAACATAGCAAATCACATCTTAGCATGACAGTACCAAGAATGGGTTTAAATCTAAAAAAAAATGTCTATTCTATCAATAAAAAAGTAAATTTTTTTCTAGAGAAAAGATTAAATAATTTTCTGTTCTCTTTATTGACAATATTACAAAATTATTGCCATATAAAGGGATCAACGAGTATCAGCTAAAATTTATAAGAAAATATCATAATCAGGCTGTTAATTCATAAGAGTGTTACATGACTTTTCTGGATTTGTAGATATTCATGAAATTTGTCATTGTCAGCTTTTTCAAATTAATAATTTGATTTAGTTCCTCATTCTACATAAATATTCACTTTGTACCTAATTTCTTTTTCATAATTTTTCTTAAAGAGACCCTAAAGTCGTATGAGCTTCAAGCCCACAAAACCTGGATCTGCCCCCTGATTCTGTGCTTTTATGCCTGTGTTCTCCAACAAATCTGAGCTTTTTGAACTTGACACAGGCTATGAACTTTGTAGTGCTGATGAAGGAACAGAGGTGATCCTGCCATTTGGGGGAATAAACCCCAAGCAGAGCATATGCTGGCTTGTAGGCAGCTACCTGTTATTGGTCCCTCATTTTTGGCAACTTTGAAAATATTTATAGAAAAACAAATTTTACAAAAATGTTTTTGATCACTGTTGATCATTAAATTTTTCAGAACTCCTAAAATTGTTCTTAAAAAACATAATTTAATAACCTACACTTTAATCTTTGACTCATTTCTTAACTGAAATTTTAAAACCTCATGGAAATCTATTTTGGATGAGTTCAAACACTATTTAAGGGAACAGATAAAAGAAGTCAGTCAGGTTCAATCGGCCTCTCTCTCTCTCTCTCTCCCTCTCTCTCTCCCCCTCCTTCAGTGTTTAATGAAAAGCAAGCAAGTGTAATTGAACTGGATATTCTATAAGTTGCCTCCATGTGTAACTACGTGGAGCTACATGAGGGCAAACTTGGAACCCCTGCCAATAAGTACATGAGTAATAAATGAGTGTTTCTATATAAACCAGCAGTAATAATAATAATAATCTCTTCTATTTCCACACTCACTTACTCATGAGAATGTTTCACAGACATGACCTTATAAACCTTGGTGACCTTTCACTGTGATAGATGGGTTGCAGTGGTTATTCTCTACACTGCTTAGATGAGGAAAGCAAGTAACCAGAAAGGAAAAAAATTTCCTGTTGTTGCTGTAGGGCAAAAGTGAGCCAACAAAATTAGTTCAGGAGGTGAATATACAGCCAGAGACACGACTGAAATAGCATTACTCAACTTTATTGACCAATTTACTCACCTGGCTTGACTTCAAATTATTTGGATTATTTCCAAAAATCAAATCTATCTTCAAGGGTCATTTAATTCAGTTTCTTTATCTCACCCAGGGTGACTTTTACAACCCCAGGGAGGTCACTGGTTTCAGAAGAAGGCAAGCTACTCTGTTTGAAAGAGCAAGGTTATGGAGTCCTACCTTGGACTCTCAATTCTATCTTAACTCATTATGTGATTCTGTGAGTTTCATTTAAATTTATCTGTTAAAAGGCAAGAGTATTTGCCCTATGTACTTTTGAGAAATGGTGAAATAACAAGTATGATGAGTAATTTCATTTAATAAAGAATAGAAATTCTTTCTAGAATCTGTATTTAGGGATGTTCTGTGTATAGGGAGGGCTGCGTGGTGTCATTTGGTTTCATCACTTATTAGCTATGCAATCTCTCTGTGCTTTACTTTCCCCAATTGTAAAATGGGCATAATTATTGAATTGTGGAGAGTATTAAATGAAATAACATATAAAGTGCTTGGCACACAGCAAACACTCTAATGCTCGCTGTGGTTATTATAAGGCAGTGGGAGAGATCCATAGAAGAATAATGGTATGTTCACTTACCACCCAGAGTTCTTAGAGGCTAGGCATACATCCTTTCCTCTCTATCTCCAGCAGCTAGCACACAAAAGAAACTATGATGTAAAGAGACACTTGGGGAGTGAATAAATGACCGAAGACCCAGCTCCTGCTTCTAAGAGCTCCAGTCTCTTAGAAGCAGGTGACAGACACACCCGGGCTCCTATTACAGAAGGGAGGCAATGTGCATGCACTTTAAAGATTAAATTATTATCCTAACTCTTCAAACTATAATTTCCCACAGCATGTTTCCTGTTAATCCCCATATTGTAATACTTAGATCTAGAACTAAAAGGTATATTTCAAATACTTAGTAGAACAAAATAAACTTTGCCTAACCTGGAAAAGTAACAGCTGCCAGGATGATACTGGAAAAAAAAAGGAACCTACTATTTTTTCCCCTCCGATAGATTCATAGGGACAGAACAATGTGCCATGAACAAGCCTTATTCCAAACACGCTCCTGCTGAAGGGGAAAGAAACCTGGGAGCAGGAACGGTGAAGTTGTACACATGTGTTCGTTTATCTCACAGAGTTGTCCTTTGGACTCTGAGGAGGACTCTCTGTGACCTGGTCGGCTTTCAGAGTCCCATTTCCTCCCCTCTTCATGCCCCAGAAAGATCGCACTCTAGCCATGCACACTAGTTCCAGCCTTTGTACCTTTTTCTCTGCCTACAACACTCTGGCAGAGTAAATTCTGAGCTGTCCTGCAGAGCAAGACTGAATATCACTGCCCTCGGAAAGCCTGCCTTGGCACGAATCTCCCTTCCTCTGTGCTCACACTACACCTTTTACTTCCACTGCAACATTTAGCACACACTAAATTACAAGTGTTGTTACATTTGTCTTTGTTCCTCACTCTGCTGCTTTTTGTTTCCAATTTATCACTCAGCACAGTTCCTGGCACAAAGTACACAGAGATAAATGTTAGATGGATAAATGGTAGTGGGTGATAGATAAATAAAGAGCTTGCCTGAGTTAACAAGCAAGGCTGTCCCTTGCTGGGTGATGCTGACCTCACCCCAGGAAGGCTGAAGCTCAACAGAATAGTCAGGGCTCTTAAGTCAGGAATCTGCTCAATTTGGGGAGAACAGCTAATAGCAAAGTCAAATGACATCTCAGATCTACTGACTCATAGGACATAAACTTTTCACTGTTCCACAGTGAGTTATTATGAGATCTGAACTGATATTTGCCTTACTGTGGTCCCATATGTTTTATCTTTGCAATAAAAAAAAGGGGGGGAGGGAAATTACACAACTAAAAGGCTACAAGGAGCTGAAATTTCTGTTTCCATAAATTTAAGTGTAAACTTAATTTTCATTTAATTTCACATAGAATTAAGTTTTAAAATAAACTTATTAAAAAATTGAATTAAACTAAATATGAAATAAGAATATAATTTAATAAAACATCGATTTTTAATTTAATAAACAATCCCTCACACATACCACACATTTTCATATCTTCGTGCCTCTATGCTTGTTTTCTCTCTGCCCAGAATAATGTTTCCCTCAAACAATACTTAATCAACAGTATTTTGACAATATTTTTGCAATATCCTGTTGGTTAAACAGGTCAGCCTGTGTTGCTCAGTGTGGAAGGTGACAGCATAAGGGTGAGATCATATGGGGCCATCTTAGAACCTGGCCACCACCATAGCTGTGGGTGAAACCAAAATTACTACATATTTCTAATCTGAAAGGTAGTGGGTATGTGGTGAAAGAGCAGCGGCCTTGGAGTTACTCTGATCTGTATTTGAATCACAACTCCAGCACTTACTGTGTCACCTTAGTCTAGTTATCTAATCTTTCTAAACTCCAGTCTTCTCATTTGTAAGATGGGCAAATCACACCTACCTTTTAGGACGGTTTTGAAGATTAAGTATAAATAACACATGGTGGCTGACAAGTAGGAGCGCACAAGAATTACCAACTATTATTATAGTTACAAGGTTAAGTGAAGTGTTACTACAGAAACACAGTCAGAAGTCATAATCCATACAACCCTGTGTCAAACTGTAGGTTTTTTTTTCCTATTTGTTTTATTATACAAATATATTCTTTTATAACTTATAAATGACTCAGAGCTCAACACAGGGGGAAAAGAGTATATAAAGCTAAAAAAATATTTCCTTTTATATATTTGAGTACATGTATAGACATGAGGACTTTAAGATCCAAACCTGAAGAGCCAAATAGCTGTCAAGCTATTTCGCCTCTCCCATGTGGCTGAAGCCCATATTATGATGACCTTAAAGAAACAAAAAAATAAAGTGGGTGTGGGGAACCACCAGTACGACCTAAGTAGTTTTCTCAAAATTACAATTTCTCTGGGGAAAAAATGTGATTATCTCTAGAAAATACAAGTTCAAATGGTTAAGTTCTGTCTCACATCAAAATGAAACATTTTCCCAACAGTGCTACTGGTTTACCAGGTTAAACAATGTTCTTTGCTCAGGAATTTGAGAGTTTGTGCTTTGTCTTTGTTGTTTCTCCAACTCTAGTTTCTTCTCCGGTAAAATAAGAATAAAAATGCAGAGAGAAGAGCCTTCTTCATATCTGACTTAAAATATTATATCTCCAAATTATTATATTAAAAGTGTGGTGGAAAAAGCCCGACCTGGTCCTGACAGGCTTCAGTGACCTGGAGCAAATCAATTGTCCTCGCTTTTCCACGTCTTACAAAACGGAGGGATCTATTGCGAACAGGATTTTTCCAGACAGTGGAGAAATAAAAAGAAGAAAATAAATCAAAGAGGATACATATATAAAGTTTAAAATGACAAGCTCCTTCTAGAAGGGGAAAAAAATAAAGAATTTTTTTCATGTAGTATTTTATTCTTATGGTATTCTTTAAATTTTTTAATTATAGTTAACAATCAATATTATATTAGTTTCAGGTTTACAAAACAGTGGTTAGACATTTATAAACTTACAAGTTGATTGCCCCGATAAGTCTAGCACAGTGGTTACACCATTTTACATTTCCACCAACAATACGTGAGGGTTCCAGTTCTTCTACATGCTCACCAACACTTGTTATTTTCTATCTTTGAGTATAGGTATTCTAGTAGGCGTGAAGTGGTATCTCATTGTGGTTTTAATTTGCATTTTCCTAATAACTTATCATGTTGAGCACCATACTGCATCTTATTGGCCATTTATATGCCTTTACATTTTTAAATGTGTTACCTTTTTATTATTGAGTTGTAAGAATTATTATATGTTCTGAATACTAGATCTTTATCAGATACATGATTTGCATATATTTTCTTCTATTCTGGGGATTGTCTTTTTCTTTTTTCCTTTTTTTTATTTTTATTTATTTATTTATTTATTTATTCATTCATTCATTCATTTTTGGCCTTAAACAAGAAGTTTAAGTTTATTTTCTCACAGTTCTGGAGACTGGAAGTTTAAGATCAAGGTGGTCTCTGGTGAGGCATCTCTTTCTGGCTTGCAGATTTCCACCATCTCTCTGTATCCTTATATAGCCTTTTCTCTGGGGTGTAGACAGAAGGAATGCTCTGATTTTGTTTCTCTTCTTATAAGATCACAGTCCTTTTTTGGATTAGGTCCCCACTCTATGACCTCATTTAACCTTTATCACCTCCTTATAGGTCCTGTCTCCAAATAGTCCCACTGGGAGTTAAGGCTTCAACATATGAATTGGGAAAGGGGGGATGGGCACTATTAAAGTCCATAACACAGTCAAAATAGATATTACAAAGTTCATTACTAATTCCCTTGGTCCCTTACTCAGAATCTGTTTACCTCATTCTATAATCAATTCTAAGAAAAAATTTTTTCCAGCTTTATTGAAGTATAATAGACAATTAGTTGCTTGTATTTACATTGTACAATTCAATGAGTTTTTTTCAATTATAGTTGGCATACAATAATGTATTTGTACAGCATAGTGATTAGAGATCTATATAACTAACAAAGTGATCACCCCACTAAATCTAGTACCTCTCTTCCCTTTTACATATTTATTACATTGTTAGCTATTTTCCTTATGCTACAATCTATATCTCCATGTCTATTTTGTAACTATCCATTTATACTTAATCTTTTTGCCCTTTTTCACCATCCCCCCAGCTTCCCTCCCATCTTGTAGCCCTCAAAATATTCTCTGTATCTATGAGTTTGTTTCTGTTTTTGTTGTTGTTGTTGTTTATTTTGTTCTTTAGATCAAATCATGTGACATCTGACCTATTTCATTCAGCATAATACCTTCTAGGTCCATCAAGGCAATATCTTTTTCCATCCCCTTCCTTTTAGTCTGTGTGTGTCTTTTAATCTGAAATGATTCTCTTGTGGGCAACAAATGTAGGAGTCTTGTTTTCTTATCCATTCAGCCATTCTATCTTTTGGTTGGCACACTTAATTCTTTTCCATTTGAGTAACTTGTTGATAGGAATGTAGTTATTACTATTCTTTATTCATGTTTTTGATACATATTTTTTCTTCTTAAAGAAGTCCCTCCAACATTTCCTATAATACTGGCTTGGTGTGGGCCTCTTTGAGTTCATCTTTTTTTGGGAGTCTCTGAGCCTCCTGGGGTTGTATGTCTATATCCTCCACCAGATTAAGGAAGTTTTCCATCATTATTTCTTCAAATAGTTCTTCAACTTCTTATTTTCTTTCTGGTACCCTTATGACATGGATATTTTTACATTTAATTGTGTCCCATCAGCTCCTTAAATTATTACTATAGCCTTGGCTTCTTTTTTCTTGCCGTTCTGATTGAGTGTCCTTGCCTTCCTCATCCTCTATGTCAGTGGTTCAATCCTCTTCTTTATCCACTCTGTTGATTCCCTCTAATATACTATTCACCTCAGATAATGTATTCTTCATTTCTGACTTGTTCCCTTTTATAATTTCATTTCCATTTTTATGTTTTTTATCTCTTTGTTAAAGTTCTCATTGAGTTCATCTACTCTTCCTCTAAGTTCATTGAGCATCTTTATAACTAGTGTTTTGAACTCTGCATCTGTTAGATTGCTTGACTCCATTATTCCTGGATCTCTGTTCTATTCTCTCATTTAGTTTCTGCTTCTTTGTCTTCCCATTTTGGCTGCCTTTCTGCATCTGTTTCTATATACTGAGCAAAGCTCCTAAGTCTCCGGTCTTATTAGCATGGCTTTGTGTAGTAGATGTCCAGTGGCACAATCCTGAGAGGGGTTCAGCTGCAGGCCAAGTTTAGCCCCAGCCTGTGCCCCTCAGAAGCCACCTGTTAAGATTCAGCAAGCAATCCACAGATGCTGTGCTTATAGTTGCCTCAAGAGGCCATGCCAGAAACCAAGGCCAGCTGCTACCAGCGTGAGTCTTAGTGCTGCTCAGCAAGGAGCACTGACTCACTGAGGACACAACTGGATGTGACAAGGGTGGGGCTGTGAGTTGGGGGAAGTAGAGTTTCAGGGAATCCTCTGGGCAGAGCAACCTCTGTTATCCAGTTCAATGATGTCTCAGCTATGGCTGAACTGTCTGCATACTGGAAGGGGGAGAGCTCAACAAAGGAACAATGGATACTGCCAGCACTTCAGCCCAGGAGAGAGCCTCGCCTCTGGCCCTGTCTCTGACAACTCAGTGTCCCCTGTAAGTCCCTGGTGTCCGCCGTGAGCCAACCCAGCACTGGTGCTCAGAGTGAGCAGGTCCATCACCATGAGTCTGCTTGTGGACACGGCCCCTTTAAGAGGTATCTATAGCTGCCGCTGCACCTGACACAGCCTCTGTCCCACTCAGCCATGGGGGACCGGGCAGCCTCGCTTCTTCATCCCCTCCTACCTTCTACCATTGCAGGGTGATTTCTTATTTCTCTCCCTAGTTGTAGGGCTTTTGTTCATCTAGATCCCAGGTGACTTTGCTTGCTGTTTGCTCCATGTTTCTGCCATAACTCTGATGTGGTAGCAAGAGGGATGAACAAAGCCTCTATCATCTATGCCATTTTTTCCCCTATCCTGTCTTTCACTTTCTCGATGGTGTTTTTTGTATTAAATTTTTGATGAGGTCCAATTTATTTATTATTTCTTTTTTAGTTTATGCTTTTGGTAACATATCCTATTCTTACGTCACATTTTAATCACCCAGCTTACTTTAGAAGATCTACTTCTACTACCCCAATTGATTACTCCATTATGGAAGGAGAGTAAGGGTAAGAGGAGGTAGAGTATAGTAAGGTAGAACAAACATGGGTTTTAGAGTCTTATGGTGAGTATTGTTTTTCTATCATGGAAATTAAGTACTTAATCTTTCCAAATCTCAATTTCCTATCTGGAAAATGGGTAATAATAGTTTCTATTTCATAAGTTATTGTGAAGTTCAAATTAGCTGATTTGTGAAAAGGGCTTAGTATAGTACCTGGCACATAGTAGACAGCTAATAAATGTTGTCACTTCTTTAAAAATTTTATTTTATTAGTCTCAAATATATAGTACATTAGTTACACATTTATATAGTTTATAAAATGATCCTCCTAATTGTTCTTTCTCTCCTTCGGCTCTCTATCTAGCCATTACATTAATGCTAACTGCCCTATGCCATACTCTTCATCCCCGTGATCATCTATCAACTACTAATTTGTACTTCTTTAACCCTTCATCCCATTCTCCCAGCCTCCCAAGCACTCCCCTTCTGGAAGTCACCAGATTGTCCTCTGTATTTGTGAGTCTGTTTTTGATTAGTTTGTTCTTTTCATTCCTTAGATTCCGCATATCAGTGAAATCATATGGTATTTATCTTTGTCTTATTTCACTAGCATAATCACCTCTTGGTCCATCCATGCCACTGCAAATGGTAGGATTTCATTTTTTTTATGGCTGAGTAATATTCCATTGTATATATGAACCATAACTTCTTTATCCAATCGTCTGTAGGTGGGCATTTAGGTTGCTTCCATATCTTGGCTTTTGTAAGTAGTGCTGCCATGAAAAGAGGGGTGCATAGATCCTTACAAATTATTGTTTTGATTTTTTTTAGATAAATATCAAGAAGTGTAATTGCTGGGTCAAAAGGTAGATCCATTTTTAATTTTTTGAGAAACCTCCAGACTGTTTTCCATAGTGGCTGTACCAATTTGCAATCCTACCAACAGCGTATGAGAGTTCCCTTTTTTCCACATCCTCACCACACTTGTTGTTCTTTGATTTATTGATAATAGCCACTCTAACAGATGTGAGGTGATATCTCATTATGGTTTTAATTTGCATTTCTCTGATAATTAGTGACATTGAGCATCTTTTCATGTTTATTGGCCATCTGTATTTCTTCTTTGGAGAAATATCTGTTAAGGTCTTTTGCCCATTTTTTAATTGGTTTGTTTATTTTTTGTTGTTGAGTTGTATGAATTCTTTATATATTTTAGATATTAACTTCTTATCAGATGTATCATAGGTGAATATCTTCTCCCAATCAGTTGGTTGTCTTTTTGTTTTGCTGACAGTTTTCCTTTGCTATACAAAAACTTTTTAATTTGATGTAGTCCCATTTGTTTATTTTTTCTCTTGTTTCTCTTGCCCAAGGAAATATATCTGAAAAGAAATTACTGTTATAAATATCGGAGAGTTTACTGCCTATGTTTTCTTCCAGAAGTTTTATGGTTTCGGGTCTTACAATTAAGTTTTTAATGCATTTTGAGTCTATTCTTGTATATGGTGTAAGAAAGTGGTCCAGTTTCACTTTTTTGTTTGATCGTTTTTTTTTTGTTTTTTTTTTTTTGCATATATCTGTCCAATTTTCCCAACACCATTTATTGAAGAGACTGTCTTTACCCCATTGTATATTCTTGCCTCCTTTGTCATATATTAAGTGAGCACTTACATGTGTATTTATTTCTGGGCTCTCTATTTTGTTCCATTGATCAATGTATCTGTTTTTATGCCAGTACCATGCTGTTTTGATTACTGTAGCCTTGTAATATTGTTTGATATCAGGTAGTATGATATCTCCAACTTTGTTCTTCTTTCTCAAGATTGCTGTGGCTATTCAAGGTCTTTAATGGTTTCATATAAATTTGATGATTATTTGTTCTAGCTCTCTGAAAAAATGCCATTGGTATTTTGATAGGGATTGCACTGAATCTATAGATTGCTTAGGGTAGTACGGACATTTTAATGATTTTGATTCTTTCTATTTGTGAACAGGGTATATGCTTCCATTTATATGTATCTTCTTCAATTTGTTTTTTCAATGATTTACACTTTTCTGGAAACAGGTCTTTTACTTCCTTGGTTAATTTGATTACCAGATATTTTATTGTTTTTGATGCAATTGTAAATGAGGTTGTTTTCTTAATTTCTCTTTCTGAAAGTTCATCATTGGTGTATAAAAATGCCACTGACTTCTGAATATTAATTTTGTATCCTGCTACTTTACTGAATTCATTGATCCGTTCTAACAGTTTTTGGGTGGAATCTTTAGGGTTCTCTCTATATAGTATCATGTCTTGACAAATAACAAGAGTTTTACTTCTTCCTTTCCAATTCAGATACCTTTTATTTCTCTTTCTTGTCTTATTGCTGTGGCTAAGACTTCCAATACAATGTTGAAGAGGAGTGATGAAAGTAGGCATCCTTGTCTTGTTCCTGATCTTAAGGAGAACACTTTTGGCCTTTTCCCCATTGAATAGGTTTGTCATATATGGCCTTTATAATGTTGAGGTATGTTCCCTCTATTCCCACTTTACTGAGAGTTTTTATCATAAATGTGTGCTGGATTTTGTCAAACACTTTTCTGCATCTATTGATGTGATCATATGGTTTTTATCTTTCAATTTGTTAATGTGGTGAACATTAACTGATTTGGGGATATTGTACCAACCTTGCATCCCAGGAATAAATCCAACTTGATCATGGTATATGATATTTTTAATGTTTTTCTGAATTTGCTTGCTAATATTTTGTTGAAGATTTTTACATCAATGTTCATAAGAGATATCAGCCTATAGTTTTTTGTTTTCTTTTGTTTTGTTTTGTTTTGTTTTGTTTTGTTTTGTTTTGTTTTGTAATGTCTTTGTCTGGTTTTGGAATCAAGGTAATTCCCAAAAAGAGTTAGGGAGCCTTTCCTCTTCCTGAATTTTTGGAACAGTTTGAGAAGAACAGGTGTTAATTTTTCTTTGACTGTTTGGTAAAATTCACTTATGAAGCCATCTGGTCCAGGACTTTTGTTTGGAGGGAGGTTTTTGATTACTGATTCTATTTCATTAGTGGTAATCACTCAGTTCAGATTTTCTGTTTCTTCTTGACTCAGTTTTGGGAAATTGTATGTTTCTAGGAATGTATCCATTTCTTCCAGATTGCCCAATTTGTTGGCACATAACTGCTTATAGTATTTTCTTATGATCCTTTGTATTTGTGTGGAGTCTGTAGTTATTTCTCCTCTTTTGTTTCCGATTTTATTTATTTAAGTCCTCTCTTTTTTTCTTGATGAGTCTGGCTAAGGGTTTGTCAATTTTGTTTATCCTTTCAAAGAACCAAATCTTTTGTATTGTTTTTCTAGACTCTATTTTGTTTATTTTAGCTCTGATCTTTATTATTTTATTTCTTCTATTCATTTTGGGTTTTGTTTGCTGTTCTTTTTCTAGTTCTTTTAAGTGTAAGGTTAGATTCTTTATTTGAGCTTTTTCTTGTTTCTTGAGGTAGGCCTGCATTGCTATGAATTTCCCTCTTAAGACTGCTTTCACTGTGTCCAATAGATTTTGAGTTGTTATGTTTTCATTTTCATTTGTCTCTAGGTATCTTTGGGTTTCTTCCTTGATCTCATTAATAACCCATTCATTGTTTAGTAGCATGTTATTTAGCTTCCATGTGTTTGTGTACTTTCCAGTTTTTTTCTTGTAGTTGATTTCTAGTTTCGTACCATTGTGATCGGAGAAGACAGTTAATATGATTTCAATCTTCTTAAATTTATTGAGACTTGTTTTATGTCCTAACATCACAAACACATGAACAATGCATTGATGGACTTTACAACAGCTACAATGTCACTAGGCAACAGGAATTTTTCAGCTACATTATAATCTTATGCGACCACCACAGTACAAGAAGTCCATTGTTGACCTAAATGTTATATGACACATGACTATACAGACTTCCTTACGCTTGCTCGTTCCCAGAGGGGTCACAGAAAGTATACTCTTTCCCAACAACAAAAATGTACCAACGTGTGTACCATGTTTCCAGCCAGGGAAGCTCTGGAGGGGCTCTGAACCCAATGTTTTAATTAGAAACTGGTCACATAGGCACCTTATGCTTCGCACATACCCCATATTTAAACTACCTAAAAGAAAGCAGATGTTCAGCAAAAATCACATTGTTTGCATAATCTAGGCCCAATGAGCCAGGGAATACTGGGAACACTCCCAAATCCAGGTTCCCAAATGCCAGCTAAGGGTCAACCTTGCAAACAAGACTTTCTAAGAATAGTAGTCTCAGGCCTACTATGTTAACTTTTTTCTGCACAAAGGTGGAAAATGAAGATCTGAAAACCACCATGTGATGAAAACAGATCCTTAAGGGAAAGAGGAAGAGGACTGAGAGACTCTGGAATAAGTTTCAGGGCCAAGGGGACACCTTTGGAGGTTTTGTTCCCATGTCAGGCATCTATGGTGGCCAAGATGCTGGCAAGTTATTCTGGTTCAAGGAACAACCTTAGAGCCAGTTAGGCCTGATCACTTTGAAGTGGTGCTATGAGTTCCTAGCTTAAGTCATATCAACTGCTACCCTCATGACCTTCAACTTTCCAGCCCTCCAAGTGAAAATAAACCCTTGGCGCTTTCCTGGAATCAACATGTCTTTTAGAGGAGAGGTAAAAAGAAGGACAGATGAAGTATAAAGGTTCTTTGACTTTTACCTTTTGCCCCTGGCATTTGAGAAAGAATCTTCACAGATGTACAGATGCCGAAATGGTTATCACCAAGAATGGAATTCATGACACACCCCTGAACAACACTTACTAGCCTGGCTGTTATTAGCCTAGATACATGGTCAAAAGGTAACCACAAGAAATAAACCCTAAGCGGAGGACCCGACTTTAGTCCTCTCTACTGCAAATGCTTAGTAAGAATGACCATCTATCTCATGGAATGGTAGAAGGATTTGTTTGCTGACTCAGCTCTTTTTGGAACTAGTAACCACCACAAATCAATTAGAATATATTTTAAAAATAGAGTGGAAGGGACGTCTTTTTTTTTTCCAAAACAATAATGTTCTGTTACATAAAAATTGTTTAACTCTGACCAGTGAGTTACAAAATATGTCATTACAATGCAGGACATAAAGTGCATATAAGAAACAGTCAGGGACGCTGTGGCTACTTAGAATTTCTGAGATATTCTACTTTCCCTGCGCCTCTCCCTTTCACTCCCCACTTCCTCTTTTTCCCTTCCCTACTTTCACCCATCAGCTTCCTTCTCTTCCTTTCCCCTCTCCATCACTTCCACTTCCCCACTTAGAAACTGACTGTAATTTCAAAGGATTCAAATAACTGAAGAATTGTTTTCTAATTTTATTTCTCTAATTACCCTAATGTAAGATATTATCTCGCTAACGAATTATTTCTAATAAAATTCCTACATGTCTGCATATACCCATGTCCCCATCTTCCACAATTAACATTTCGATTTTAAAACTTCCTTCAGTAAATATCAAAGTTTATGAAAATCAACAAATCTCTCTTTGCTAAATTATAAATTTAACCCTCTGAGAAAATATATTGTAAATGCTTATTTAGAAACAGCGTTTCAAAACCTTCAAAGTTTTGCCTAAACTACTAGGCAGCCATAGGGCACAACCTGAGTTCCCAGAATCAGACATGGTAATCCAGTGATGGCCTTGGCTGCCATGGAGGAAATGTTTCTGGCAGAGACCATCTAGGAAGGACTCTCCAACTAAGTCTGCAGGTTTAATAGTCACAAAGAGTAAAGTTATGTTAATCTACTTATCCAAATAAGTGAACCTGGAAACAAGACACAACAGATGAACCATTAGCAGGCTTAACCTACATCCTAGAAAATATTTATCTCCTAGTTAATTTGCCTTCTATCAAGGCAGGGTTTTATTAAAACTAAAATAGAAGTTTTCTCTGAAAAGCTGAAAAAATTGATTCTTTCCAAAATTAAAGTTACTTTACTAAGAAGTAGCATAAATAGACGCTAGAATGCACGAGTTAACAATCCTATTTGGGTTAGGCCTTCCCTGTATCATCTTGGGTACTATGCAAAGGTGATCATCTGGAGCATGCTCAGAAGTGAGCATGTGAGAGCATGAGAGAACACTAGATCTATGTCAGTTGTGAAAAAGCTAGGGATATTAGTCTGCAGGAGCAAAGGTCAGAGGCCAGGTGGGGAGATTAGGGCATGAGGGTCAACTCAGATATTTAAAGGTTTGTCATGTATAGAGCAAATTTAACCCTGAAGAGCTAAAATGGAACAAATGAGTGGGAAGAAATGACAGACAATACCATCACTGTGACAAAAAACTCTGAACAACCAAAATTGTGCAATGAAAGGGGCCTCTTTGAACAGTAATGAGTTCCCTGGAGCCATAGCTGGTAAAGTCCTTGATAGATTGTTTCAACATTCTGCAATCCTTGATTGAATATCTACTCTAGAGGCTTAATACTGGCTATACACAGTGAATGAAATAGTCATGGTTCCTGCTGTCGCCCAACTTAGGGTCTGTTGAGTTATCTGGTCAGGTGTATAAGAGGGGACTCAAACATACATCCAGATAGGACCTTTGAAGTTTTTTTGCATCTCAAGAAACCAATTCTATGAGATAAAAGCCAGGGTTTTTCCACATTTGGAAAGCCCCAAATATGTGTTTTATTTCCTTATGGAGAATGAGCCAGCCAAATATATAACCCTAGCTAAGAAACAGCTTAAGGCTAATTTAAAGAATATGTGGGATACTACTGGAATCAAGGCACTGAAATTATAACCATGGGTCTGTAAAATACATTAATGCAGAAGCCTCAAACCCATTTTCCTAAAATGAGCTATTTAGAACCATTCTTTTGCATTTGGTCGCAGCTCTTATAACTTAGAGTTATACATGTTTTATGGTTAAAAGATACTCTTCCTTCAGAAACAGGGAATAATAGTGTTTTGTAATTAGGAAAGAAACACAAGGCTGGTATATATTTAAGATACTAAAAGAGATTTTTCTAAATGGTTAACTTTAAGTCTCATAATTAAATTCCTAATGCACAAAGCTTATGATGAAGTACAATCTATTCTTGCTTATTAATTATAATTAGTGAAATTCATTTTCTAATCACTTTCCTAATCAGCACATTTTGAAATACGATCACTTTACCTCAGTCTAAATTTAACAACTATGATCTTCGACTCAGATCACATGATGATTTGGAAAAACAGCCTGTTACAGGTAAAAGGCCCCTCTAGAGTTTGCCTGGCTTGACACAGGAGAGAGCAGAGCACTGGGCAAATTCCAGGAAGTGAGCCTCCCTGAACTCCCAGCATGGCTCCAGGCAACACAGATCTCACAAACAGCTCTTCATTAAAAGTCAACTAGCATTAACAAAAGCTCCTTTCGTTTTATTTTTTTAAAACTTTTTTAATTACTAATCCAAAAAAAAAAATCTGTTAGCAAACTACGTATTAATCAATTCTGGAATACTAGAAGGAAAAGAACAACGCCAGAGAATGAATAGTCAAAAGCAGCAGGAGAGTACGTGCTCCTCAGTGTCCAGAACAAGAGGGCATGTTTTATGGAAACTTCTGGATACAGATCTGCTTTACCTAGGGCTTACACAGAAAAGTTTATTATCAAGTAGAATAATAATACTTTACATTATTATATAGTTTCCAAGCATATGTCTTGAGTAGACCATGTCTCTGCTGTTAGTTAGGCTCAGAAAATTAAATACTGAAGTAACCCTCACGACCCCAGGTTATATACACCTGGTCAGACACTCTAATCCCAGCAAGTGACACAAGTGTGTAAATCATAGAAATAACATAATAAGGACCATGGGGCTAACAATAAATTGGAATGTCTCCAGTTCATCGTTAGGCTTTCAAATTCTAACAAAACACAGCTATTTGGTCATATTTAGCCTAGGGTCACTATTTAGTGACTGCTGAACCAGCCATGGGAGGGAAAAAAATCAAAAGCCTGGGGGAGGGGAGGCCGGTCCCTGAATCAGACTTCAGGCCCTATCCTGTTTCAGTCTGGGCCTGCCTCTCCAGCACTTTCATTAGCATCTCCCCTTTTCATATCTCTGTGGGGTTTCTGCCAACTTCCCCACTGGAGCTCTGAGCCCTCCCTGTGCCTTCCTGTCACCCCACCCCAAGTGGAAAGAGACTTTCCAAGCTTGTCAGTTCTTTCAACCAACTCAGAAAGCCTGGCCTCCTAAGCAACAGGCCCACTAATAACAAATTGCCAGCTAATGAGCTCAAGGTTTGGCTGAGTGAGGAGGCATTGGTAAAATACCACCTGGAAGCCTATTCTCAGTCTTCTCCTCAAAGAAGGTGATTCTCCTGTCCCTGCCATGGTCACTGATGCTTGAGAACCCAGTCCAGGGTTCTGGGACCAAGACAAGCTTCATCATTTTCTTCCTGAGACATAATCTTCTCAGTATTACAGGTCCACAGTCCCCTACCAGTAGCTCTGAGATAAAAAGAGCTCTGAAAACCAAGCAACTTTCACAGCTTAGCTAGCAAAAGCTGAATAGAAGAGATGTGAGGCTATAAGCAATATCTATGTACCTCTTAGTGGAAATATTCACATATTTAGCTAAAGATATATTACTGTGTTAAAGAACAAGCCAGGGATAGTCTATAACATGCAGCATATGTGTCATATTACCTTTCTAAAATCCAAAAATATCTCTAAATTCCAAAACACATCTGGCCCCACGGGTTTTGGATAAAGCCCTGTGGATCTGTGGTATCTTCAAAATCTGTTCCAGAGTTTTCCTTCACTATTTTCCTCATGGAAAATAGGTAATTATACAGAATGTGCAGTTAAAAGGAGAATGTCACATATAAAAATTTGAAGTCCTCATAATTTAGTGGGGAATTTAATGGGAAGAAAGTATTTTGATAGAGCCAGGAGTTAGGGTGGAGTCTCCTCCAAAGCCCTGGAAAAGACAGTACTTACCCCGTAGGGGCTAGTTCCTCATGTCCCTCAGTAACTGTGACTAATATTCACCCTGGTAGAAGACTACATCGAGGAAAATCTGCCTTTAAATTCAGAGGGAGTTCACCGTATGATAAGAACCTTCACTGTATAAATAAGTTTCAAAATGATTATTTGATTCCCAAGCTAACCCAGAAAAGTGTGCTTCTGGAGTAGTTAAAACAACAGAATTTACAATATAGGATAAAGTCACTTTTATGAGCAAATCTAGGAATTTAAGTTCTTTTCACATTAGTCTTTATATGAAAAAATACATTCTGTATCATGAATAATGAAATACAAAATGCCATTTAGAATACAATGCATTTCTAAGTTGCCTGTAATATGTAGTGTTTTTCTAGCTGTCATCATTTATTGTTCAAGAAATATTTATTGATCACTGAATAAGTACTAGGAACAGAAGCTCAACAAAAGACAACAGACCTGCCTTCATACAGTTTAGACACTAGGAAGAAAGACAGCAGGAAAAATAAATGTAATACATGTTAAAGTAAACACATCTTAATATAAAATAAAGTATTCTATAAATTTACATTTTTATTGTTGTAATTTTATACATCAAAACTTTCCTATGAGGGGTTTCATCTTATTTTAAAGTAGCTTTATATTTCCTGACATAGTTTAACACACTAAAAGATTCACCTTGAGTAACATTAAACTCTCCAAACATTCGTAAAGGTCAGAGAGACTGTCTAAACACATATATTTATCTCCCAAGTTCTGGTAATACAGAAGAGGCTATCTGGAAAAGAAAAATTCACAAAGTTCACAGTGGAATAACAGCATCATTTCCCCCCCAAATTAGACATTTAATAGCATTTGAAACACCAGAGCTGAAATTTGTCATTTAGAAAAAATCCACAATGTTGCCAAAGGATGGAATGCTAACGTAGATAGCTGTAGTCTACAATTTTAGAAAGCTTGTCACAACATTCTACATACCATATTTTCGAAAACAATAGTCTGGTGCTATTGAAATGCTGAGGTTAAATTTTTCTGAGTGAAAGTCAAAACACAATAGCTCCCTTCCCTGAAATCAGGAAATCTCTGGATTCCACAGTTTCAACACAACTCCCAAAATCAAGCTTTACACTAGGCCTTTTTGTGATACTAACCTTTGATAAAGAGGGGAATGTAAAAGGATGCAGAGAAGACTTACTTTTCCTCCTAAAGGCTCATAGAGGGAGTTGAAGTTCCCAGTTTCAGTGGGAGATGGGTAGAAAGCACACATTAGAACTACTTGTTATTTTTTAGACCAGTTTGCGTCAACCATGTAATACCAAAGGACAGCAAGTCAGTCCATGCTTGATGTTAATCACTTAAAGGAACAACAACAAAAAAACGAATTCCTGAATTAAATAACTAATACCCCTATACTTTTAGATTCCTAAAAGCACTGAGGAGTCCAGGAGGAAAATGCCAGTCTGGAAATCAATAATCAGGATCCTCAAGAGTAGCAGAAAGAGGTCTGGGAGGCTTGGATTCTCTGTTTGATTACTGGAGAAATTTGGAAAATGTGGGAAGTTATTAACTAGGAAAATGAAATCAATCCAAAAGGCCTTTGTTCAGTGTCTAGAAAGCACTGATCCTGGCACTGAGGGGAGAACTACAAAGATGTGCAAGATGCCATCTCCATCTCACTGGGAGACAAGCCGGTACACATGTAACTTTAAACAGAGAGAGAAGTATTATGCAGCATAGAAAAACTCAGAGCTAATAGCCATGAGACACTTATACATGCCATACCCCATTCTAAAGGGCTTCCAAGTCTTAATTCGTTTAATTATCACAACCACTCTATGAGGTAAGAACTAGTGAGTGGTCTTTCCTTTTTTACAGTGAGGAAACTGAAGCTCAGAGAGGTTGAGGAACTCACCCAAGGTCACACAGTTCATACGTGGTAGATCAGAGATTTAAACCCAGTCTCCAAATGCTACACACCCTTGCCCACCACACAATGTAGCATTTAAAGTATTTTAATTCTAACTATAGTAGGTTCAGGGGGCCAGGATGAGGTGGGGAGAGGAGGAAAGGAAGCCTCTAGGAGGAATGGCAATTGCCCAGACTAACACAATATAACCTCCCTGGACCGACCCAGTTTCCTTACCTCCAAACAAGTGAGATTGATGAGATTATCTTTAAAATACTCTTCAGTCTTTTAATCAATTAGGAATTCGCCTCTTGTGACATCACCAGAGATAACACACAAAAGAGCAAGCTTTGGAAAACAACACAACAGAATTATCAGCTATGTGATCTTGGGAGAGTTTTTTACCTTTTCTGAACCTTAGTTTTCTTCATTGATGCAATGAGACAATCCTCACAGGGTTGTAAAGAGTAAAAAACCTATGCTAGGCACAGTGCCTGGCACATAGGCACTCAATTTTAGTCTCGCCCTCCTTTTTCCTTTTTCTTTAATTGTATATCATCTCAGTTCTTGAACTCACCTAAATCTTAGATCATTGTGTGGCTGACTACATATTAGTAGAGTACCCTTTGGAGGTAGATGGAAAAATAAAAGATAGGATATTTGAGGGTATCTAATATTTTCTAAAATATCTGGAAGATTCTAATATGTAATACATCTATGTTATACTAAAATGCTGTTTGTTTCTCTTGATCCTTTTGATGATACAAGTCAACTACCTTATTAAACAGTCACATGACAAACTGGAAACCAAAAGGTGAAGATACATACTATTCATAAGCCATGACTGACATGGTTTAGGAAGCTTTTGATAGATATTTCATAGGTTATGCAAAAAGTGCATAGTTAAGAGTTAAAAAGTTTATAATGTTACATATTAAAATAAATGTGAACAGAAGTCACAGAAAAAGTCCTATTCAAAAACTCTTTTGTCATAATTTGAAGTTTCATTCTCCAAGATTTAGACAGAGATAATGAAACATTTATCCATAGAAAAGAGTAAACAAAGATCATATTGATATTCAAGAGAAAAAAGATGAAAACTTTATGTAAGGTGTTTTGTTTCTTTTTTCTCTTACTTTATTAGCTTAGAATATATATACATATATCTATTTACATATATCAAATATATACATGTATATATACTATATCTTTTTCCAGCTTTGGCTCAAGACATTGGAGGTGTTTCTTTTCTTTTTACTTTTTTAAATTAAGGTTTAATTTAAACGTATTAAAATGCACAAATCTTAAGTGTACTCTCAATGAATTTTTATATATGCATACATTCATGTAACTACCACACAGATCAATATATAGAACATTTCCAACACCATTTACAGTCCTCTGCCCCCTTGCTAATCCATACCTACAGGTAACCACTATCCACACTTTTAAATAGGGCAGGTAACAAAATAGAAAAAGTGGAGAAATAAAGGAATCTTTAACCTGACTTTTTCTGTGTTTTCTGGTACGTGCTAGCTAGAGTTTTTCATTGCAAATCTTACTCAATGGCAATTTAGTAACCATAAGACACTCAAGGCTCTAAGGAATAAGCTCACTGGTGAAATCAGAGCCTGGGATTAAGAGAAGAAGCCTTCAAGTTCTACTGTAGAAAAGTCAGATGACCCATTAAAGAAAGCATCTGGAGAATTAAACCAGTTTACAACCTCGGTGTCAACATAAGTGTGACTCAATGTCTACGTAAAAATTCTGCCTTGTGGTTAGCAGTGTTATAATATGTAACAACAATGTGTCAATTTGACCCAAACTCTTGATTGTGTCATGAAGGTATCAACTCTGCTTTGAGATTAATGGGACATGAGCTTTAAGTTGTTTTTCAAGTAATCATGGTAATTTGACATTCTTGCAGGCATTTGTATTTACCTCACCATTCTGATAACTTTCGGGTCATCTAATAAAAGTTGGGAGGATAGTAGTGATAGAAGGTAAGCCTACTAGGCAGCAAGGCAATTGGATCCAAGAGTTTGGTTCATTAGATACCTAGTTTAAACAACTGAGCTAATATTATATTTTAGTTTAGTCAATGCGATAGATTGGTTATCAGTAAATTTTCCAAACAGGGACAGCTGTTGAGATTGAAATGGGACACTACTATAATTATGTCAAAACCCAGTACTAAATCAGGAGTGTCTCAAACAAACCAGGACATTCAGTCACCCTAGCTATCACAAACTTCCATTCCATAAGAGTTCATATTGATTAACTCTTAATTCAGTGATGCTTTTACTAGCACTTACAGTGACAAACACATCTGAGAGAGAAAACCCCAGGGACACATGAAAGATTCTAGCTGGGATTCAGCAAGTTAAAATTATCAAAGTGTCAGTTCTGAGGATGCAGGCTTAGCTTCAGACATAAGGCAATTGGCCTGAAGGACTGAGGACTCAGAGGGGAACAGAGGTTACATCTTCTACAGCTAGAGTAACCCCCTCTAGCATGTGACACACAATTCACACTGTGCATTGTCATTAAATAATGAGGGCTGATGAACTAAGGGAGGGCAATCCCCTCAATTTGTTAGAATATTATTCTGGTCAATAATGTGATGAGGATAGTCAACAGTTTATAAGAATTAGGTGCTTACTACGTAGGTGGCATACTGTATTAATCCTTTATATACATTAGCCCTTTAAATTCCCCCAATGACTCTACAAAATAGATATTGCTGCTATTCCCATTTTTTTCTCTTTCATATAAGGAAGTTGAAGGTTAGAAGAGGTAATAAAATGCCTACTAGGATTCTCAGATCAGTCTTACTCTTAACCATTCCCTCATTCTATTCCTCTCCTCCCACCCCTCCCAAGTCAGGGCTCTTTTATTTTCAGGACAACTCACTCCACAAGCTCAGACAAGAGTTGTTTACAGAAAGGATACCATAGGCAATTCCTTGGACAAAAACAGAAAAGCAAATACTGTAGGACCACCTAGGAACCAAGAACATTCCTGCCAGCTCTCATCTCCTGCCCCTTTGTACAGTCTACTACCAATTTATACAACATTTTCTCAAAATCTGAGGGCTTAGGATTCTAAAGGACCAAGTGTGTCTAATGTGTGAATCTCTCTCTATTATAAAATGTGTCTTATTAAAGAGCTTATTATATATTTCTTGACATGGAGAAAAGATGAACTTTTAATTTCATTTCTTTAATTGACTACTACCAAAAATATAAATTAAATTCTGATTTTAATTAGTCCATGATCTTAGCACACAGGGAAACAATATTCTGTTTTCATTCTTTTAAAAGTAGAAACTAATGCAAAAAAGCACAGAGCCCTACAGAAAGAGGGTAAATGTATTTAGCTTTCCAAGTGAGTTGAGCTCAGTAATTACTCTCTCCAAATGAAATTTATTTAAAATCACCATTTTGCAATTTTCTATATGTACATTATGTGTAAAAAGGTTTTTTTCCCCCTTCACTCTTACAGTTAGTTTATGTAAGGCAGAAAGTGATATTGCTGTAACCATGAGCTCTAGGGTCCTATCCTTGAGGCCAGCGTTGTTATTTAAATGTATTCCATTAATAGATTCACATTCCAGCACAAAGCACAGTGCTTGGACTACAGCCCAGTTCTCCTGACTTCCAGGGCCTTTTCATCAAGTTGTGCAAATTGGGGGATGAGGGGGTGGCGGGTATCTTGTGTGTGAGCCAAAACAGAAGAACAGGAAACATCATATAGCCATCTTTCGCCTCTTCCTGTCATTTGACATTATGATGTTACTTGATCCAAGTGTCTGGTTGTGATATATGAATGCCATAGTTTTTTACTAAAATTCGCATGTGTATGTTTTACAAGTATTTGTTTATTGAACTCTCTCCCACTGGACTGAAAGCTCACTTATAGCAAGGAAGTGCTTATTTATTTTTACAGTTCTATTTTTTAGAACATAACCAGGCATACAAAGGCATCAAAAAAACAAACAACACAAAACAAACAAACACACAATAAATGTTGATAGGAAGGAAGATAGGAAAGAAGGAAGCATGGGCAGGCTGCTCAGGCTACTCTTCAAATGAGGAGTCTGTCTATGATGCAGCCAAAAGATTCTGCAGCTACTCGAGAGAACTAGAAAAAGTTTATTTGCCTGAGGCGTTATCTGCATGCCCATCTCCTGTGCTGCTTCTTTGACAGCATATTTATTGGATAATTTTAAACAATAAATAGTGCTACACAGAGAACAGATTAGAAAAAAAAAAGATAATTGAAATGCTAATAGGAATTGTCAAGAAGGAAGGAATAAAATATGTAAAAAAGAAGGAAAAACAAGAAAAAGCAATAAATAGTATGCAATAGTGACATAAAGAAAAAAATGTAACACGCAGAAACTCCTTTAACAATAATTAAATGTAAACTGTTTTAAAACAATGTGCTGATGACACTGCATGGGCTGCAATGTCTAAACATTTCACAGGGAGGAAAACAGAACACACCAGACCAGGGAGTGAGGAAAGAGAAAGGCAGTCCTCATATTCATGGTATGAGCATTAGTTCCCAAAACAAAAAAAGGAAGCAGCTGTATGACTGTCTCTCTACAAAACCATGAGAGAGTCTATAACTTTAAATTGCTGCCTGTGGATTATAAACAGTGATTCTTGGACCTGCTCCAGAGCTAGACCATCTGGGAGTCACGGGACCTCTCTGATCTGTTCAAAGCACTTGCAGACTTGCAGTCAACTAGCAGACAAGTAGTAAGTAGTATGAGCCTAAGATTTTCTTTTTTAGCTAGGGTTAAGGGTGATATAAGTTATATTTCTTTTTTATTCACTATTTCCCCCTGCGAGTTGCAAACAAAAAGGACCAGTCCTATTCAATATCAGAACATCTCAAGTCAACTAGAGTTCCAGGGAAGTATGGTTGAGAAATACTGATTGGATATAAGCAGCCAATGATTCATTCATTCATTCATTCATTCAACAAATATTTTTGAGCATCTAACATGAACCAGGTACTATGGATACCGTGGTGAACACGACAAACAAGTCCCTTGTTTTTGAGAAGATTCAATTCTTGTGAGAGAGGATAGATAACACATAAACAGACAGTGAAGATAATATCTCTCTCGAGACCATCTCCAATCAACCTTCTCTTACTTCCTTAAACTCCAGGCACAGTGGAAAACAGGGGCCTGCTTACTGTTCTAAAGTATGGCAAGCTCAGCCCTGCCTCCAGGCCTTTGCCCATGCTCTTTCCCCTGGCTCTTTTCACATTGCGTTTTTCTTTTCCTCATTCAAGTCTTAGCTGAGATGTCATCTCTCAAAGAGGCTTCCCTCATCTTCCTATGTAAAACAGACTTCTTTCACTCCACATGGCTTTCCGTTTTTATTCTCTTTGTGTTGCTTATCTGTTGAAACTGTGTCATTTATGTGCTTACTTTTTTTATTTTCAGTCTCTCCCCTTGGAATGTAAGAGCCATGGCAGAATGGGTTTTGTCTGTTTTGATTCACTCTCGTACATTTAGAACAGTCCTGTTAGAAATGCCCATTTACTCACATACCCAATGACAAAGCATCTGTAGTGACAGGACCTAGTCTATTGTCTGCACTGTGGTAGCTGGTCTCCAAAGATGGTTCCCAGTGAATGACACTCCTGTGTTCACACCCTGTGTAGTTCTCTTGCCTTGAAACTGAGCTGGCCCTGTGGCTCACCTTTGACCAATAGAAAGCAGCACGTAAAGGTGCCTGACATCCAAGTCTGTCTCACAGGAAGCCTTGCAGATTCTACCATGGTATCATGGAACACATGGTCTGGAAGAAGCCAGCCACCAAGTAAAAAGCCCAACTATACTGAGATTGCCATGCTGTAGGGAAGCCCAAACTAGCCATGTGGAGAAACTAAAATGCCCAGGTAGTCCCCAACTGTTCTGGCCATCCCAGCTGAAGGACCAAACACGAGAACGCACAGTTGAGTCTTCATATGATTTCAACCATGGGTGCCATCTGACCGCAACTGCATGGGAGACCCCAAGTGAGCCCTATCAAGCTGAGCCCCATCAAGCCATCATACCATGAAAGAAAAAAAAAATTATTGTTTTAAGTCACCAAGCTTCGAGGTGGTTATCTGGCAATAGCTAATGCAGACACCAAAGATAGCTCTAGGTTCAAACATTTCTTTCCCCACAAATGTTATATATGTCTAAGGGTCATTGGGTTTTCCCCGCCCCACACACTCTCCTATAAGGCACATGTCTCTGCCATTAACGAACCTTGTTTTGATCTGTTCACTCTCCTCTACTCCTACAAGCACCCCACTTAAAGTCAGAAAAGCTGGGTCTGTGTCCTCATGGGACCACTATAATTTTAGCCAAGTCGCTAAACTCTCTGAAGCTCAGGTTCTCCTCTGATAAATTATGGCAAAAATTTGATTTCTAAATTTGTTTAGTGCATGGCAGGCAACCCTTTCCCCTACCCTTAAATAGAAATTAGTATGGAACAGAAATATAGGAAAGATATATAAGTGGAAGAGTTCTAACTGAGCAGGAGAGGTTGCATATTGGAGTAGCAGAAAGAGGAAGGCAGTGGGGTCAGAAGACCTAAGTTCATACACCAGCTCCTCCCCTCGTTAGTTTAAAGAGCCCCAGACTCCCTCAGAACCTGGTGTGAAAACCACGCTACTAGGTGGTCTCAGAGACCTCTCCACCTCACATGTTGTGATCTGTAACATTCACTATATAGAAAATAGACATATATTTTCAAACTTTGAGGGTAGATCTTAATTTGTTGTTTATGTGGCATCATTTGTTTCAATATTTTTAAAAATTAAAAAAAAAAAGTTTTCATTGCTTTTACTTTCTCACAGAACCAGATTTATACTAGTGTTCCCCAACTACCATCTGCCCCGAGACAACTACAACCTTACTTACCATCTTGCCTATTCTTCTCAACACAGATGTGAAGCTTAGTTCTTGCCTCATCCTTAGAAAGAAAAATAGAGTACATAGTTCAAATTTCCCCATATGTGGTATAACTTGGCTTGGGAAATAATGGTGTGGAACTATTCTATTTGATTTTTTTTTAATATTGTTTTTAAAGGCCTCTATAGGAAGAGATTCCATAGCTCACTCTAGAATCTCATCCCAATATTTAATGGCTGTATTCATCAGGAAACTTTCCTTCATATTTGACAGAAATCATTTAATACAGATCCCCTTCATGTAATGCTACTCACAATTTTTTAAAAAAATTCTTATACTTAAGTTCTTCACTGTCACCATATGGCTCTATTCTGAATTCTCTCATTCCCCGCCCCACCCCCTCCATTTTCTCCTTTGGATATTGACTTTGAATTGAAAACAAGAATGGTCTGATGAGTGTTTCTAGAATTCTTCGACTTATGACTTTGATCTATTAAATATTATGCATAGTTAAACTATCATTGAGCTTGCAGTTTATATCTTGATAAAAGCATTAACATCTAAAACATGTCATTGGACGATATGCATGAAATTACAGGCATGCGAAGGCACTTTACCTGTACTTATATTGGCTAATAAACACATAACCTGTTGTGTGTCATAAATTAGGTAACTACTTGACCATACATTGCAACCTTATCTCCACTCAAATCTTTAAATTCATATTTGAACTCTGTCCCTGACACTGTGGACACATACACAATGTATCTGATCAATGTTACAAAGAGATCAACATTTGATCAATATTCTAAGTTGTTAAAGAGAAGCTCCTACCTCCTGAAAGGTAATGGGAGGCATTTTCTACTTAACCTGCTTCAATAATTGGAAAAAGTACTGGCTATAACTACTCTCTGATATTAGAAACAAGAAAAATTATGTTCCCAGAAGCTTGGAGGAAGAAAAGTAAAGGGCCTTGTATTGGAGCAAAATCAAAAATATATTTTAGACATAACTTGATATCACTATTTTGTCACACTACAATAAATTTTTCCCTATCATTTGGCTGCTGTTGCTTTTTAAATACCACTTTTCATTTTATTGTACAATAGCCCCCAAGAATAAACAAATTAGAAAGCTGTTTGACAATGTCTTTTAAACTTAGGCAAATGACACTAGGTAAAATAACATAGTTTTAACATAGTTTATTTGCTCCTTTCTAATTCGTGCCCACTCTAAGAAAGAACTATCTGCTGTTTTCCCACACACCTGACCCCTACCTCCTTTCTCACTTAAGGCCACACTGTTGGAAGTCCTCATTCCATACTCCAAAGAAGAAGTTTCAGGACAACTGAGTGCTCGATGACTGAGCTGTACTGTAAGCCCATGCTGGGGAATACTTGCCCTCTTTCATGCATTAAAAGAGGCCTGACCATGGTTTCTTAAAAGTTAAATGTAGAACTACCACATAGCTAGCAACTCTATTCCCAGGTATATGCCCAAAAGAATTGAAAGCAGGCACCCCAACAGATATTTGCACATCAAGGTTCACAGTAGCATTGTCCACAATAGTGAAAAGGTAGAAACAACCCAAATGTTCGACAGATGGATAAACAAATGTATGTACAATGAAATATCAGCTACAAAAAGAATGAAGTACTGATGCATGCTACGACTTGGATGGACCTTGAAAACATTATGTTTGGTGAAATAAGCCAGAAAGAGAAGAACAAGTATTGTTTGATTCCACTTATTTGAGGTACCCAGAACAGACAAAATCATGGAGACAAAAAATAGAATAGAGGTTACCAGGAGTTGGGAGGTTCAGGGGAAGGAAGAGTTATCGTTTAATGGATACAGAATTTGTGTTGGGAATGATAAAAAAAAAAAAAAGAATTTTAAGTTTTAGGTACAGATAGTGGTGATGGTTATACACATTGTGAATGTATTTAATGTCACTGAATTGCATACTTACTGATGGTTAAAATGATAAATATTATGTTACATACATTTTACTGCAATTAAAAAAATTACTTAGGGGTAAATTAAAAAGTCAGTTCTGGTCTGAGTTCTGTAGTGGGGGCAGCTTGAAGATTTAAAGAAAGAGTCACTACCCTGAGTTTGGGAGGATGACAACCTCATCTATATTCCAAGCCCACTCCCAGAATAGGAGGTGGAGCTAGAAAAGGGACATGGAGGCTGCAAGCCTCATGTCTCCAGTTAGAGCCAGCTATATGGACATGGAAGAGAACCACTTCCAAGCCTCCAAGTCACCAGGAGTCTTGGCTACTGACTCCCAAGTGAAGGAGTCAGTAGCCAGGAGGCAAAAAAAAAAAAAAAGAAAAAAAAAAAGAAAAAGAAAAAAAGAAAAAAAGAAAAAAAAAGACAAATGGGAACACAGGAAGAACACTCTTGGAATTTTACATAAACTTTTTTCTTTGATCTATTTTTCAAGTGTCACAAGAATCAATGTTGGAGCAAATGGGCTACAAAAAGATACTTTTATTCTCTCTCAGTCTAATGATATAAACTAGCAAATGTATAGGAAACAAGAAAACTTTGGAAAGGACTTGCACCTCCAAAATGTTTGAGGTTATTTAGAAGGGTGTTTTCTTTTACACACACACACACACACACACACACACACACACACTATCGTTGCATAGTCTAATTATTCTTAAATCTAAAATTAATTTTAAATGAAAAATCAAAAACTTGCAGCCCCAGAATTGGTCAGTTTTTCCTAGCTCTGTCATGTAATTATTTTAAAGTTAGGCTTCCAACCACAAGATCTTGTATTAGTTATTCTTATTCTCAACCACTCTGTAGCAAATTAGAAAACAACCAATACATAACTTATTTGCTATAAGAAGCATGTTTTACAATGCCTGGGACATGGTAGCTCTCAAATATTTGTTAAATGAACAAATGGATGCTTCATATGCAAAACTTGACATAGCACCATCAAATCAAAACCTCACCAAGAGGCGGGAAGAAGAGGCGTTCATTTTATCAGTTGGGTGCACAGTAAATAAGCAGCTATGAGGTTTTGAATGCTTCTCCCCCACAGAACTAGGAAGGGTTAATCAGACACCCACTAAAGGCACCATCTCATTTTGTTATTGAACTAACCTAAGATTTAAGGCCCCACGAAGCACTCCTCAATGAGGCCATATCCTGTTTGAATAATTTAGGCTGGAGCACAGGCCAGCCCACACAGCGCATCTGTGTGAGAGAAAGCCTCACTCAGTCGGATCCACTTCCTGTATCTACAGCCGGCTGGTCATTTTTAAACCCCTCGTTACAGTCCCAATAGAAAAAACCGCCCCTCTTACGGAGAAGCTAAATACAGTGTGTGGTGCCTTGTTAGGCAAATATTTCACCTGCTTGGCCAATTAGCTTCCTCTCTCCCCGAAAGACTAGTTCAACAGGTTTCCTTTTTCTCTTCCTCCCCATCCAGGGTTGGGGAAAGAGGCTGTCATTTCGCTTCGACCCTCCCCTTCCCTCCCTCGCGGCTCTTCCACGCTGGCTCGGACCAATCGCGGCCCCCCGAACGTGTCCAGGTTGGCGGCGGGCTGCGCGGCCCGGGCCTGGATGCGCGGAGCCGCGGCGCGCGCGGGGGAGGGCGCCCCGAGCGGTGGCAGCGCGGGGAGGAGGACGCGCGGGGCACAGGGCGGGAGGCGGCGGCAGGCGCGCGGAGGTCTGAAGGTGCCCCGATGACCGAACTACAGCAAGATGTGGAAGACACAAAGCCTGCCAAAGTGCTGGGGAAGAGAGAGGGCAAAGTTGGCTCAGCCCAGTGAGTACTCTCAGCCGGTACCCGTCCGCAGCGGTAGAAAGCGCGCTGCCCAAACTTCTCTGCCAGGGCCGGGTTTGGGATGGAAACAGTTTTCTGGAACTTTTACATGGACAGTCTGGTGGCTTGAACGTTTTCTGTAGCACCGGTCTTCCCTCCCCCCTCCCCACCCCGCCCCGCCTCAGTTTCTGTGATAGAAGGCACCCCAGCATTTCAGGAAGGTACTGTGGCTTGCCGTCTGGTGAGGGTGTGAATTATTGGAGCCGAAAGCACGAGTTGGGTAATTCCCAAGGGAGGGCTGGGGAATTCGTTCAGATCTCTAAGGCTGTCAAGAAACAGAGTGCTGACATTTATTTCAGTTGTCCTACTTGTAAATGACGTGTGGGAAGATGCGGTTGTCTGTAGATGTCATCTGGTCAGTGGTTTCACAATGATATGTATTCCTCATTTGATTCAGACCTTGAGGGTGGGTGTCTTTGCCCCATCTCCTTCACTGTTTCCCCTAAAGAGAGTGGAAAAGTAGTGGAAAACATGAAGGAGGCTTTATCTTTCCCCCTCACAGACTGCTTTCTTTTGGTTGGGTACGTAACACAAACTTAGATACTTTTTTTTTGAGAAAGGGTGTAGGAGTGGGGTTGGGGAGCACAATGAATAATGTAATAAAGCATTTCAAATATTGGGTTGTGACTATCCTCTTAGAAGATTAATGTGCATAATAGGATTTGCACATTGTTTGACTTACACACTCTTCTGGCTTAAGAAACTGAAAACTCAAATATTTTGGTCACAGGGATTAGCTTTTTGTAATGAAACTTATTTATGTTTTCCGGTACTTTTTTTTTTTTTAACCCAGAAGCATGATTATTTACATGTTCGTTATTCCCAAACATTCTTCATTTAAAATG
>CM053501.1:27733598-27803188 GCA_028627145.1 Eidolon dupreanum | reverse complement strand
AGATCCTCGTTTTTCCCCACTTTCATAACCTTTTTTATTCTGAATTTTATGTTCCCAATACATAGGTAGTTCTAACATAGATAGTTCCAACTTTTCTGACACACATTATATGAGATACACTTTTATTTCTTAGTCTCTCGTGGATCTGACTTAATAATGGCCAGGTTACTTTTAAGGAATTTCAAAAAATATCTAAAACTGATATATTTCTGGGCAAAAGTTATCTTGATTCATTATTTCAAATAATGAATTACATTACATGTAACATATTTGTAATGGAATTTGAGTTTTTTAACATTTAAACTTTAATAACTTGGGTATAAGAATTTTTGGAAATTTGTTCAACTCCATACATATGGAGAAAGAGAGAGTAGATATGGGCTACATAAATATTTACCTTGAAAGGAAGTTCCCTGGTATTATCAAGAAGCAATGATGATTTTAGGGCATACTTTGACATTAAAATGTGGATTCATGTGTAATTATCTGCAGTGAAAGCGTTAATCAACCAGCTATCCTGTCTTTGTGCATGATGTAATGTGGGTACCTGACTAGCAGAATAAGGGTTGGAGTTGGGAACGGATCTTGAATTGGAAGCAAGAAGAGCAAAGACAAATAATTATTGAATACATATAGCTCGATTTCTCAGTGCTTGCTTAACTCCAAACTTTGAAAGTGCCCATTTAGCAAGAGAATCTCTATAATATATATTACGTATGTATTATTTATCTTTCCATTTGTGTGTAACATAATTTTTAAAAATTTTAATTACAGGTCACTAAATTTTAAAGATTACCCAGTGTACTTTTTAATATAAACTTAGAGGTAGGAAGAAAAAAATTATATTAGAAAATATGAAAATTATATTAAAGTAAAACAATCAATGGAGGAATTTGAAACGATGATGAGAAATAAACAGGGTGTTCTGGTTTAAATGTTTTGAAAAGAAATTGAATGAACCAAATCAGCTTTATGGCTAGAGGTTGATATCATAGGGAATTTCTGATTTACCAGTAGTAAATAAAGTAATTAAGAATACAGGCTCTAGGAAACTAGGGTTTGAAATCTGACTTTCCTGTCTCCTGGAAATGTGAGCCTGGCAAGTTGCTTAGCCTTTTAATTCTCAAGTTCATCGACTATACAGGGGAATACTTAAGCCAGCTGTTTCATATAGGCTTGCTTTTTTTTTATTTATTTTTTATGGTGACATTGGTTAATGAAATCCAATAAACTTCAGCTGTATAGGCTCGCTCTAAAGTTAGAATGGTTAATGTAAGAAATGTACTTCGCCTAGTGTCTGACATTGTCAATTCTCCGTAAACTGTAGCTATGTTAGTCCTCACTGGTGAGGGTCTGGGACATGCTATCAGGTGGAGGTGGGAGGCTGACATAAAATGTAATTAAACTACGTAGTCAGAATTCAAAAGGCCTAACCTCTTGCAGTAGTGTGTGCATCAGTGTTCTGTTCAGTGAGCCTGTGTTCCATCAGTTCAGCCAGAGGACAAAATTTTGTGACAGCTCTTGAGCATTTCCACGAATCCAACATGGCATCTTGGTTTTTAGTTTACGCTAAAAGGATCTCATGCCATAACTACTAAGTAAACTGCCAGCTTATTTACATATTACTTACTGATTTGGTATTATTACATCATTTGTCTAATATTTTTTATCTGTGATCCATTGATTTCCACATCCTGCTTCCTGGCATTGAGCTTTTCTCTCATGGCTCCTCATCTTTAAACAACTGATTTTTTTCCATTTGCTAAACTCCAATAGAACTCTTCTTCAACATCTTTCTGATTCTTTAAATTTCGTCTTTAGGCACTAAACACATTTTCAAATGGCATAAAGCAAAAAGTCCTGGAGAGAGACTGAGCCACCCTCAAGTTATCAGTTCATCTTATCTTCTCTCTTCCCCTCTTTAACCGGATGGATGATCCTAGAGAAGCCCTTAATAACGTGAGTTAGCAATATCTGGGCCACCTATGCACTAGATCAAGGTCACAATAGTAATGAGACCTATTTAAAAAAGAAAAGAGACCAAAGTGGAGAAATAGAAATTTAAAGTTAATGAGTAAGGAGATAGGGAGAGAAAAGAAGAGAGTTGAAAAAGGAGGGGGAAATACTGAGTTTTACTGAAGAGAGAAAGAAAAAAATGCTGATTTACCATTAACTTGTACAATCTGCTTCTATCCTGGTAGATGCTTCTCCTCTTTTCTTCCCATGCTTTTATTCTGTGTCCTGTCAATGAAGTCTCAGGTACTGAGATGGGTGGCTGACCTGCCTCTTCTCTAATGGAGATAATGACTTGTGTCCAGGTGTTGGTGTTTTCTTAAAGTCCATATATATTAGGTGTATGATTATATCCATATTTGTTATCATCTAGATTTTTCAAATTATGTCTTCCATGTAAGTTAAAAACTGAAAAGGACCTCAGGAATATGCTAATTTGTGTGTCTTTCACAATTAAGGATTATCTGAAAATAGTTACCTTGTGATCCAACAAGTTATTTTGAAACCCCTAGTGTGTACTACTGTAAAAAAATAGTATATTATGAATTGAGTAAAAGACTAATTCATCATGACAACTCATTATCACTGTGTTGTTTCTATAATTCATCAGAAAACAGCTCCTCATTTGAGTCTAACAACTTAAATATTGTGCTGGTTGCTTGATATAACATAATGTGGTGCTCTGAAAACCTATATGAATGTTCAAGAATATATTTTTTATCCTCCCTTTCTTCTTGTCTTAATAATACAGTTCTGTAGTATATAAAGTTAGACTAGTTTTGACATGAAGTTGGTGATTTCTTATGCTTTTTCTTCATTTAATCAGAACCTTTTCTGAAAATTTTACAAAAAAAAACATTTTTTCTGAATTCAAATTCTAAAAATCACAAAATATCAGACCTTTCATCAGAACTTATGAGAGAATAATAAATAGCATGTGAGATAGGAGGAAGAAAATATTTAACAATAACGACCAGAAAGACTTGCTGAGTATCATGGCCATCACCAAGATGAAGACAAAAAGGCTTTTGTCCATAGGAAAATAGAGTAGAGGAAAGGAATATCTTAAGATTCAATCTTCCTTCAAAGAAGAGAATATGGTGGCTCCAGAAAATATATCAAAGTTTAGATAAGATGAGGTAATATCATTGCTATGCACTACAGTATTCAAAGTACGTGTATACATTTGATGAGGTAAGTACTGTTATCACATTTTATGCATAATGGAGACATGGTAACTTGCCCGAGGTCATTACAGCTGTTGAAGTGTTGGAGCCCAAATTTAAGTACAGGCAGTCTAATCTGAATCAGCCTCCTAAAATCATTCATATACAATCTCACTTGATTTAGGAAGATCAAAGACACAGAAGGCAAAGTGGCTTCTATTAAGTGTCATGCATGTTTGATTTTTTAACTTACATAGTTCTGTTTTCTTAACTATAAAACTAAGATTCATTTCCATTCTCCAGTTCTAACATTGGAAGGCTTTCTAAAATAGAGAACAAGGCAAAGAGCACCTTGGGCACTGGTGTCTTTGTGTATTATCAGACACATGTGCCTCTTTGGATACTTCTGTATTTATCTGTGCTCAGACCTGACATAAGGGAACGTAATTGTTTCATTTGCAGCTTTACACTGTGATTTGCACAGCAGTCATGCATAGATTCCAATTTCTAAAAACCCTAGCTAGGTTTTAAAAATCTTCTTTGCGTAAGTCCAGTGTTTCAATAAAGTAACATGACTGATTTATCTCAAAAAACATGTGACTGTTTTCTCTTAAATAGTCACTGAAGGAACCCAAGAACCTTTCCAAAAATGCTACAGTTGCACAAAATCTTGTTTAAATTCTTCCTGCAGAGTTACTTTTAAAGCCTGGGGCTTATTCTTTGAATAGTCGTAAGGCTGGCAAATCCTCTTCCTTTGAGAGTAAATTCAATTTTGGAAAGAGCCTGAAGCCAAATTTGGTAAATAAGGTGGATAAGAATAGTTAAATACCTTTAAACCACTCTATGGATAGGATCATTTTTTTTATCAAAAACAAGATATGACCATAAAATAATAAAGACAGTTTCTGGCAATACATACAAACCAGTTTCTATACTTTTATATTTAGGTGTATTACTTTGTACCCTCATTATGAAAACAGTGAAATGTTACTTGTTATTCTGTCTTTAGATCATTTTTTTAGTATTTATGATACACCTGGGTAGGTGTTAAGCATATCATAAGCATTGAAAAAATACTTTGAGGCTGCAGATGTAACATGTGACAAGTCTTTTTCTTGTGGAGTACACTCTGTATTACAGAAAACAATTTCTGAAAAAAATTCCACAAGTTTAGACAATAAAGTGAAGATTCAGCTATCACAATGTTCTTGTGCTACCTTCCGATTCATTACACAGTGTGGGAATGTGTATTGAAATTACATTTTTTTCAGGTCCTCTCCCCATATAATGTTACACGAGATGGACTTTTTTCACTGTCTGCAAGGCACTACTCCAGACTTTCATACATGGGAGCTGTCAATTATCAGCATGAAGCTTTTCTGTATCTGTCACCTGCTAGTTAATGTGGGTGAGTTGATTGGCCTAGTACCTGGTGAATCCCCGAGCATACTTACTGGCAAGCATATTTTCCTGTTCCCTGTTCTTGACTTTTGGTCGGAATGGATTATTAGCATAGCAGTTTTATCTGAGATTTGATTTTAATATTGTATCATTCCATAAGTTTTATGTGATATGTCTCCATTCTTCTCTAATCCAGTGTGATTCAACAAGCATTTCCCTACCACTAACTATGCTAGGAAGACAAGATGTGTGCGATGCCCCTTAGAAGCACCCAGTCTGGGGGAAGGAGAGCAGGGGACACGCACACACACAGACACATGCATGCATGCACCCCAATACTGTGTGATAAGAATTCCACAGTAGTTAGCAACCACTAATGGGAAAGGTGATGTAGGCAATTTGTTTTTCTTGCGGTGAGCTGAGACAGGTGATGTTTGAAGTGAAGTTGGTGGATAAGAAAGAATTTGTCCTCAGCTGGATGGAAAGAATTATTCCAGGTAAGGGAAGAACAAGGACAGAACACTTGAAAGTTCAAATTCGTGTTTTTGATGAATACTGGGGGGTCTTCCGACTGGACTGGTTGGGGTGGGAGGACTAGCAGCAAGAGTGGAATGGGGAAGGACTCGGAGCCCCCATTTAGAATTCTCCTCGCTTTGTTCTCTTTGCTTCACTTCCTGCTTTGGCTCTACTACTGCTTCTTTGAAACTTCAGGGAAATCATTCTTTCTGGTCTTCAGTTTCCTCCCCTGTAAAGAGAGAGGGCTGAATGACCTGATTTGTTAGATCTCTTCCAACCTGAAGAGGACCCGTCTTTGAAGAAACTGCCCTACTTCTCTGCGCTCCTCTGTAGCCTTTGTGTAAAGAATTCTATCAGACTGAACAAACTGAGGAAAGCTTTTTGAATATGAATAGAATCCTTGCTTTCTCTCTTGGTTTGTCCTCTTTTTTTTTTTTTCCTTGTATTTCTTTCCCTAGGTAAAGCTATACCTGGTTAAGGCAGGACTGCCACTGGAACATACCTAAACTATCCTCTTACGGGTTTATAGATACACGTCAGCATTCTCATTGCATTCAGACAACCCTTCTTTGTCATTTGGCTGCAGGTGACAGGGCCACAGTGCCTTCTGGACCAGTCATAGGAGAAATGTCTAATCAGGTAACAATGTGAAAACTAGAACACAAATGGAGACCAGATTCATTAACAGTAGAATTGTGAGTTTCTCTGGTATAGTTCAGGTCTGAAATTAATCGTATTTCCCGCATGAATACAGAATACAACCTAAGGTTAACAAGCCCTTTTTCTCAAATGAAATCGGAGGATACTAGCTTACTATTTCAACTTAATAATTATTATAGTGTTTTTAAAGCACTTTATATTCTTTAAAGTACTTTTATTTATATCAGTTGTTAATTTAACACAGTTTTTGAGGACCTACTTTGTCAAGCACTGTACTATTATAAGGACAATAGGATGTATTAGACATGGACCCTGCCCTCAAGAACATTAGAGCAGATTTCACTGTGATTTGAGCAACATGTTAATGACATTAAGTATGAATTTCAATTTACTGCGATAGATAAGAGTACGTACAGGCATTTTAACCCATTTCCCATTTGCCCCAAGGATACTCGCCAGCAATACTTGCAAGCTGCAGTGTTTACCCCAAGATAACTTGCGGATTACAGTCCTAACGTGACCCCCAAAGTTTGCCACAAAATATTGTGCTTTTATTATTATTTTATCATCACTCTAGTATATCGATAGTCTTTGGAAACAAATGACATCATTCTGTTAATAGCATTCTGTTGTTAGTAGTGGTATTTCCATTTACAAAATACAGTAATTCTTGATCACTGAAAATGTCAAATCCTAGAAAACATAGCATTCCTACAGGTAAGGTTAACATCATTCTTGAATAGCTGTTAGCCAGAAATTCATTTGATGAATCTGATTTATGTATAATACATTTCTGTTACATTAGGATTAGACACAGTTCTGTTTAGAAATAACTCCAAGAACAGTTTTTATATTTTATTTTCACATTGAGAACCAGTCAGATTTTCTTCAGCCTCAAAGAGCATGTTTATGTAAAATTAAATCAATGCTGGCAGCGAGCTATACAGTTTTTTTCTCAACAGAAAATGGGTTAAGAGTGGAGAAGAAACTAGCCCAGTGTGGGGATTGAGTAAACTCTTCTTAGAGGAAATGATACCTAAGTCTTGAAGGAGGAATATGAGTTAGTACCCCCTGCCCCACCCCCCGAGAGAGAGTGAGGAGGGAAGCAGGGAGGGGGAGAGAGAGAGACACCATTCTATCCAGAAAGAATAGCCCAAATGAAAGCACAGTGATATGAAACAGCCTGCTGACTATGGAGAACTAATATCACTAGAACATAAAATGTGTAATGCTGAATGGCAATATGTGAGGCAGGAGGTACAGATTGGAGGAAGATTACAGAGGATGACCTTTTGTGCCTTGAGGAACTTGGACTTAACCTAGAAGACATAGGGATCCACTGAAAGGTTTGCTCAGGGATGTGACACAGTTACGTTTGAGTTTTTTAGAAATGACTCCAGTAGCAAGGTTATAAGATAGATTTGATAGAGGACAAAACAGGAAGCAGGAATTAGCTGGCTGTGAAACGATGGAGGTGAGATTGTTTTTGTAGGAGGAATGGGAGGAGAATGTGTTTGACAAACATCGAGGGAATAAAATTGGAGAACCAGGTAGTAGATTGGATTGATAGAGGAAGCTAGCTAGAATGACTTAGTTTCTCTCTCCAGGAAGGCTACAGAGATGCCATTGAGCCATGGAACATAAGAGGAAAAGAAGATTTGAGTATTAAATGATGAATTTCCTTTTATAAAAGTCGAGATTGGTATGAAAATCTGTGCTATAAGAAGAAATATTTTTGGTCTTTGTCCCCACTTCCTATGGGGAGCTCCTAAAATTGGAATTTCGTGAGTCATAGGACTGTCTTTTGTTTTTCACAAATAGCTCCTTTTGATCATACCTGAATTTAAGATAATGAGGTGATTTAGGGTTAGGACTCTAGATAGCTTCAGGATGGGTCTGGTCACCAGAAATGCCAAGTATTTTTCTGTTGTTGTTTTGTTTTGTGGGAGGTTTTGTTGTTGTTTAAGATCTAATTGGCTCTGTTGAATGATTCATGAATCCAGCAGCATCCCATCTAGTAAATAGAAAGGCTCTCCCAGCAAAAAAGGAACCCTCATACACTGCTGATGGGAATATAAATTGGTACAGCCACTATGGAAAACAATATGGAGGCATCTCAAAAAACAAAGAATAGAATTACCATACAGCCCAGCAGTCCCTCTTCTGGATATTTGAAAGAACTTTAAAGCATTTATCTGCAAAGATATATGCTCCCCATTGTTCATAGCAACATTATTCACAATGGTCAAGACATGGAAACAACTGAAGTGCCCTTCGATAGATTATTAGATAGAGAATATGTGGTACATTTATACAATGGAATATTACTCAGCCATAAGAAGAGATGAAATACTGCCATTTGTGACAACATGGATGGATCTTGAGATAATCATGCTAAGAAAAATAGAAAAAGTTGAGAATCATATGATTTCACTCATAAGTAGAATATAAAACTGAAAGCAACAAGCAAACATGACAAAGAGATAGAGACTCGTGGACATGGACAGTGGATTAGTGTTTACCAGAGGGAAGGGGTGGGATTAGGTAGGGGTAAAGAGGGTCAGATATTTAGTGACAGAAGGAAATTTAACTTCAGGTGATGAGCACACAATGCAACATACACATGATGTATTATTGTACACCTGAAATCTATTTGGTTTTATTAACCAATGTCACCCTGATGATTTGAACTTAAAAAAGAAAAAAGAAAGACTCAGGCCAAGTGTTTAGAGGTAGGTGCCCCACCTTCAAATTCCTGGGAAGGGAGGGAGGCTGGAGATTAAGTGCTATAAAAACTCTTAAGATTTGATGAGCTTCTAGTTTAGTGAACGCATCAAAGCATTGGGAGGATAATGCACCCAGTGGGGGCATGAAAACTCTATAAACCTCTATACCTTGCCCTACACATCTCTTACTTCTGGCTTTTCTTGAGTTGTGTTCTTTATGATAAACTGGTAAACATAAGTTAAGCATTTCTCTGAAATCTGTGAGCCATTCTAGCAAATTATCAAACTGGACGGGGGTGGGGAGGAGGTCATGGGAACCCCTGATTTATAGCCAGTTGGCCGGGGACTTGCAGCTGGCATCTTAAGTGATGTCAGTATTATGGGACTGAGCCATGAACCTGTGGGGTTTCTACTAACTCCAGGTAGTATCGGGATTGAATTGAATTGTTGGATATATAAAAGGTGTCTGGAGGATTAGAAAATTGGTTGCTGGTGTCAGAAAATACCCTAGAAGGTCAGAGCTGGGAGACAGATTTGGGAACTGTCAGCATATAAGTTAATCATATAGTTAAAATCATGAGAGTGGATGGAATTTTCCAATGGAGAAGAGTAGCGGACAAAAGAGAGAAACTAGGAATGATCCTGTGTTAGGATGAAAGTCAAAAGAAGAGTTTACAAAGGTGAAAGATAAATAGCACTTCAGAAAACAAAACAAAAATAAACACTGAAATCAAACAAAATGAAATAGAAACATGAAAAACAAACAAGGGAAGGAGAATCTCAAGAGATAGTCAACAGTGGCAGGGTTTTACCAATAGCAGCATTAAGAGAACTCCTGAAATGCCCTTGGCATTTAGCAACATAGAAATCACTGGTGAACTTTGTCAGAGAAATTTTAGTAGAGCAGTGGAAATGTAGGCCAGACGACTGGACTGGGTTAAAGGGAAATGAAGAATCAGACAATATGGGCAGACTATGGCTTCAAGAGACTCAGCTGAAGAGTGAAGTCGAAGGAAGGTTTTTGTTTTTAGATGAGAGCCTGGTGAGCTTGTACATAAACTAGGACTAAGGCCCAGATGAGAGGGAAAAGATGAAGATGTAACACAAAGATGGAATAACTGAATAATCAGAAAATGAGCTTGAACATCAAAAAGAGAGAGAGACCTTGTCTTTTGAAACTAGAGGAATGTACAAATATAGTAGATACAGATACAAGTAATTACAGGTCAGGGGAAAACATAATGCTGCACTTGTCTGAATACTTCAGATGTCCATGTCCTTAGCGAAGCTGTGACGTGGCCCCTTTCATCCAGAGGGAGGAGTTGTGTCTGGTTAGGAGCTCGAGGAGTATTGGAGAGGAAAATTTTTTCCTCTGCCCTCCTAGGTTCTTCCAGCTGGTCTAGGAATTACATTGACATGAGACAGATTAACAGGAGAAAATCAAGGAAAGGAAGGAAGTTCATTGTTCTTCTTGCACTTGCTGTTTCTCAAGTAACTTTAATACAAAATAATCAGCATGGCACCTTGTCATATTTTGAGGTGGTCTGCCCCAGTTCCCATCAGGAGCATGGAGAGTGGTTGGAATACAAATTAAGGGAATAGGAAAGGAAGATATCCAAGAAATGCTGAGGGCCTAGCTGGCAGCAAAGGCACCAGTCCGCAATAAGGTCTGATTTTTCCTTTAACAGTGCTCAGAATCCAGGGATTTAGAATTTAAAAAGGCTAATTTTGAGCTGACCTTGGAGTGTCTCTGCTGAATGCAGAAGGACTGGCAAAACTGGAAATTGAAGGTGATCAGTCACATATGTGGTGTGAGCTGCTTCAGGAAACAAGTCCAGAAGGGATCCATAGACTAGGAGGACGTGGAAATATCAAGGACTATTGTCTGTCTCTGAGGCCAAAAGCACAGATGGTGGGAGTGGTAAGGGCGAGAATTGGAAAGATAGAAGATTAGAGGCAGGCAGTGAGAGGTTAGAGGTGTCGTATTGATGGGGGCTTTCTGTTTGGAACAATCTGAGCAATGATGAAAGCCAGGCATTGTCTGTGACTTAGGGGAAGTGAAAGTAAAGGTCACTGGAGTTACTGCCAAGTTATTGGATGCCATCCATATGGATGTTGAAAGATCCAGGTGTCAGAGTTCTCACAAAAGGAAACATGATCAGTAGGTGAGAGGATTAAGGCAATAAGGAACATTAAATGCAGCTCGGTCAACAGTAACCCACAGGAGGTTAGACTTTCTGGATGCTGAGTGAAAATTGATTTTATATTTTGAACTCAAGTGAAATAACACAAGAGCAATTAGAAACAAGTATATTCACTAAGTTGACTCCTAGAAATAAATTTTAAATCAATTACTTTTCTTAACCAACAATAACAAATTTTAGAAAACTAATGAGAAAAGGTATAGACAAGCAACAAAAAATATAAAATACCCAGAGATAAATTGTATAGGACTTAAAGTAAAACAATACACCTACTCAAGGAAACAACTTAAATGAAGATGTCTTACCTTCTTTAAAAGAAAAACTTAACATCATAAAAATAGCTGTGTTCTTTAAATTCATAAGTTTGAACAACCAAACAATGACTAAGAAAATATTGCAGAATGATTCTAAAATTCCTTTGAAAGAATAAACTTATGAGACTATCCAGGCTAAATCTAAACAATAGAAGATAAACTCATATTCTCAAACTATAGAATTTAAATTTAGCACATGAACCCCTAATTTCATCTTCAGTCACATTCTTTACCTGAGTATTTACATCAGTCATAGTTATGAAGCAAACTTACCCAAAACCTTACTTAAAATTCATTTTCCAAGGTGTATTTGAATTTATGCATTATATAACTTATAGATTTTCCTGTAAGCCTCTTGCTTAAAATCTCTCCCTAAATATTTACTTGAAATCTGCTCTCATTTGAACTATTATGCATAACTGGTGTCTCAAAATCCAATGTATCTTTTCCTTCTTTTTTTTAAAAGAACTTTTAAACAAATTAACATCTATGATATTATAAGGAGTCCATTGTAGTAACCTTTACAACCACAGATCATTGCAAAAAATAAAATAAAAATCACCAGTAATTGTATTTCCCAAAGAAAACTCAAACATGGTTTATATTTTGATTTGGGACAGTGTATTTAATCAGTACAGAAACTTCCTGAAGGTAGCATTATGTATTCATCATTAAAGGGGAATATTTTTTCAGAAGCGCAGGTTTGTGCTGATAAATTTACCACTCTCTCCCAGCTCCCCATTATAAAATTGTTGGGTGATAGAAACAAAAGTAATTGATTGGCTTCCCACTTGGTCTAATAATCTTAGCCTGGTTGACATTCAGCTCAGTAGTTTTGAGATTTTAGTGGGTGTAAGACTCAAGTCTTAAAAGGGTCTAAAGTAGGGCTAAGAATGTGCATTTTTATAAGCCCCCTCTCCCAACCCCCAGGTGGTTCTGACCTGGAAGGTCCTTAGCTCTCATTTTGAGAACCACTAATTTATGGAGATCACAGACTGATCTTACCAGACAACATGTGGCTCAGACACATAAAATGAGCCATCATGAAGAAAAGTTCCTCAGCCTTATTTGTATTTTCAGTCCTGGTTTTGCAAGTATTGTTTCGGCTGTGTATTTGTGTCATCAGCCAGTAGAGACCTCCCACATCTTTCACAGCTGTCTTCCCCTCTGTTTCCAGAGACACCTTTTTCCCAGCCACCTACTGCTGTCCCAATTGATGACTTTCCTGCACAGTACCCTTGCTGCCTTTCTCCGTAAAACCGGCTCTCTCTCAGCTATGATGGAAAGATGTCACCACTGACTTCATTTGTGTTTGTTACGTTCAGATCAGTAAAAGATAGAGATGCCTTCCAACACCCCCGTTCCTCAATCCTGGCTTACTTTTTCAAAAATTATTTCAAAGAAATATAGATGGAACACATTGAGTTGGAGTCTGGGGGAGCAAATGGCTGGTGATAAGGAACTTCAGGTACACTACAGAAGAGGGGACTTAATACCCATTATCTCCCACTGTCGAGCAAACCATACTATGCAGATAGCTGCCTTAAAAATAAGCTGGCCTTCCAGCTTGGAAAAGACCTTTCCTCACTGGCTATTTTAAGGTAGTCTGCCAATTTGGCGTCTGAAGCCATTCAAGGAGAGGGTAGGAATTATTGTCACATAAGAGCTGTTTTTGTTTTTTATGAACAGAATTCTATAGGTTTTTTTCCTCTGAATTGGCAAGAACCTCTTGCAAAAATAAAGAGGCAGGTACCATTTGCAGCATATATGTATGCCTGACAAATTCTGAGAATTTAGTCTTTTGAGTAAGCTGATCTTTGCACCTAGAACTTCATTTTTTTTTTTCCCAAACCCACATACTGCTTGCCTTTTAGATAGGTACAGAATTGCCACTTTTCTGTGCTCAGGAAGTCTGACCTAACCCTGTGAATTCTCAAAGCAAATGAGCATGTCTGCGGGAAAGCCCAGACAATCTTGAGTGCCAGCACAGCCAGAGACTTCGATGACACATAGTATTATTGATGGGCCAGAGGAAATGGGCATTTGAGCTATCACATCACCACCTGTGCCTGCCGCCACTCAGGTTTCTGTCAAGACTGTCTCTTGGATGTGAGCCCGGGAGAGTGGAGAGGAGCGGCTGCAGCATGAGGCACAGGCAGGATACAGGTGTGACTCCATCATCCCACCTAGAGTCATGGTAGCTCATCCAGTCGGGTACATTCTGCTCGCAATTACAACTAGCTTCATGTTGACCCATGTAATTGTGAATCTTTTTTTCTTCATCCCTCCAAAAAACCTAATCTGGCCAAGGTAATGAGATTAGGGAATGTCATGTCTATTTCTTCCCATGTTCAGAGGTAACCAGAGCAGCTAGGCTTCCTAATAAAAGGGGACCCCAGGAAGTAGAGATATCAAGGTGGGTGCTTCCCGTTGCCAAGCAGCGACAGCCATGTGAACTAATGTAGGGAGCCTGACCTCTCCCAAATCCCACACTAGATACTCAAATATACCAGCAATGTGCCTAGAGATGATTTATTTAGTCCATTTTAATCCTAAATCCTGGAGAGGAGGAAAATCATTTTCCCTCTACCCTTTTGAGTTCTTAGCTGAGACTCCTATAATAAAAGACAGGTTAACAAGAGCAAAACAGAAATTTATTAATGTATATACCTCATATATATGTGGGAGATACCCAGGGAAAAATCAGTAACTCCCCAGGTGGCTTTAGCATTTAGGATTAAGTACCATCCTGATAGAGAACAGGGAGGGAGGATATAGGTCTCTCAGGGGAGAGTAAATGATTTTAGGAAAGACCCATAGAAGGGCCCATGGAATAGATGGGAAGTGTGATAGTTTGTGATGAAGTTTGTCTGGGTGTGGTGTTGACTTCTCTCTTGTGATGAGTCAAATCCTCCCTGGTTGAAGGAACTCCCAGGGAGGGGATTTATGACTATTGAGGTCCTTTTGGATTTTCTGTCTTTAAGCAGATAAGAGAAGTTCAGAGAAAGCCTCTCCCTGCATTTGCTGTTCTTCAAGTGCCTACAGCTCAAAATAATCAATATACTGAAGCGGCATCTTTTGGGGTGACATGTCCTGCTACTCTTCAACAATAATACATAATGCTGATACCTCCCCTAAAGAACGGCTAGATTTCACGTATTTTTTTATCCTTGTTAATCCCTTTTGGGTTTGAGATTGTTATTATGTTTACCTTTTTTTCTCTAAAAAAAAAAAGAATCCTAGAGCTACATACTGTAATAGTTAAAGATGCAAAGATCCACTTCAAAATAGGTAAGAGGTGGGAAGAGTGGGCAGAGGTATAAATGAAACAAAACTGGCCATGAGTAATCATTCTTCTCTCTACTTCATATATGTCATAAAATTTTCATAGTAAGGGTTAGAAATTTTTCTGATCACTTATGAAAATATGTGGGTACCTTTAATTACCCAGTCAGCAATTAGTTAAGTATTAACCCTAAAAAGTAGACCAATCTGAGTTTTTCTGATGGCATCTGTAACTGATCTTCAAACGCCGCCACTCTTCCTCTTGTCAACACCACCTAGCTTCATTGGGCAAATAGAAAATACATACACTCCCCTAAGCTCCTTTACCCAGAATTTCCTTAAATGAAAAAAAAAAAAGCCTGTGTTTTCTAAATTCAAGTTTCTTGTGACAGAGAGCGGCTCTATACATTGCAGCTCTGTAACACTTGCTGTGGGAGAGAGGACTTGGTGGGGAGGTGAGAAAGACAGGCTCTTATTAAGATGCTGAAATATGATAAACATCCCTTGTGAAGATGCCACTCCCAGAAACCATGCGTTGGACTACTCTTAACAAAGAAAGATCATGGAACAGATTCTTCTTAAGCTTTACCTTAACACAGGAGTATTAAATGAGGAAAAGCAGTCTCGTTTCCTCCAGTTTCTTGGAATCTGCACTATCTAAGCATCGTCCTTTACACTCTAAGCCCAGCTATGGCATGATGGCCCCTCCCAGCAGTAACAAGGAGCTCAGCTGGCCTTAATAAGGCAGACTCCACTGCCTTTCACCCAGTTTTGTGGGAAGAAATAGTAAACCTTCCTCAATGGAAATGTTTCTTCTTTACCCACAGCCTTTACAGGATGGATTTGTCAAATCTTTTTCTGGAAGTATTGGAAGGGCAGGCCACTGCTCTGCCAAAACTGCCCTTGAATTGTTTAGTCTAAGTTTGCCAGAGCTTGACCCAACCCCCAGTAGGAAAACTTCTCTAGTCTTTCCCATGCCAGTCTTTGCAAGTCCAGGAATTCCAAGTGAAGTATATCCTTCCTGTTGCTATTTATACTATGCTGTCTGGTATGGCCAAAAAGGGCTCTGGGCTGGAAATCAGAATGACTGGCCTCTGGTGCTGGTTTAAGGAACATGAGATACTTAAGGGAAATGAAGGGAGCACCTTCCCGCCTCCAGATAAGACCCAGACCCTGTCCTCCAGGGGGCTCATGGTCTAAGGAGGGGAAAGGCAAGTAAACAGTTCCAGTTTGCAGAGGTCCTCCTGTACTCATCTTCAGCTTTTTCCTGCAGGCAGTGGAGAGTCAAAAGGGCTTAAAGGGGTGGGGTTTGGGAAGATGATGTGAATATCATGTCATATTTGGGCTTTTCAAAGATCACAGGGCAAAGTGATTTTCCATATAGATGGAAGGAGGGGTGAGATGAAAGGAGGATGTGTCACATATAACTCAAATGAGGTAGAGTAGGGAGGTAGGGCGGTCCAGGCAGGAGACCCTGAGGACCCTAGCTAAGCCAATAACTGGGAAAGAACAGGAAGGGCATAACTGGGAAATATTAAGGAGATAAAATCCATAGGTCTTGGTGTCTGATTGGGTTTGGTGGAAGACAGTCTAAGAGTGAGAATAATGGAAGATCCCTCACTCAGACTCTCTCATCTTAGTTTCCTTATTTGTAAAACAGATAACACCTTTCTCGCATACTTGCCTCGTAAAGTTGGCGTGAAGGCCAGTATCGTGTGGGTGTGAATGCTCTCTGAGAACAGCAAAGGTAAATGTCACCTGGAAAATCCAGTAGGAACGAGTGGTGAGGAAGAAGGAAGAAGCAAAGAACAGATGTTTTCCAAAGCAATATATCTCCAGCACAGGTAGAGAAAATACATATTTGCTGTGGGAGAAATTAAGGACAGGAAGTAAGGATGTCAGATGTAAGAATTATTAAAATCTATGTAGACGTACTGCTTATTTCCTTGAAAGAGGTACTAATTATCGTGTATAAATTATATTCTAATTCTTCTGTGCAAGTTAGTTGTCTTTAAAATACTTGGATGAATATTTCTATTTCTCTTCAATAGCAGTGAGGAGTAATTAGTTCTACAATTCATCCATATTTTGATATCTATAATAATTATGTGATTATATTATGATACAAATAATATGATATATGATATATTAGCATATGATATGTCATGATGTAAATATTAAATAATTCCACATTGTTGACAATAATATATGCAAAACACAGGCATAGTTTCCAGGGAAAAACAAATATAGATAAGAGACAGTTAATAGGTTTACTTACATTAGTAGGTTACATTAATACTTTTCGACCTTACAACTTAAAATAACTAAAAATGTACACTTTTTTTTTTTTTTTTTTTTTGCCTTAGGGAAGCATGAACTTTTCTTAAGTAAGTGTATCTAGTATGGAAGTGTTTTGGTTAAACCAAAGCCTTTTACAGGAAAACTGTTTAGCATATAGATACCCTGTTTTTAAAAAGTGACAGTAACTTTATTCTCTAGAGGTTGGGTCCCACTAATTTTTCATTAGAAAATAATCTGAGTTTTAATAATAGCATTTAAGCAGAGAAATTTCACGTGTGCTAATGACACCCAAAACGTCCCATGCCCATTTTGGCCACTGCAGGAGATGTGGCATGAGTTTGGAAGCTGACTTCCGAGAAATTCCCATGTGGCACAACCCAGTGAAGATCTTGAGCTGCCCTCATACACAGGCAATTCTGAAGCATGAGATCAGAACACAGGAGACTGAGGAAGTAGTACTGCGAGTTTGAATTGTGGGGAGACAAAGGAGAGAGGTTTCTGCTGCTCTCTAGTGTGATTTTGGACTCTTGTGGCAACTTTTAACTCTGCTGCGGTGCCCACATACCTTGGTCTTTTAGCTCTCTGGCTTTTGATCTTTTTTTTTTTTTCCTTCCCTACATGGATGGGAAAAACAGAGTTCCAGGAAATGAAGGGTATAAGAGTAAAGAAAGCATTTTACTCATCACAGATCACAGCCAGGGTGGCAGGAGGCAGCTCTGTCTCCCATGCTTTAAGTTCAAATGCCTCCTCCAACAGCTGAGGGCCAAATTAACACAGCTGGTCTCCACAGGGACAGGGATGGGGGGCGGTCCTCAAAACAAAAGCAAACATTCTCTCAAGTCAGCTTGTAAAGGGCCCTGGATGGGTGTGTGTGTGTGTGTGTGTGTGTGTGTGAGAGAGAGAGAGAGAGAGAGAGAGAGAGAGAGTGTGTGTGTGTGTGTGTGTGTGTGTGTGTGTGTGTGCATGCGTGCATGCATGCGTGCCTTAAATGTTACTGTGCTATTAATAGGTAAAATTTCCCTTTAGGCTAAATACATGCATTTCTGGCATGATACATTCCCTCTCTCTTTAAATAAAAGTTATTATCATAGGCTTGGTAACAAAAGGAATGAAATTTAATTCAGGAGGAATTTGTATTAATGTAAAGGAATGTTCTGTCCATGAAACTTACTAGTGATGTCTCTCTCTAGGGTGACTCTATCTCCTCCCTTTTCCTCTTTTCACTTACCACCTGGTCCTCATTCCTTCTCTTTTCTGGAAGAGTACCTCTAAATTGGGTCTTTCTGGCATTCTCTTCCAGTACCCATCTCTCAGAAGACATACAGTTCTTTTCTCAGGAGTATCGTGTTCATAAAGCTGTACCTTGTCTCAGAAAACCATGGCGGGGCCCTGTTTTTCTGTGATACATTCAGAATCCTCTGCTCAACTACACCCTTCTTTCTCCATCCTTATAATTCTGCTCACCTTTCAGGTTCTTTTTTTCTTCTTTTCTTTTTTTTTTTTAACCTTTCAGGTTCTTATACTACAAACACCTCTTCTCTTTGGCATTCCAGATACACAAATTACTTGTTTTTTTCCTCCTTCTTTGTCCATTGTAACTTTTTATGACGTTTGCTTAAAGTCCTCATCCTCCCATTTTCATATGATTTTTTTGGTCCTCTATTCCTTTTAAATGGGGTTCCAAACTGATATTCTCTGTGATGGACCCCCACTTAATTCTGAAAAATCCAAATGCATGCATTAACATTTTTTTGTTCTAGGTTTTCATGGAGTTGATATAACAGTGGATTTTGTTGTTTATGCATAGTCCTTAGATGTTTGTTCTTCTCTTCTTCCTTACCATGTTCAGGGTGTGGTAGGTTCAGAAACTATAACTATATGTATGGCTATTTGTCATGGGTATAGGATCTCTTTCGTGCAGAAGTGCTTAAAAATAGAACAGATTCCCATTTGAAACTTTTAGTTGTGGTGCTACCCAAAGCTAGGTGAAAGAACTTAATTATTCTTAAATTCAAAGGTTCTTGCTGTGGGCAATAGGCACAGTGGTGAATTTGACCAGTTGCAAGTCCGGTTTATGCAAACAGCTTTGTTTCATCATTTAGAATTGCCTTTAATGCCATATGGCTGTTTTATCACGTGGCATTTCCTTTTTCTATAGTACCTCCCAAAAAATATGTTCTCAGTGACCCAATTGCTCTTCATAATCTAGGTTTTAGTTTATAGCTATTTCTAAAGTAGCTGAGGTACTTTTCAATCTTATTTGATATTTTGAATGTGTGCCATGATAACTGAAGATTTGTTAATATTATGCTTTCTCTAAATATTTTTTCCTGGATTTCCTGCCCTTTTTATTCTTTTGCATTCCTATTTTTCTGTTTTGGTAAGTTCCTTATTCTACTTTTAAAATCTAGTTCTTCTCCAAACACATCCTTCAGGCCAAGAGCCTTAATCAGGTAGATGTCCTCTAATTTATCTTAGATAAAGGAAAAGTGGCTTATTCTGACATTCAGCAATTGCTTGTGAAAAAAAAAATGAGTGGAGACAGAAATATAAAAAATATATTTAAAGTCCCTGCCCCTGAGATTATATTCAGGTTTCAAGGAGATATATTAAACATATATTTTTAGAAACTTTGTTAATACCGAGCAATGTAACATAGCAAATGCTATTTGCATGCTGAGGCTGTAAATAACAAAAAGGAACTCACATCAGTAGCATCAATCTACCTTTCTTAGAAACTGGAAGAATTAATTATTGCCTTTTACATGTTGAGACAGAATGTAAGCCCAAACCTTTTTTTAAATGCTGATTGTTATCCTGCGCTGCATATATACTCAAAGTTGTCTGGTCAAAAAGTGTTAATTGCACGATTTCTTATATCCAAACATTGGAAGTAAAGAGATGGGAGCCAATCTCAAAAGGACATGTCCTGGGCTGGACAGTGGGTGTTGTGGGCAGTTAGGAAGGAGCAGAGAGGATATTCCAGGTTAGAGGATCTAAGAGCCAGGCACAGAGGGAGGATAGAGCATAATGTAAGTGAGGCTGTGGTGAGAAGACCAACAAGGCTGGAATGGAGAATTTATGTTGAAAAGTAGAGGACACTGCCAAACTTGGAGGGTCTTGGCTCATGTCCAGATGCTTAATGTGATGCTCAGTAAAAAGCCATTGTTGGTTCTTGAGCAGTGGCATGACATAATGGAGGCGGTGTCTCAGGAGGATGAATCGGGCATTGATGTTCCAGAAGACTTGGAGAGGGAGACCCTGGAGCTCATTGCCGTGTGTTCCTGGGGTTGAAGGGAAAGCTGTTCTCCACTGTTGACTTCATTTTGAAGCAGTGACAAAAGCCCTTGTGGGGTGTGTTTTTAAAAATGTAAATTAGTTAGAGTTGGGTTTCTCAGAATTAGAATTCTGACATTTAAACACTTTTGGGGGTTATGTGAGTTGCCTTAGGCTTTGAAAGTAAAGCAGTGATTTAGGAAAACAATTGGGAGTAGATATAAAGGTGAGAATGAAGCACATGATTGTTCATGGAACAGTGACGTGTCCATTTCATGAGCACAGAGAGGAGCTCTGTGAGACCAGGTTGGAGGTGCTGGGGTAAGTTGGTAGCCTATGCTAAGCCATTCCTCCAGCCCTAGCATTGCAGCTGAACTCTAGGTATTACTCTTTGCTATGGCAACATATTTAGGCCTCAGCTAAAATAGTATCCAATGGGCAGAACCCTTCCTCTGCAAAGTCAGTTATTCTTTTTGTTGTTCTTTTGGGCTTTTTGGTTTTTTAGATAGTTTACCACCTGCTAACAACGTGTCTGTCATATCTAAAATTAGATTCGTAAAATCCCTCCCACCAAACTACATTTCCTCCTGTGTTCCCTGTAACTGCTGGTGGCAAATTATTCTCTCCATCCCCCAGATAACCTTGAGGCTGTTTTGGATATTCCTCTCCATCACTTGCCCTCCGCACTCCTTCTGGGTTATCTCTGGATTCTCTCTCCAGTGCAGTCTGTTTCCTGCCTTCATACTCGCCCCTGCCACCCCCATCTGCCTGCAGCCTCCACACCCCTCCCTCGCCATTCTTGTACAGGCATTCGAGTGTCATCCTCCAGAAGCACACATCTCATCAGGCCCCTCATGATGGATGTGTGGGAAAAGGTGGGCACTTTAATATCCCATTGTTTTCATTACTTCTGTTTGAAAATCTTTAGTGAGTCCCTATTGCCAACCAAATGATGCCTAAAAGCAGCCCTCTGTTGTTAGGACTCAAACTTCTCAACAACCCAATTTCTGCTGTTTTCTGCTTGCTGTGCTCCAGAAAAAAAACAGTGTCGGATTTCCTTGCATGTGTGTGACTCTTCCTTGTCTGCATGTTTTCACTTCTGCCTTTCCTTGTTTTTTTTCATGCTTCCTTGATATCTCCACAAGTCCAAATTATATGTACCCAGCGCATATGTCAGTGCTTTCCCATTAAGCTTTGTACACATGCAGTGTTTCTTTGGGTAGAGAGGTGGCACAGGTGACTGCAATGTGGTAATGGGAGGCTTTGATTTTTTTTTCCATCCAAAGGATCTGTTTTGTTTTTATTCTACAGGACAAATGGAAATATAATTCACATTTCTGGTTTCTGGTACTGAAATGTATTTCTGACAGTTACTCTTGTCTGCTAAATTGGAAAGGATATACCATCCTACCCTCACATGGCCATGCTTATTTCCTCCACAAAACTTCCCTGATTCTGCTCTTTACAAGTAAAGGAGATTTCTGGATTTCCAAGGCACTATCTTTATGGCAGATATCCCTTACAGCCTTTTTTATGCTTTATACATGTGATAAACTAAAATTCCCAAAAAAGGCTAAGTCCCTTGAGAGCATGACATCTGGAGTTATCTTTTATACATAGTAGGAACTCAAACATTTGAAGACAGTAAATCCACCTATTTTTATGATCTACCTTGTATTTTATGTCTTCTCTATGAGGATATTAATAAATCTTTTGTTTATCGAAATAATATAGTACATTAAAATTCATTATGAACTCAATCCCACCTCTCTCATTCTCCCAGTAGTTTTTAACTGTACTTGATTTTAGTTGTAGTGGTTACTTCATTATCTGTAAAAATGTATGTATCCTGCTTTCCTTGCTTACTAATTTTAAACCTTATCTCTCAACCTCCTGTTTTGATGGAACATAAGCGTCAACTTACACTAACTCCCTGCCTCCCGCTCTTCTCACTCCCTGTTTTAAATAGGCACATCACTCTTTCCAGTTACTATTTTCACACATTTATATCTTTGAGTAATACATCAACCTAAATCTTGTTAAATCATTTGGACTCCCCACTTTTTAGGTTAAGAAATTAGTAACCTGTGCTCTTCTTTCGCCCTTTCATATTTTTTTCTGGAATAATACTTTTTTTGGGGGGGTTTAGAACTCTTATTCATTTGATGTAGAAATGCCTGGCTTAAACCTGTATCGATTTTCCCCCTCAATTTTTCTCTTTTTGTATTTCTGTATCTTGATGCCATCTTCCAACCCTTTGGTTAAGTATGTAGGTCTCATTGAGGAGGTAACATTTGAGTAAAAAAAGAGAGGAGGGAGAGAGTCACATGGCTATGTGGAGAGTAGAGTAAGGGTCCCCAACCATTTTGGCACCAGGGACCGATGCTCCTCTGAGAATCTAATGCCTGATGATCTGAGGTGGAGCTGAGGTGGTGACGCTAGCGCTGGGAAACGGATGCAAATACATGAAACTTCGCTCCTTTGCCTGCTGCTTACCCCCTACTGTGTGGCCCAGTTCCTACCAGGCCACACACAGTATTGGCCTGCAGCCTGGAGGTTGGAGACCCCTGAGGTAGAGCATTCCAGACAGAGGGAACAGCCAGTGCATGGGTTTTCTCATGGGAGCATAGAGTGCAAGAAGGAGATCAGAGATCAGGAGAGGTGCACAGGGCAGGTCCTTATAGGCCGTTAAGGGTTTTGGACTCAGAGCTGAGAAGTCCCGGGAGATTTTCTTTTCCATGATATTGTAATCTGTTTTATGGGTTCTGTCTTCTCTCTCTCTGAAAATACCAATTGAAGCTTTTGGGGTTTTGTTTTTCTTGTTTTGAGTTTTCTGTTCTCTGAAGTCAGTTTCCTAAGAATTTTACTTTCTTTTTTGTCACTCTTTTCTTATTCTTTTAAGACTTCAGATTTTCTTCAAAGGTTTGTCAGTCCTTTCTTGTCATTTGTACTGAAGAATGGGGGATGGGGTGGGGAAACAAAAAATTAGGGTCTAGAGTAGCCTTTGAGGAACACGCATAGGGAGTTGGCATCTGATCTGGACACTACCTCATTCAAAATGAAAGGATGAGAAAGGATTTACTGTAGGGCTCCACCTTCTGTACTAAGTACCTGATTTTCTGCACCTGAGTTGTTCAGTTATTAATTGGTCACCCCTGATATTTTCCCCTCATGGGCTGAGTGCCTGCCTGCCATTTGGGTCTGAGGATAGGGGTTGGGGCAGAAGTGGGCAGGGGAGTTTAAGATTTCTCACCCACACACCTTTAATCGGATGTTTATGTTAACTTCCCACATCCTCTTCCTATAGCACCTTACAGGACTCTGACAAACAGATCGCTATTCTCTTCCATTGATGGCCTTGTTCTCAACTACAGCTTCCTCTACTTTGCTACATGAGTTAATATCCTACTTTACATTTTACTTTCCATTTTCCAGAAATTTTGGGAAATCACTCTTTTGTTAATGGTTTCTCTCCGTTGTTGTAGCAGAATTATTACTTCTTTATAAATACCCATTTTAACGGGCCTCAGAAAGGAGAGGCAAACATTTGTGCTCCATCTTGAACTAGAAGCCTGTCATGTTTCATTATAGGTTTTTCTGAAACCAAAGAATACCATATTTTTGGCATTTCTATTTTTCTATCTACCAGTAAGCCTATCAAGGAAAAAAAAAAGTTAATTCATCATTAACATTTTAACTCACGCTAACCCTTAATATCTGCTCAACTTTTATAAATGTTTAAAATTAGTTATTTTAAAAAGTCAATTCTAGAATATTACCACAAATTGGATATGCAGTTATGATAATGTTTCAATCAACAGCCCACTAGAAAAATTGGCAAAATGTACATACAGACAGCTAATTCAAAAAAAAAGAAAAAAAAATTTTCAGTGTATGAAAATACACTCAACCTTACTCATAAGGAGAGAGAGATAAATCATGGGATTTTTTTACCTCTCACATTTGCAGAGATCAAAAAGTTTAATAATAGACATCATAAAAATTATTACTGTTTTCCTGTGTGCCAGGTACTCTACTAGGCACTTTGAATTTTTTTTAAGTTTAACACATTAGTGAAAATGAGTAATCACTGCTAGATATTTTGGGCGTGGGTCACAAACCCTCTACTGAAGGCAATTTAGCAATAACTATAGGTAACTGCTACATTATAATTCATCCATTGCAGTGGAGCTCTACACGGTCATTAAAAATGAGGAAATTGTATACTGTGTATGTTTATTTTGTGTGTGAATATATCCCTAGAAGAACACACAGGAGCTGGGAACAACAGTAGGTACCTCAGGAGAGAAACGGGGTCCCCATGAAACAGGGGTAGACGGGAGATTGTTTTGCCATTTGCAACTTTTGAATTGTGTACTTGTGCTTCTAGTACCTGTTCAGAAATAAATGTGTAGGTAAAGAAGTAAAATTTAAAGTTTCTAGACAAAGATATATTAGAGTCATAAATGAAAGGCTGTTCTTCCTGACTTAAAATCTAGAGTCTGGGAGGATGAGCTTTGCAGTTGGAGAGGCCATGGGGGCTTGAGGAGGTCCTGGTCTCCATCACCGACTCCTGCACCTTCCGCACCCCGTTCTGCTTCCTTGTTTTGGTTAACGTGATGTCTGTCCTGTGGCTGCTGCCCAGCAGTCCCCAGAGCCCTCCTCTGTCCCTGTAGCCCATGTCTTCGCTTCCCAAGTACTGCCGCCCTTGCCTGCCAGCGCCGGAGGCACTCAGCAAGCAGCCCACCCAGAACAGGGTCAGTGAGGCCCCAGGTCTGGGCGAGTACACGCACAGCCCGGGCGAGTACATGCACAGCCTGGCTTTCAGCACAGGGTTTCAGCAAACTGTTTTCACAGACCTGGCCTGAATCACAGCAGGCCCATTTCCAGGATTTTATCCTATGGAGAGCCTCTGGTGAAACATATCCTATCTTCAAGTCACTTCTAAACCTCTGTTGGTCAAGATGTGGCTATCGAAAATGGTGATCAGGTATTTTTTTTTTTAATGATACTGGGTGTACAACTACCCTCCCCCATACTACCATAAGGGAGTTTAGTGACATTTATGTCTTAGATTAATTTAACTTGAAGGTAGACTCAAACATAGGGTTTGCCACTGTAATTAGAAAGGAACACAGCTTCCTAGACTGAACTACATACAGTGAGGCATTTGTTTTCATTTCCCTGGGGTGCAACTTAATCATCATTCTGCCCAGTCACTATTTACCTTGAGTTGCATGTGATGGTGCCTGAATGTAAGACATTCTCAGCAGAAGGGACAGGGACCTTGGAGATTGATGTGACAGGAGAACTGAGTGCTGAGTTTATGTTAAACCCAGAGGTTCTCTCTGGGATGAATGATGTTTGACCCCATATAAGAATTCTAATTCTGAATACTTGTGAAACATGAATCAAGCTGTTATCAGACTAACGGAGTCTGGGAATTGACAAATATTGGACTGTTAATGGGGACTGTCCAACCTGTTTCTTGTTTATAAGTTGTGTAACAGTGTATGGCAGTGTCTTATTGAAACCAGCACTTCATAGCTGGTAATGAAAATGCTGCCCCCTAATAGGTAAAGTTAGGTTTGGTTGGTATAAACATGACTGTGTGTCCCATTGCTCGGAAATTCCTACTGAAATGCTTTCAGGGCCCACAACTGTTGCTTAAATTGGGTTGGAGATGGGAGAAGTGGCCAAGTGAAGGTCAATCTGTGTTCCCAGGATCTTCTGCTGCTGCTGTGGATACTTTAAACTATCACTCACTTATTTCTCTCACTTACCCAGCTCTGAGCATCCTGCTCTGCCAGGATGTTTACAATAACTTTTTTTTTTAAAACGCTTACAGTACCCAGTATTCCTAGGTGGTCTCCCATCTAAGAACTAACCAGGCCTGACCTTGCTTAGCTTCCGAGATCAGATGAGATTGGGCGCATTCAGGGTGGACAATAACATTTATTGAAAGAGGGGGATTGCTTTTTTGTTTTGTTTTGGCTTTTTGTTGTTGACTCTTTTAGTCAGTACACCAGAAAGGGCCTTGTTTTCTTTAAAAAAAAAAAAAAATCATTTTCATGATTTAAATGAGACCTGTTATTTCATCTCCCTTGTCAGCTACACTGACAGTAACTTTAAAGTTACTGAGAGGCCGTGAGGAGAGACATTCCATTTCCCCTCCCACACTCTGCTCCCGGAACACAGGCCAATGTCTGCTGAATTCTGCATAGTTTCAATCTGCCGCTAACAATACCTCCAATAAAGGGTGCTTGTGGAGTAATCTCTACTGTGGTAGGAACTAACTTGCTTGAGTTTCTGTAGCATCTTTAAGTAAACAAAAACCTAATGTTGAATTGGCCCATAAATGAATTTCACTTCCTCTTTGAGATACTACAGAATTAATCCCAGGTCAGTCAACACATTTAAATGACCACTGTGAGCAAAATGCTGAGCTAAGTGAGGTGGAAAAAAACTGAAGTTCCTTGCATCTAAGGAATTTAGTCTAATAGTTAGATAAGTAAGCCATTTGGGAGGAAAAGTTAACTGTACAAGATGTTAATTGATTCGGGGCCTATAGGTTAGAAAGCTAGCAGCAGCAGAGCCAGGACTCCTGGGCTGGAAGGCTCTGTGGAGCATGTGCCCTGGACAGGGCCGTCAGGGAGAGAGCTGTGCTGGAGGCCAGATGCAAGGTTAAGGGAAAGTGGTGTGGAGACTCTCCAGAAAGAAGCCATTTTAAACAGACCTGTATGTTCTGTCGTTGAGACCTTGCTTGGGTGGGTTGATACAGAAGCGTGCACAGTATCTTTTCAGTGCTAAGCTGGGGGCCTGGAATCGGGACTGCCATGCGTGGTATAGTACTCAGCACCCTGCACTGCGTAAAAGCGCTAGGCCGATGAGGGGCAAGGAGGACTGAAATGCAGGTGAACTTCACTTCCTTGCATCTTGGCACAAAGGTGCCGTGCAAGACAACTGCCCTGACTCTGAGTCTCAATCTGATCCTGCCTAAAATGTGATAAATATTTGAATGAATGCTGAGGTGGATTACTGAAGTTCCATACACACTTAATCTCCCCACTTAAAGAGGGACACTCGAGTGGTTTTCTGCTTGGTGCTTTTGAAGAACAGGAGTGCTGTGTGTGTCTTGGACGGATGGAGGGGAAAAACAGAGGTATGCTAGGAGGCCCCTTAACAGTTCTACAATTTTTTGAGTCCATAAATTGAACCTGATTCTAAATTTAAATAAAATTCTCTCTTTGGAACCCAAGTAGGGCTTTCCTACTAATATTTCAAGGCTTTTCATAGACCTTTGTCACATAATGCAGTTCAGTTATGAACTGAGCCCTTTCATTATACAGAAGTGCTCTAAGTTCTTTGAGAACTGAAGAAGTAGAGGGTTGGACCTCAGTCTTCAAATATTTATCTTAGGAAAAGAGGAATGCTAACTACAAAATGAGAGCATCAGCCATCGTAGGGATTATTAATGGATACCTTGTCAGAGATCCTTGGTCTTGATCTTGACACCACCATAGGACTCCTAGTGTGGGCTGGAATTTTCATGTGCTGTTAAGAGTGGTAAGTTAGCAACCACAAAGCTTAAACTAACCAATAACATCTCCTGCCTGCACATTTATTTGCAGGTGGAGGTACTGAAGGGGTGGTAAATTAGAATTAAAATTAGCTAAACTGTCACAGCAATGTTATGTCTTATAATGTTCTCCTTTTATGCTCAGCCGCTGTGGAGTTCTCACATTCTCAGAAGCATGTTTTGTGAGTTCTTTGCTGTGCAGGCTGACCAAGAAAGGTCTGATCCATGTGTAACACCGGCATTCTCCTTATCTCGTTCGTCCCTTCCTCTCCCTCTTCCCCCATTGGAGGTGGTTTCCTTTGTTCCTGAGGCTGAGGGAACTCCCGTGTCCACCACACTGGTTGACCTCCATCGTAGTGGTTCAGTATGCAGACCCTCTTAACTGACTTTCCCCTCTGTTCCCTCTTTACCAAGGTCAGACCTAGTTTTCCAAAAGCTTATTGATCATGATTATATATCAACTCTATCCTAGACCCTTTAGACCCTGTGGTCAGTATAAAAACTTGTAAGATTCCCATCCCACCTTGGAGCTTTCTCACTGAATTGCTAATAAGGGGGCTAAGTGGATAGATAGGTAGGTGGTTGGGGGTGATGGATGGATGGGGAGCTGGGTGGGGAGATGGCGAGAAAAGGGAGGAAGAGGGTAGGAGAGGGAGAGGGAGAAGACACGTGTACACAAAGGCTCACAGATGGATAGACCTAAATTTGAATCCCAACTCATACAGATGCTAGTTCTGCAATGCACACTTTGGCAAGGTACTTAGTATCTGAGAGTCTCAGATTCCACATCTATAAACTAGGGATAAAAATGCTTACCTAGCCCAGGTGGTTGTGCAGATGACAGAGGTAACTGCTTAGAGAGGGGGGTGCTTGGTTAAAATAACAGCAACCCAAAGTGGAACCTAGGCAACTACAACAAAAGGTGATAAGTGACATAAGAGAAGTGCAAACAAAGGGCGTGGGGGTTCCCAGCAGGAAGGCTCACACCTGGCTGAAGGCGAGTGAGTGAGTGAGTATGCGTGGGGGCCCTCCCAGCCTCTAGGGGATCGCCACTTCAGTGGCTCAGTAGGGCAGGACAGAGCCCACTGGGAGCAGACCTGGGAGCCAGCAGGTCCCAGCAAAGTCGGATATTTACCTGCTGAAGCCAGCTGAGGGGTTAGAATGGAGATTTGGAAAAGGCACAGCTGTCCAAGTTGACCTCTGCCTGTCCATGGGGATTGAAGTTTATTCCACTCTCCAGAAAGCCAGGTGACTTATTGTTTTTCTGTCCACCCCTCTGTGGATGTCAAAGGTGAAGCGTTTTTCTTTCTTCTCCAGCTCAGAGGCTGAGAATGGTGTGGAGGAGAAAAAGAAGGCCTGCAGGTCGCCAACAGCCCAGTCTCCAACCCCATCCAGTGAGGCTGAGTCCCCAGACCAGAAGAGAATCATCTGCCTGCGGTGAGTCCTCAATTGACTCTGTTCATTTTGCCCTCTTGGGGAGGAGGGGTTCCTGGGAGGAGCTGGTGTTTCTAGTTTTGTGGTAGTTGTTAAAAGAGTGAGGATCTGCTATAGGCAAACAACACCCCTGAGAAAGAAGTGGAGTGTTTTTCCTTGAAATCCAAATGCCGGTGCTTGCCTTCCTCGCTCTTCTCTTCCTAGTAGCATCTTTTTCTCCTTTCTGCTTCAGTCTTCTGCAAAACATCCTCCTCTTTCGTAAAGCACTGATTTTGCGAACTGATAAAGCCAGGGTGGCCTTCTCTTCGGGTTAGATTTATAAAACACCTGGAAAGGCTGGCCACGTTCCTGACGAGGCCTGCCCTGGTTGGAATGCCTGCTCAGCCTCTGGGTGTGCACACCTGCTGCCTCACTTTCCTAGCTGCCTCGAAAAAGAGCAGCAGGGAACCCTGTCTGGGATTCCTGGGCAGGGTGTGCATGTCTCAGGGGGACGTGCTGGGGCCACGGTTTGGCCGCAGGGCCATGGTGATGGAGCTGTGGTCCCCATCACTCTTGATGGCACCAATTATGTTCTTTGTTCCACATGGAAGGGAGAAGTAGGAACTTAAGAGTGGCCTTTTTGCCCTTAAAAGAGGGTGGTTAAACCAGGGGTCACATAGGGGTACCGTGGCCATTGATCTATAGGGCTGGAGGAGCGATTGCGCTCCTCCCCGTGGTTAGAGCTGTCAGAACAGCTGCTCTCTGTTTCTTTTTGGCCTCTGCTAAAGGATGATCAAATAACTCCTGCTTTCCCTTCCCTCCCGGCTATCCAGCCCACACCTTCTCTCCAAATCTATACTTCATGCAAGATCAAGCGTAAGTCTTCACTCTTCTCCCAGATTTGCCTCACTCGCAATTATCTCATCTTTTCTGAATGCCTGTTTTGACATCTCACTTATAATCATGTTTTCTATAGCTGTTTCCTGTCATAGCATCCTGTGTCACTCACCAAATGAGTCTCTCTGCAGAGGCACAAAGCATGTTGTTTCTTATATCTTTCACCACCATTGACTGGCTACCTCAGGCACTTTTAAAACACTGTTGGTTTGACTCCAACTTCCCCAGGCTTTAGATGAGAATAATACACTCATCATCAGGGCATGCTTGTTAAACTTTATAGAGCATATGATCTATATAGTTGCAAAGAGCCCAGCACTTGGTTTAATGCTTAATGCTCTGTTCTCGCTGTCTGGAAATTCTTAATTTTTGAGTAAGGGGACTCGCATTTTCATTTTGCACTGGGCTTCTGGTCCTGCTCATAGTCACTCGTGGGAAGTGAGAATAATGCAGTTGAAAAGACACAAAGAAATCAATGCTATGAAAATATGTACCCCTTTCCCCCCATCACCACCAAGGCCAGTGCTCTGCAGACTAGCCCCTTCTGCCTGTGCCTCTTGAAGTTTTCAAGGGTACAGCTGCCCTACTTGTCACATTTGCTTCCAGTTTGCAGTTCTTCAAAGGGTCTGATCATTGCCTTGACAATTCCACTAACATTTATTAATTTGAATCAGTAGAGTTGATAAATTCAAGTTAGTGGATAATAGAAGTTAATAGGTAATTTCACATTTGAAAAAATCATTTTCTTTCAGGTAGAACACAAATGTTTATTCATAATCTTTTTTAAAAGTAATCCCTAGAATTCTAAAAAAATTTACATCTGTGAATAGGTTCAGTGGCCAGTTCCTGAATCCAGATCAATGTACGTTGAATTGCTGAGAGGTATTTCACCTGTGGTTTGAGCATCACAGACTCAAACCGTTGGCGTTGAAAGGGGGGCCTAAGATACGTAATAGGCCATCTTTTCACAGCTGAGAAAACCAGAGCCAAATGTCTAACTTCAGTCATTTCTGTCGTTGTCACACCCATATACTAACCAAATTACTTGATTCTTTTTAAATTGACTTTGAGCCAGATTTTTTTAACTGAGCTGCCTCCTTGGAATCATATTGTGAAATCATGGATTTCATGTGCCATTTTTTCCAATAAACAAAACATCTACATAACTGTATCATCTAACTTGTTCGTATATCTACCTCTAAAATTCATACATGCATTCCACTTTGAAAGGACTGTGTTGAGCTGTCGGGTGGAAGATATGTGCAAATTCACAAGTCTAATAAAATGGATAACCAGGACTAGAATCACCTCAGAAAGGAATTGCCCTTGAGAAAATAAAGGAAGACTCGACTTCCAAACCGAGTTCTTTTCATCCTGGTTTCACTTCTACTATTTACCTACTCTGAGATATTTTGTCCCTCTTTTCCTCATACCCAATTCCTGTTCATCCTGTTAGGCCCATGTCTGAAACCCACATTATTCTGTTGGTCTCCTGTCTTTCCTCCTCTTAGATTTATTGTCTCTATACTGCCTCCTAACACCTATCATATATATTGTTTTGGTGCTAAATCATGTACTGCCTAAGAAGTTTTGTTTTTAATTTATCTTCGTTTTTTATTGAGGTAAAATTAACATATAACATTATGTTAGTTTCAAGTGTACCATATGATTCAGTATGTGTCTACGTTGAGAAATGCTCACTACAATAAGTCTGTAGTTAACGTCCGTCCCCATACATAGCTATCAAAATTTATTTCTTGCAACAGGGACTTAAAAAGTTGTTTGATGTGCACAGGCTCCATAAGGACAAAGACTATCTCGTGTGTCCCAAGGCATTTAACACAATGCCCCACTGAATTAACACTAGTTAAATTTAATAGATTTCTGAAATAAATATATCCTTTGAACTATGACTGCAATTTTGTTTCATAATTTGCCTCCTGTGCTCTTCATACTGATTAAAATACTTTTGAAATGATATCATTATTTTCATTAGATTTACTTTTTTTTCTGTGGGTTACCATTGCTAGTTTGAGATAGCCTGCTGAAATCACCCTAATCCAACAACATGCACTATGTAAATGTCCATAGAGGACTGAGTGATTATTGATATCTAGAAGAAAAAAGTGAATGCCAGATTTCCTTGTGAGATGGCATCATAATCAAGATTTATTACAATAAAATTAATGAGTAGCATAAAAAATTCATTCTACAGACTCCCTGGACTTTCTTTCCTCAGGTCAAAATCCAGTTTTGATGGTGCCTCTTTAGGAAGTGATAAGAACGACTCTAAAACAGAAAGCAAAAATGACTCTAAGACTGAAAGGAAAAAGTCTTCGTCTTCCAGCCAGGTAATTTGGGAATGAGATGTGTACTGTCTCAGAGGGTGACAGAAGCATTAAAGCCAGTGGGAAGAAAGAACCCAAGAATGCAGCTTCCTGCTGGTCAGGACTAACACAGGCATAGGTTTTAGAGAACCTAGAAAAAAAGGACAGGCTGCAACTCCTTCAGTCAATTTTTCATCAGTATTATATTTCACAACTGACCTTTCAACACATAATGAGTGGTAGTGAGGTCCACACTGTGACCCCTAACTCTGACGAGTGCCGGAGGCACCCCCAGCAGAGACCAGCCCAAAGTCATGTGCTTGTCTGATAATGAGCCAAGACCAGGAGAAGTGTGACATCCTTGCATCAAAATGAAGGAGTCCAGTAAGGCACCGGAGTGAAGAAAAAGCCACTCAACTGCACACAGGAGGAAAACCTGTGAACAGAGTCGTGATTCTCCTGCAGAAGTAATTTGGGGTCTGCTCTAAAATATACCCAGATAGTTAACAAAGCCCAGTTGTGTGTCACAATAGAGCATGACATACTTATTGGGCCAACAGTTTGGGGGCTTTTTGATACTTCTCTAAATACTTGAGTATGTGTCTTTAAGAACTGTTACAAAACACTGTTGGCACACCCAAGAAATTTAACTAAATAGCAAATATAAAACTATATTATTAATATAAAATCCATTTTCAAATTTTCACAATTATCCAGTAGCAAATGTCCTTTATAAAGGTTTTTAGTTTCTCCCTCTCTAACATCTAACATCCAATCAAGAGCCAGGTATCTTATTTACTTGTCATATTGCTTTTAATTTCAATCAGTCCCACTACCTTTTTTTTTAACCTCTTACTGCATTGACATTGTTGAAGAGTCTATAGCCTGGGACATTTTTAAATCAAATGTACAACCAATGTTCACTATAGCCACTAAAAACAAAATCTCAGCAAAGCCCCAATAGAACACCTTGCTTTAATCAAGATAACTTTCTGGATGCAAAGTGTACTCTTAGGAAGCAGCCTGAGGTACCCTACTTTATATGAGATGTTTATGTATAAAATCGCTGACTTGAGGGGACTGTCTGTTATCTGCATGACCTGTCTCAAGCTCTTGTTTACGGCAATATTAGGACCAATTTTGCCATTGTGATCACACCTAGTTTGGATAATAAAACATCAAGGGCCTACTTGTGGTACCTCTCTATTCTGCACGAAAGACTTTCATCAAAAGCATCCTATCAGGCAGAGTGTTCCTGTGGAAGGGGGACCTAGCTCTGCCTCTTAGTAGCTGTGTAGTGCCAGTTAAGTCACTCAGTGTCCCTGAGGCACAGTGTCCCAACCCATGGAGTGGGGACATCAGATCCTAGGTTATTGTGGGGGTAATGTTTGTGAAAACATTTCATAAACTGCGAAGTGAGGTCTGTATGTTGTTGTTGCCACATTACAGAACAGATGCCTTGAAAATAAAGTGATTTGCAGCATTTCAGACTGTAGACCTTCTGCTACCCTGGAGAGAAATCCTACTTTGTCTTGACAGCCATCTCTCCCTGTGAAGGCTAAGGAAATAAATGCCCTCACAACAATAATAATGTTAGTGACAGAACCAGGTAGTAGGTCCTTCAGCTGTATGTCCCATGTAAGCCTATGGCATCCCACTGAGGCAGGTACCGATTTTGCCCTCTGGCACAAAAGAGGAAACTGAGTCCCAGAGAGGATAAATGTTTAGACCACAATAACATACCAAAGGGGTGTAGCCAAAACTTGAACTCAGGTTTATCTGATTACAGAGTTTTTAACCACTGTCCTCTTTTGAGAGTACTCAGCATATATCTTTAGTGCCCTGGCACCTTCCCTGGTGAGCTTCCTTAGAGTTTCACCTCATTTCCAATTTGGGACATCCTCGTCCAGCCACCTCAGTAAAAGGCTGACCACCCGCTGCATCATGATCATAGATGTATATCCAAGCAGCAGGTCACTAATCTCGTTGGGAAATGAAACCTTTGTGCCCTGCCCTCCACTGGTTTTCAGTGAAGTGCTGCATTGGAGACTATAAGAACAGAGAGGTGGAATTCTTGAAGATACTATGTTAAGGGAGGGAAAATGGGTTATGTAACTTAACTTGAAGTTAACATTTGTGATGTTTCACCAAAAACCTGAGAGCAGTGATGTTTGTGTTTTGTTCTCACTGTAGTACAAGGCAAATATGCACTTTCACAAGTTGTTTATTGACGTCCCAACTGAGGAACCACTGAGGCAAAGTAAGTTCTGACCTGTTTGACTTTTTAAGCTACATATTTGAAAAGATGCTAATAGGTCTTGGGGAGAAAGGAGGCATGGTCTGGGGACTGAATCGCCAAGGGGTACAGGTTTCCAAAAGTCATGATGTAACAATAATGCCAGCTTCACTCAACTCTCACCAAACACCTTAAAGTTACCTGGGTAGAATGGGAAACTGAATTTCTCTACTACATATCATGTAGTAGAATCCAAGTGATTCTAGATGATTCCAAGATGATTCTAGAATGATATTCTCACCTTCCATATTCGCTGCTGAAGTATGGTGTTTGAATTGTCCTGAGACATAGGATAATAAGACTGAAGCGAGAGAGGCCACTAAAAGGAAGCTCAAAGGAAACACAGATATAGCTGGACAGACCTGTGTTGACACCTGCTCTACACAGGGTGTGATGATCACACCTAAACACGTTGCCCGGCACGCCACTTAGGCACCTGCTCTGCTCCGTGTGGTTCTTCAGGGGCCCAGGGTTCTGTCCTAGTCTCTCTCCATATACAGGGTTAAGGCGAGATGCTGGATTCCAGCCATGAACTCCAAACAGGAAGGTGTGGGTCACACGCTCTTCCCCAGTCAGGCCATTTATTTCAAAATGAGTCATTAGTGACAATCCCAGGGAAGGAGGCCTGGGCTGGAGTGCTAACATTAGCACGGGGTGGCACGCCTTCCTAAGTAGAGGAGACTTTTGAAACACCATTTTTGAACTCTCATTTGCAACCATAGACTTGGCCTTTTCCTTTGGATTTTTATACTAAAGTTTTTAAGACTGAATGAAAAAACAAACTCTTGTGTCCAAACTCTTTGATTCCACTAAAGATGACTGAAAAAGAGGTGATAGATCTTTTGAGTATGTGAGTTTGTTATATTTGCCCATCCCTGAGTCACCAACGTATGTACAGAATTTTCATTTTTAATGTAAATTCTAAATGATGTTATTTATACCTGTATATACTTCTCCAGGTTTCACCTGTGCTCTACAGAAAGAGATATTATACCAAGGGAAGCTGTTTGTATCAGAAAACTGGATTTGTTTTCATTCCAAGGTCTTTGGAAAAGACACTAAGGTTGGTTTTTTTTTTTTTTTTAATTTTTTAAAAAGAAAGCTAACCCTGAACTTTATTACATATTGTGAATATTTTAAATGTAATAACATTTATAAATATCTGTATCACTATTATACCCTTATTACAAATTTCCTTTATAGTAGCTCTAAATATTACAGGCTCTAAATACCTCTAAATGACTCTGACTTCCCTTTTATCCCTAAATAGCACTCTCAGTAATTTCCTTATATACACATCTCTCTCCCACAACCCTGCCCTAATCCTTTTTACCCAGATGTCACCAGAGAACTCTCTTGAGGTTCTCATATGAAAAGTGTGCCATAGTTTCAAAGATGTACATTAAACCTAAAACAATTTTTTAAAGAAAACTGATTTTTGTAGTGTTCATACCAGTGACCATCAGACATCTAAAAAACAGGCCTATCGATAAGCTGCTGCTTAGAGTTTACTTTGTATCATCACCAACAGGAAAAGTGGGGGAGAGCCACGTGCCTACAATCCCCAGTGGACACTGATTGACATCTTTCATTCTCGTGAAATACAGATCTTGGGGAGCAGGGGCCCAGAACACCCTGAGCCATTAAGAGACTAGCCTAAAGGAACTGGCAGTTTTCCCAAAGCACTGGTCTTCTAAAACGAGGACCTTGGGACTGTGACATAAGAAGGGAAAAGATAATTTCGTCCTATTAACATTCTTCCCCTTTGAGCTATGCTGTCACACCGCAGTTCAGTCAGGATGCCAGAATAAAGAGTCAGAGACACACCTTCTTGGGTTTGTGTGACCTCAGTGAGTTTTCAAGCATTCTGATTCATGATGAGTTAGCAGCATTTGTATTTGTGAAGTAGGTAATTAAAAATTCTTTGTTGTGAGTGGTAGATATTTTATTTAAGTATTTAAATATTCTCCCTAAAGCCACTGGCAATTTTATAAAGACCACTTAACAAATAAAATAAAATAGAAATTCTTTATTTTGTTGCTGTTGAGTCAGCAGACTCATACTATTTTTAGGTCAAACATGTTATTTTTATATTTTATTGTATAATGTATATATAAAACATTTTTATTCACAGTATTATCTCTATGGTACAAAGCAATAATAGGCAGTGTTCTACCATGTTTCTAGGATTATGAGAACTTGTTCATGGAGTGGCAAAGGGGACTGGAAAGTATTGAGCTTCAGTTCAATATGATAAAGATAATTCTCAGGAATTCAGAGTCAACACCTCTGACCAAAGCAGCAGGGTTTGAAGACATTAGTGAACAAAGAGTTAGTCTTTGTTAAGGGATGGGAGAATTTACAAAGCCAGTATGTGCAGCATCAAGCTAATGTGATTCTAGCCATGGTTTCAAAATCCTACTTCTACCTAAGAGAGAACACGTAAAAGAAGTGACCCTGGTTTTTAAAGACATAACACACTGGGATTGCTTTTGCATGTGCTGTATCTAAGAGACAAGAGATTGAAAATCAGCAGGGATGGGAACATAAGAGCCGTGGTAGCAACTTGTACATTTCTTCCCCACTAAGGATGGTGGTAAGGGGACTGGGGCTTCGGCTTTGTGGCGGAATGTCCTCACTGCCAGCAGACCTTGGTCTAAGATCCAGTATGAACTAAAGGCAACTGAACAATTTACTCTAGGAAGGAGAATTTTCTAAGCACCCTACCCTGAAAAAATATTAATAAAGTGTAGCCTTAATTTAATCAGGACGTTTTAGTCATCCCTTTGGAATTTTCAGATGCTAGTAAAATTATATGCGTGTATCACATTCCATCTAGGCTCAAACTGAAAAATGACTTCTGCTTTATTTCTCAAATGTTATCTGGTTGTCATTTTATATTCATGAAGCAATTGATTAAAAACCTCTTAAGGGTGTTCCATACCTTAGATTATGAAAAAAAAAATCCAAATATATAGCCCCTTTTCCCTGTGTTTGTGTTGCTGCTCAGAAACAAAATTAGATTCATTTTTATATCCTCAGGCTTGGTTGATCTTAAATTCTTTTTTTCCCAAAGTTATCTGAATTTAAAACTTCTAAAATCTCCCCCACACTTCAGAATTTTTATGGGTAGAGTTCTTTGGCAAATAGTTTTTAGAAAATGTCTAATTTAGATTAGCCCCTCATTCTTCCTTTCTGGAACTTTTGAGGGGCAGTAGAATAATTATCTCATAAACCTAAATATGAATGCAAATATTCAAAATTAAAAGCTCATTTTTCTTCCTTCAAACTGGCAGTACTAACATAAAGCCTTCTCCTCTCCACTGGCCTTGTCGATCTTTTTCAGAATATATACTGTATTTTTACAATATGTTCAGGTGAATGTGTGTGCTCATGGAGGGATTCTGGTCATTTTCTTTTTATCATGGGTGTGTGTGGCTCTGTTTTCAGACCTCAGAGTGACATGATCCATTTTTCTTTGAGACTAAACCTGGTTGAAGTGATATATAAAAGTATCGGGAACATCTACGATTTGTGGCATCTAGTAGTACACTGTATGAAAAAGAACTTAAATTTTAGATCAGACTGGTTCATATTCCATCTTTGTAACTTACTATACTTATGACCTTGAGCAAGTCATATTACCTTTGTAAACAAATGTCCTTATCTCTTAGTCTGCTTTATAGGATTGTCATAATCAAATGACATTCTCATCTGGTAAATAGGTATTAATAATGGTAATTGCAATAATTGTCCTCATCATTATTCTTTCTTTGAACCAGAAAAGAACTAAAGAACTTAGAGTTCTTGTATTTCACTCATCCTCTTTATATGAGACAAATGAGGAATGACACTTTTATTGAGTGCTAGGCATTTTCCATATATTATCTCTTTAATCCACAGAAAATCCCAGGCAGTAAGACTATCTCCATTTTACAAATCAAGAAACTGAGGCCTGGAAAGCATAGCTCATAAGGTTTAGTAGATCATATAGATAGTAACAGAACTCAGCTGAGAATTTAAGTCCCAGATTTCTGTCCAATAATGGTTTTATTACACCGGTGCTCTTCAGTGGTTTCCCCACCCGCGCGTGTGCCTAAAGCCAGGGGAGAGGGTATATGGAGATCAGCCTGCAGCGGATGACGCCTCTTCAGAGACGTGGGCTTATCTTTAAAATGAATGTAAGTTATTCGTTCTGTTCTCCACCAATCCCACCAGTAGAAGTGGTGGTCCAGGTTTACCCCCTGGCTTTGTAAACAGCCCCTGAAGGAGCTTGGTGACACACCCACGTTCTTTAAGACTCCCTTTGCTTCGTGGATCTTGGAGACCCTGCTGCTGGGTTTGATGTCTTTACAACTGTATTTTATTTTTCCTTTAACATGAAGATTTGAAGTGCCATTGTGTGAAGCCTTAACCGGCGTGTTAACGCAGTGATTCTATTTCAGATCTCGATTCCTGCTTTCTCGGTAACCCTCATAAAGAAAACCAAAACCGCCCTTCTCGTGCCAAATGCCCTGATTATAGCAACAGTCACAGACAGGGTGAGTACACAGCGCTTCTTGCTTTGTCCTGCTCTGGTCTCCATCGCCTTAAGGGCCCCTCACCAGGACTAAGACCCCGAATTGTAAATGTTATGTCCCACAAGGAAGCAGGAAATATGCTGTAAGACCGACTTTGAAAACCTAGCCTCTAGACATTTGTGTAGTGTTGCTTCCCCTCAAAAGATGATTTATTCTAATTGTTGCCGATTTTAAATTTAAATTTCTTGCTAACTTAATTATACTTTCTTGACCAAGGTCAAAAATGTAAAATTCTTTCTCTGCTTGCCTTTCTCCAACATCTGTTAGGTCAGGCTAAACTGATATGTTCGGTTTCTTCAATATTATTTAAAACCACCACTGTCACCACTTTGTTGAAGTGAGGCAGGGCCATACTGAGGAGGCCCTGAGGTGGGAGTGGCTAGCTTCCCCATAACCTCAGTTGGGACCTTTCCAAAGCCATCTGAAATCCATACAGCCCATGCTTGCCATGCAGGCACAGCTTCAGGACCAGTCCCTGCCCCCCTGCTTCTGGGTTGCCTTAACTGTCCATCTTCTATACAGGAGCTCATAAACTGCTCTTGACTGCCGGGCGACCCCAGACATGTGCAGCCAGAAATGTGTGCACTGAGAGCAGTGGTTATTTCAGCTTGGGGAGGGAGTTGTAATAGTTTGGCTACTTATACCTCACTTGAAATTATTTTTTTAATATTTTACCTCCTATTTCTATGAAGGCATAAAAGCCACATTTCATTTTTAATCATACTGGATAACTTGAAGAGGGAAGAAGGGAAAAAGAGAAAAGAGGCTATTCTGATGAGCTAGGAAATATGTTAATACCTAGGAAACTTTTTTAGAAATATTGCTGGCTAATAAACATCAAGTACTTCTCACCAGGCATATGCTAAATACTTTGTGTTTTCACATTATTCCACACTACCTTTGTTAAGAAAATGGAAGCTATAAGGGATTAAGTAAGCAATTCTCCAGTGTCACCTACTTAGTGTCAGAGCCAAAATTTGCAACTGAATGCATCTAATGCCAGAACCCAGAATGTTAACTACTTCAGAATATAACACTTGGAAATCATACCAAGTTCTCTGTGGGTGAGTCATAGGAGTGATCACAGACTTTGGAAAAGGGAGTCTGAAAAGATTCTGTCACTCAAATAGATGATAAAAGAGTGAGTTTTTATATTTTCTCAACATACTGTTTATGGTAAAATCATTTTCCCTGATGTCATTGGTCTCTAAATTACTTGTCTAGCTCTGATTGTACTCTTTTCCCATAACTTACTTATAAGCATCCACTACAAAAATCTCCATATTTGTACAAGAAAGAATCTGGAAGTGGCTTGAAAAAGAACAAGCCTCTTACAGATGCTGGGAAATTTTCGATGGAAATCTAGGTCAGAGCAGAGAAAGCTGACCCTCAGGAATTGTTAAATACCTTTTAAGAAGGGAGAGAGCCTTTAAAGAGGACCTAGCAAATATCAGTAGCCTTTTTTTTTTTTCACGTCCAGGCCTTTTCCTACCTGTGCTTATTTAGGGCACCATTATCAGGGTATTGGAGCCTTCATTTTGCTCTACATATCTTTATTACCTAAATTGGGTTTGGTGGTTTTGTTGCTATTGTGGGGTCTATATTTGCTTTATTTCTTGAATGGAGTAAAAACTGAATGTGTGAGTGAGCAGAATGAGAGCATAGACCAGAGAATGATTTATGTCATTTAAGATGAAAAATACATAGACATAAATTTTTGAACTCTCAAGTCTCGCTTCTCATCAGGCAGTATCTGTTATTAATTACTCTGTTTTGTTTTTCAGTACATATTTGTCTCTTTACTCTCCAGAGATTCAACTTACAAACTACTAAAATCTGTGTGTGGACACTTAGAAGTGAGTACATCACTGAGCCTCAGTTGCTGTCTGTCTTCTCTATTTCTTACAGTTTCATAGTTAACCTGATGTTTCACTTTGTTTCAATAATTTCAGAACACAAGCATTGGTAACAGTCCCAACCCATCTTCTCTTGAAAACAGTTTCGGGGCAGACCGCCCTTCATCTCTGCCTTTGGTGAGTTGCCTGCATAAATATATATATGTGAAAGAAAGGGAATCTGTCATGCATTTACACTTCTTACACCATGACCAGGGTGCAGGAGGAACTTAGGACCATGATATTTCAAGTAGAGTTGAAGAAACAGGGCATTTCTGTCCTGAAGAAGAGGAGGACCATGGGAGGTCATAAACTTTTTTCAAGTAATTAAAGTGTTGCCAAGAAACATGATAGTGGGCTGTCTTGGGAGCTAATGGTCACTGAAGTACTCACAAAGTCTTTTTGCATTTGCTTATCATGTTATTTTAGAGGGATTCACCCATCTATCTGGGATAAGGCATGATTCATCCCACAGACTGATGACTGCCTTCTGTGTTCAAGGCACCATGCTAGAGTCCACCATAAGGGCACTAGGAAAAAGCAAAACTAGTTCTTGCCTTCAGAGACTTGACAACTTAGTGAAAAAGATAAGGAATACCTAGAAATAATTATTAAAAGGAAAAGAAAAGAAAGCTACAGTGCCCAAGTGAAAGGCAGAGCTTCTTGGATTCCTCTAAACTTTGTTGACTGTAAAATGAAGTCCCCGGTGGGAAGTAGCTCCTCGCCTCACATTTGTACAAGATTAGTACCCATGATGATCTCGTGTTGGCCCAGGAGAGTCCTCGCCATATGATTCAAATGAGTATTCCCAAACTGATTATTGTTAAATGTTGAAATACCATTGGCAAAGTGGTGTGAGCCCATGGTTTCAACATCTGTAAGTCTTTTTATGAGAGCTGTTAAAAAATAGTGGGATTGAAAACATATTCACACAAAAATACAAGAATGTTCATAGCTGCTTTATTTATAATAGCCAAAAAGTGGAAACAACCCTCATGTCCATTAACTGGTAAATGGATTAATGAAATATAATCTAGCCTTACAATGGAATATTATCTGATAAAAAGGAGTGAAGAATTACTGTTATATTGTACAACATGGATGAACTATGAAAAGATTATGCTAAGTGAAAGAAGACAGACACAAAAGGCCACAATATTGTATGATTCCATTTATACTAAATGTCCCCAAAAGGCAAATCCATAGGGACCGAACGTAGATTGGTGGTTGCCAAGGGATGTAGGGGAGGGAGAAATTGGGAGTGACTTCTAATAGGCAAAGTTTCTTTTTGGTTGTACAACATTGTGAATATTCTAAAAATGACGGAATTATACGCTTAAAAGAATTTTTAAAACCATTTTTAAAACCTTTTAAAAATAGTGGGAAGCAGTACAAAATAGAATTAAACACATATGCTTTGGAATCCAGCAAACCTGGTTTCAAATCTGGGTTCCACCCAGCTGAGCTATGCCATCACACAAGCTCTTTAACAGCTGACTCAGTTTCTTCAATTGTAAAACGCCAGACTCACAGTGTGGCTGTGAAGATTAAGTGTAATCATGTGTGTAAGGAGCTTTGCATACTGCTTGATACATGATAGGCATTCAATAAGTAATTATTAAATTGAAGAGACTTGAATTTTTTCAGTTTTCCTTCCCCTGTAAATTCTTATGTGAAATTGAAAGGAGTGTTGAAATGGCCAAAAGACAGCCAGTTTAAGGTGAAAGACTGGTAATTTGTTTACGAGTCTCTCCTTTTGACAGCCAACTAAATTGTGAAGAGCTCAGCCTAATCGTACCTTGCCAGGGCATTTTAATGACACCTCTTCTCTTTTTAGTTCTTAAGCACTTTGAGGGAACGAGTGGGACACGAAGTACAACATCCCTGTTTTTTTCTTACTCCTCACTCTATCATCCTTCTGTAATGTAAATGTCATATCACTGACTATTTTGAGAGAAGAAAAAAAGCTAAAACTTTCCTTTCATGGTCTAATTTGTTAAAGCCGTTTTTCCCTTTTCTGTTTCCTATACCATTTTTAAAGCTATAATCAAAAGATACCTTTCTCTGTCTATGTATTCAAATGTGCATTTAGAACTTGCTACTTTTTTCTCACATATTTCAGTCACTTTTTCTCATTACAGCATGCTAAATGAGGCTTCCTTAGCTTTACCTTGGAAGCTTTTCAGTCAACATGGTTCCACTTTTTTTTCCTAGATCTTTGTTGTTTCAAGCAAGTTGGCCACTTTTTGTTGATAGAATTCTAACTGCCAGAAAAATCTTAGTTTCGGTAACCAGATACTTAGTGATTTGTTGGGAAAATTCCAGTAGTGTGGAGTAATCTTTCCTTCTTTTCCACCTTTTATAGGTCAGGCCTAAGTGAAAAGTCTGGGGGTGACAAAGGCCTGCTTGTTTGATAAGGGGAAATTGGCCTCTCCACTTCATTATTTCCCTGCAGGATTTCAATGACGAGTTCTCAGATCTGGATGGAGTGGTTCAGCAAAGGCGGCAAGACATGGAAGGATACAGCAGTTCTGGCTCTCAGACTCCCGAATCCGAGAACTCTAGAGGTCTGGGAAGTATTTTTGTCTTGACTAAAATTGAATTCTCTGGAAAGCATCTTCATCCCACTTATTAAAAACAAAAAAAACAAAACCAACAACAAAACTCCTTGTCTTCCTAGTTAACAATTGGAAAGGGAATCTAGAGAATAGGTAGTTTGAAAGTTCCAGAAAACAGAATTGCCTGTGTGGTAAAGATCCATTTCCATTTACACACATGTAATAAATGTCTCTCAAATCTACATAATATTGAGTTGCAAGAGAGAAACATACAATGTTTTCTTACCTCTTTTTTCAATAATATTATTAATTGTTATAGCCGAATCATCCCCATGAGTCAGTGGGGTAAGGACAGACTGTCCTTATAGCATTTATTACTTATTGCTTGATCATTGGATTTCAATCCCAACCACCCAACCAATTTGTGAAAAGACCCATTTGTGTTCTTGGCTAGTATGCACATTAAGAGAGAGATTTCCTTTTGTGGTTGGTCTACGTGTTTAAATGCTCTGAGCGGAAAACTTACTCAGCTCTGTTTTGGCTTGATAGACTTCCATGTGACAGAATCTCAGACAGTTCTGAATGTCTCCAAGGGAGAAGCAACACCAACTAGGGTAGATGCCCATGTGAACAGAGTCCCTGAAGCAAAAGCCAAGAGTCCCCCTACACATGGTAAGGAACGGACAATTGGAGGGCTGGGAACAAACATCTGTTTGTCACTTTTAAAGGGCCCTCCTGTTTCATTTTATGACTGCCTTCCATATTCCTTCCTCCTCCTTCCTGTTGTAGTAGTTCTTTGCCTATTCATTCATTTATTCATTCAACAAACATTACCCAGTCCTCCACTTTACTCTGAGTGATACAAGGGCAAATAGCCTTCATGGAGGTCTCTTCATTATTTTGAATACTTGAGATTGAGTCAAAATTGCTAAACTCAAATTATTTATTTCTTATTTACTAAGTATTCTTGTAACAGGTTACCAGTTGTACTGGTATGAGAACGAAATGGTATCTATAAAGTCCACCATTCACTCTAACATGATGTTTGACACAGAAGGCTTTCAATAAATATGTATTGAATGAAATGTGTTGGGAGGAATTGTAAATGGCTAAAATGACACCTGGAAGGCTTCAGTTAGCATTTTCTGTGATTTCTACTAACAGGGAATAATTATCTGTTTCAAGTACCTCATCCCCATAGCAGTATTGGTGGGTGAAGGAAGTGTGTTTTAAAACTGTCACTTTTTGTTTTCCACCCAACAGGTCAGTCAGAAACCACTGAGATCTTAAACAAAGACAAGTCTCAGAAATGTCCAACTCTCCACCATATTCTTATATTCTATGCAGTTGTGTAAGTAAATGAATTTACTATAAGTGACTTGAAATAATTCAGTTCTCGAAAGGAATAATCTCTTCACATTGCCAAGAGCCATTGTAAATCTCAGTTGTCTCTAATGTGACCCAAAGCTTTTTGGCAATGTTGGTCTCCTACTTCAACATTTTTTCCCCTTAGACTTAGGCCACATTTTCACATTCTTCCCTTCTCATTTAAATAGTGAGAAAGGAGAAAAAGCAAAATGACTGTGCCAACTCCAGCAGAGGACTAAGTTCTGAGTGGATACTGTTGGTTGGGAAATGTTCTGTGAATGATAAAGCATCTTTATCCTTGTTTATTTTTTCATCCATCCCATGTTCTCTGGATAGAGGCCAAAACAACTTGACAATGTTATCCACTGCATTGAAAATTTAGGCAGTAACTTTTTTTCCTCCTTAGCTTCCAAACTGTGACCAGTTGTTCATCTGAAAATAGCCTGACCCAGTTCTAGGCTGTTCTTCACAACCAAGGAGGATGTGCCCAGTTTGGATAAAGCAGGGGATTTGTGAGTCACCAGAGAACAAGCCTGGGCACTCTCTTGCTGGGCCCTTCTGGGGAAGGACACAGCACCATGTGGAACAAGGAGCCCTGGCCTGGGGTATGGCCTTGAGAGATCCTATTAGAATTCCATGTAAATTGAGGAACTTAGGCTAAGGGATTTTAAATCCCCTTCCAGCTCTAAAGTTTTGTGACAAGCATCAGCCTATTGGAAAAAGCTCTTTTCAAAGTCTCTTTGGCCAAGTTGTTTTGGAAAATACCTTGCCTCTAATGTACGTTGGTTCTGAGTTTATTAGTTTATGAACATCAGATCCTGGCTGTTAACCACTGAGATTTCACCTTTCTCTCTTCCCAGTGTCTGTGCCCTAATCATCTCGACCTTCTACATGAGATATAGAATTAATACTCTGGAGGAGCAGCTGGGGTCACTAACCTCCACTGTGGACACCCATCATACTGAGTAAGACATTTCCCTCCAGTGCTATCATTTGCTTGCTCTGCAGATTAGTAGAATGTTTGACCTGAGCTTAGCATCGTTCTTAGCAGATATTGAGGATGTGTTCTGTATGAGGCATCCTGGTAAGTGTATATTTGGGAAGTAAAGAGGTGGGAGGGCCCTAGAAATAAAAGACCTGACTGTGCACGCGCTTGAGTTGCTATAGAGTTGCCAGTGATAAGGCATGAAACAAGCCTAATTTTACATTATCTTGGTCTATCATCCTAAGAGTCAGTTGTGATTTTGGCCCATTTATTGAAATATAAACGTTTATCTTAGTTAAATGGCAATGAGTTAAGACATTCATCAGGAAGAAGCACTTCAAGTAACTCAGCACATTTAATCACCTGTGACCCTTTACATTATCTCATTTATTACAAAACTCTTGACCACTATGAAGATCCATGTGACTAGTAATTAGTTGAATGTGCCTGTGTAGATTTTCCATCACAGTACTTTGTACACACCCGACCTAATTAAACCTATTCAGACATAGAGCTCTTTCCTTTAAACCCATTTACACGAGGATTTTGACACAATGCCTAAAAAATGAAATAAGTTATACTATGTTAGAAAACATACTTTTAGCCCAAGTTTTAGAAGTAAAGATATCTATCTCTTTACAGAGTATATACCATGTGCTAGAGGCTCTATTAGGATATATACACGCACAAATAGTTTTCTTTGACTGTATCTTCACCATAACCTTATAACTATCATTCCCATTTTACAGATGAGGTAACTGAGACTCAGAAATAATTAGCTTAATGTCTTACAGTTTGTAATAGAATCAGGACTCAAATGCAGGTCTATGTGATTACAAAGACCATAGGCTTCCCAGTCTACCAGTGACTGCTTGATTGTGAGAAACGTCCTTGAACGGGTCATGTTATTTTCAGTATGTTTAGAATCATCTAGAGGGTTCGTTAAAACAGATGACAGAGCTCATCCCCAGAGTTTCTGATGTCGTAGATCTGAGATTGGGCCTGAGAATTTGCATTTCTGTCAAGTTCCAAAGTGATGGTGTTGATGCCAGCCTGGGATCTGCACTTCGAGAACCATTATGCTCTGTCTTTCTGGGCCTTTCTTTATGCTCTGATAAGTACCTATAAGTCTTATTGTGTGGTTTACAAGTATGCTGGCACACAGGTTATTTGTGAACCATAAATACATTTGAACTAGTAATAAAAAGTCCTAAAGAATGGCTTGGTATAGAGTCATACCTTGCCCTTACTCTCTTCTATCTTGTTCAAAATGTTAACACACTTATAGTTAGGAGGTGACTCTAGATTATTGCAGACTTCTGTTCACTGTCTCTTAAGGGTTTGGTTACTTTAGAAAAATGAACCTCATGTCCTGTAATTTAATTAACTTGGTGACGAAGAGAGGGAAATTCCACTAACAAAGGCAAATGAAATATCCTATTTAATCAACTAAGGAAGAGGTACAGTATGAAAAATAATCACTTAAAGGAAGAATCACAAAGATCACATATGACATGAGGTCAGGGAACACCTGTGATGGGCAAGGCTGTCAAAGCACTTTTCCAGGACCCGACCTTCCCCAATACCTCATTTCCTCCAAGGTAATCCAGCCACGCTGCCAGGTTGCTGAATCCACACTCGTAATCTGATCGCTTAGTTGCCAGAGAGCCATGCTTTTGAATCCATACTTTGTACCAGCTTTGTTAATACATTAACAGCCTGTAGATCTTTAGAAGTTCATGTTTATAAATCAGTACTCTGGGTTTCAGATCCCTTATCTAGAAACTGAAAGATTAAGATTCAGATTTTTGGGGGGGGATCTAAGGTTTTGATAGTATGGACCGATGATAAAAACTATCAGTACTAAGAAATGAAAAACATTTGATTGCTTTCTGAATATTTCGATTTACTAAGTGCCTACATCTCGAAAATGGGTCATATGTAAAATAAGTTAGGCCAGTCATTGCCATCTAAAAACTTAATGGCTACAAATGAATTACAGCCAAGAAATAGAGACAACACAGACTGTGGTTTTTAACCTTAACAGGAAAATCGGATCACTTTAGACCATCTCTCCAGGAAAATACACATACATCTCCAAATTCTCTACCCTTTTAGCTGGTACGGGACCCCCAGTGGACCACAGAGTAAGATCCCATGCCATCGTCTAATGGTAAATAATGAATGCACCTGTTAGATTAGAAGGCAATGGCAAGATATATTTGTATGACAGGTCTCGAAGAACCACAAAAGTCTCACACTTCAATGGGAATTCAGTTAAAGACCTGGCTAAATATTCTGAAAGTTGTAAATGGTTCCTGCTCCCATAAAAAATAAGTATATGACTGAGAAGAACACTAATTCTTGTAAATTTATGCTGCAGTGGGGATAGAGAAGATATTAGGGTTTAATAAAAAGGGTGTATGAAACCAAGTGCTTCAGAATAATTGTCTGATTTTTGTTTGGAAGCCAAAGCACAACACAGCCACTTAAATAAAAATAGCTTAAGAGAGTTCCAGCTGAGCTGTTACGAATTAGTCACCAAACATCTAGTCTGGAATTGTGGATGACTGCAGGGTCCTTCTGATGTAACAAGTGAAATGCTCACTCTCTCCTATTATAACCTAGTTTTCTGTTCGAATAAATGTCAGATGTGTTTATTCCACTTCTTTCTTTGCCATTCTTGCCCACAATAATTTTTCTCTTTGTTCTTACAGACAGACAGCACCATCCAGCCTGGGGTCACAAGTACAATTAAATGTCGAGGTCCTCTGCCGAGAGCTTACGGCCAACATAATGAAATTAGAAAAGGTAACTGGTTTCTTTCCTGGGTTGGGGGCAGTGTCAGTAGTATGTGTCGGTTGCCATAGATCGTGGGTCACACATTAAAACACCTTCGGTGTGCCACAGGCAGGGTAAGTGACCAAACTCAGCTGGGGACTGCATAATAAATGTGAAAGACTTTTTTTCTTTCCACAAAGAAATAGGTTTCAATGTCATTTTCCTTATTGGTCTACCTTCTGGTTTTCCTCCTTGGTTAGAAATCACTGAGTCCAGTGGTAAGTGACCGCTGACACGGGGCACAGGGAGGGACACAGGAGGAGGGAGTGTCCCAACCAGAGAGTGCAGCCCCACCTCCACCCCAGCCAATTGTTGCCATACATAAAATATTGCATTCATTCCCTACCGTAACCTGGGGAGATGCATGTTGTTCCTGTGACAGGGAGAATCCAAGTTTCTACTGACTTGCTCAAGGAGATGCATTTAGAACGTTGGCAGACCTGGAATTTGAACAGGGGTGACTGACTCCAGAGTTGTGCTTAGAAGCCCTTTGCTTTATTGCCCCTCAGAATCCAACCTTAGGCCTTGCTAATAAGGCCACGAATGTACCTCTACCTCTAGAAGTTTCTTCCTATAGGGCAACTTTAGGGCACACCTGTCCTCATCCTCATGGCATTCTTAGAACTCAGTAGGAGAGTGAACAGGAGAAAAACGTAGACAAAAAATGTAGGCACGTAGACATGCTTGAAAATGACAAAGTTAAACCTAATTAACACGTTTTTACTCCTTTCAACATGTCTGTCCCTTCCCATCTGATGCTTTGTTCTCACCCTAATCCTTAAGGAATGGTTTAGAGTTAAATGTTCAATTCCAATCCACAAATGCCTGGTAGCTTTCCATGACAGAGAAGTTATGTTTACTTGGAAAGAAACATGAGATACAAGTGAGTCAAACTATGTTTTGCTATACTAAATGTTACCTAGCATTTAACCACTGAAGTATTGAGAGCAAAGGTTTTTCCCAACTTCTGTTCTAAAGCATGGCATGCCAGATTATTCCTACTGAATCATGGTATCTATGGGCAAACTTGGAAACTTTTTTTCTTTTTTGGGGCTGGGGAGTCGGGCCGGTAAGTAACTTCATAGTCTCTGCTTATATATTAAGCAGAGCTCATTCATTTTGCACATAATTTGCAACTTGTTGAGGGCTTCTTCAGTATTTATACCCAAACACGTTATACAAAGAAGAAAAAAAAGACACTTTTGTTTGGCTGTTTGCTTTCCACTGATTTTGTAATACTGTATTTTCAACTTCTTAGGGACATTAGCTATATTAAAGGTCTGTGTCACACACCTTGTTACGAATTAAAAAAACATTTTTACAGTTGCCATTATAATGGAAAGCGCTTACTTGTATTAAAAGTAACTTTATTGTCCTTTCAATATAAAATACTGATTAATCATTTTAAAGTAACACATTTCTCTTAAAGAGATGAAATAGAAAAATAAATTGATAATAATGTGATAGGTAAACCCTAGGAATACAATTTTTTTAATTTTATTACTATCACAAAGAGTAAAAATTTATATGAAAGTTTTTCTCTTCTAAATCCAAAATCAACCTAGAGAAGGTGTGGGTTAGTAACCAGAATTGTTTTCCTCTTTAAAATGTTAGTTGCTGAGAATTGAAGTTTTGGTGAGGTTTTTTTTTGTTTGTTTTGCAATGAAATGTTTACAGATGTTTGGCTTCCATGCTGAAGCGAATGGGGGTGGTTTTAATTTTCTGTTTTGCTCACTCTGGCGTACAGTGATATTCTTTAGACGGGAAGTGCCCAGAATCCTGCTGTCCCCTTTTGCATTTCTTCCCACTGTCCTGCCAGGCCCGGCTAGGACACCACTTTCTGGAATGAGGGGCAGAAAAACAGGAGCACTTGTCCACATAAGGCAGTCAGCTGGCCACATCTTGTGCAGGGGCTTCAGATAGACCCCCACCACTCAGCTAGGAAAGCCTACACCAGTAGAAACCTTTGTCTCAAAGTGGACTTGGGGTCAAACTGCTTATGTTGAAGTTCTAAAAAGTTAAAAATTGTACACATTGCTCAAAGGAATCGAAGCGTAAAAAGTTACCAAGGCACACACATGTTCTTTCTGATGGCTCCGCCGCCCTCCTCAGAGGCAGTCTGGCAACAGTGCAGCACAGCCTGCTGGTGAAACTGCAGCTGCCTGCTGTGGGAATGCTGGAACCAAGTCTCAGCTCTTTTTACTCAATACCAGCAGTTCCTTTCGACTCTGCTCCAGGGCCTGCTCACATCTAAGCCTCCTGATCTGCCCTGCTCCTAACTTCCCAATTTCTGTTCATGGCATCATAGCCTTTGCAGTCATCTTTGTGGAAAATCCAAGAATAAGTTTAACTTCTTCTTTTTCACTTGCCACTGATTGACTCCTAAGTTGAGAAGTCCTGTGCAATCTACAAGTGTCTCCTAAAATTCTCTGTTGACGCTGTCTTAATCCATTTTGGCCCCCTACTACCAGTCTGACAGTGTGAAATCAGATCTCATCATGGTTTTTATTTGCATTTTCCTGATTACTACCACAGCTGAACATCTTTTCATATATTTATCAGCCATTTGGCTTTTGTTCTGTAATTTGCTCGTTTATCTCCTTTATTTTACTTTTGGTGGGGTATTTTTTGTTGTTTTTGTTTTTTGGGTTTTGGGGTTGGGGTTTTTTGTTTGTTTGTTTGTTTGTTTTTGTCTTTGCAGCTATGCTTTACATATTTTGCTATCAGTCCTTGGTTTCATTTCTTTTTCTACCTTCCCACTCCTGTGTTTATCTTTGGTCCTGTGGGATAGGTAGAAAAGACATGAAGTAGGAATGTGGGGGATGAAGGCAATGCCTTTTACGGATAAAGAAGTAAAACTTATATTCTTAGTACTGGATATGGCATTAATGGTGGAGCAGTGTAGAATGAACAGAAATTTGGGAGTCAGACCCCTGTTCTTACCCCTCCTCTACCACTAACTCTCTGTGAAACCAGTCTGTTCCGTAGCCTCTCTGGCCCTCAGTTTCATTTGTAAAACCTGCCTCTTTGGTGGCGGTGTATGGTTAAGGTGAGGATGCATGGAGTTCCTGGCACATACACATATTGGGTCCCTTCCTCTTCAGACACCTTGTATGCCTGTAGGACATCACAGACTCTCCTTACAAAAGAAGGCTATATTTTTCTGTTGTTCCATAGGATTCCCTATTCCCATCACAGTACTAGTTGTTGAGAATTCATTGCTCTGGATCTTTAAAGTTCATTTACTCAGCAAACATTTACTGAGCACATCAAGACTATACTACAGTCTTGAGATCCAAAGATATGGCACAGTCACTGTTCCTGTGAAATTCAGTTTTCAGGGAAATGTTGTGTAAGACCTAATAGGAGTGTTGAACATTGTTATATGGTGTTTGGTTCAAAGCATCAAATGAGCTCTGTAAAGACATTTCCCATTGTCTGTGAACGCATTTGGGTCACACCTGGTGTCACCAGTGCTTTTGCTCTTTTTCTTCCATCTGATTTCTCTTACTTTCTACTGACATTTTCATCTCTGTGCCACTCTTTCGTTTCCAGCCCTATCTGTTTTCATTTAAAGTGGATTGTCAAACAGAATTCTGTTCCAATAAAAAGCATTTGTTTGCCTGAACTAAATTTAACCTATTTGTAGCTTTTTATTCAAGGGAGAATAATCTCATGCATTATACAGGCTACAGCAAATATGCCCTTAATATACTCCATTCTATTTAATAACAAGAGCTTCTCTTTTATTACTTCAAGATACAGAACAACTTGCAGAAGTTGCTTGAGAATGGTGACTGACTGACCAGATTGCCTGGGCCAACGTAATACCTCGCGCTTCCCTTTGAAGAAGGTACTCTCAGAGGCATTGTTGTGGAGCGCTCCCTGCTGGCCAGAGGAGCAAACAGACAGGCATCCCCAGCTGTGTTTGCACTTGGAGGTCTCCAGCTCAGGAAAGAGGGATGGGGGAATAATTTTGGTTCCTGTGCAATAAAAGTTGTCCTTGACTCTCTGAGGAAGTTTTTAGTGCTGCTGCCTGAAGAAAACAGGCCCATCTCAGGAGGTCTCAGGAAAGACCTAGTGGACACTCTATTGGTTGACTGTGGTTCAGTGGTTACTTTGACTGTGTCAGCAAACACACTCCACTTCAAGCCTTTTCAGTCCTTCCCACCTTCCATTTCTCACCTTTACACCCCAGCCTTCAAACTAAGGGATATATCATGTGCCAGAAAACCTGATATGGCTCTTTAAAGCATTAGAAATAAGTCTCCAAAAGGCAATAAATAGCTCTAATGAGCACACTTGCTTCAAAGAAGTAACACCAGTATCTTGTCTTTTTTTTCCCCTTCTGCTCTTATGTTCTGGTTTAAATCATCTGTGTATCTTAACTTCTCAACTGAGTATTGGCAAGAATATTGGGCAAAGCAGATTAAACTATTCCATTCATGTTTTGTTTTGTTCCTCTAACATAATACTTAATGGACTGATTCTCACCCACCCAGGTCAAGAATCTGTGAGACATGGGACTAAAGTACTAAATAAACTTACTTTGAAACCAAAACTAATCTTTAAACCAAAAAGTATAATAGTGATGAAAAACAGGATGAAAAACACCAACTTTTTAAGATTATAGGTAGACCATGTTTGTTTTAAGATTATAGGTAGACCAATATAGGGATGTCTGTATTGAATGCTGAAACCCATTTCAACATGATAATATACTTTTGCTGACTAAAATAACTTGTGGTTTGCTAATTTCTATTTACATATGAGTTGCCTGGTTTTTATTAATAATTATTTAGGTACTAGAAGGTCTGTAATAAAAAGATATTCTGTTTCTATCTGTAATGCATTTTTATAATCATTTCTATGAAATGTATTTTGTTTAATCAAATAAGCTAAGATGCGAATTCTTACATCATTTATATTTGTTAGCCTACTGGATAAGAATTGTGCCCGGTGCACTCCTGGCTTTTAATAAATACTCATTGGTTAAAATGCCCTGCTAACACTGTATTTGGTCAATTTGTAAATTCTTTCAAGAAAATATGCTTTACAACTGCTTCTCCTTTCCTCTCTACTACTACCAACTCACCCATACTTCTTTTCTCCCGAGTATTCATTTCAAAACAAAAAAAATGACTTAAATCTTGAGTTGCAATGACAAAATGAAATCAAATGACAGAACTTTGAAATCAAAACTCCAATGCTTGATTCTGGGGTCCACATTTTATGAGTTGTGTGACCTTAAGCAAGATATTTGGCCATTTCCCCCCATTTTATTGATGAGGCTACAAGTAAAAACAAATGCCACTGTGAGGATCAAATATGAGAATGTCTCTATATTGTCAGGTCATGCAGGTGGTATACTTTCATGACGGGTAAATTATTTTAAAAAATGTTTTCATGTCTGACATTCTAGTTTTATAAAAGTTCTATGTCAGTGCTTTATAGTCAAAACCCATTAAACATTCAAAAAGTGAGTCAACTACCTCTGGAGAGAAATTTTACAACTGTATGAAGAGCCTTAAAAGGTTCAAATTTTACTGATTTAGTAATCTAGCAAATCTATCTAGTAATCTAAAAGTTTAACAATAGAAAATCTATTTAGGAATTTATCCTAAAGTAATAAGCAGAGATCTAGTCAAAGATTTACATACAAGAATATTCTTTGAATCCCTATGGCAGCAAAATATTGGACACTAAATATTCAATAGCAGAACAGTTAATTGATGTAGTTACTTAGAATAATATTATCAAAGAATGGCATGGAAAACAGCATTAAAAGGCCAGGCATAAAACTACATGGTTTGATCCTAATTTATAAAGAAATATCTCCATATGTTAAATCAGATAAGTTGATTAAAAATATTAGAGAGACAACCATCCTAATGGGAAAATATATTTGCAAGCAATACCTCTGATAACGGCCTAATATCCAAAATGTACACACACACACACACACACACACAAAACTCATACATCTCAATAACAAACAATCCAATCAAAAAATGGGCAGAGGACCTAAAGACATTTATCCCAAGAAGACATACAAATGGCCAACAAACATGAAAAGATGCTCATCATCACTATTAGGGAAATGCAAATCAAAACCACACCCGTTAGAATAGCTGTTATCAACAGGACAAGTAATAACAAGTGTTAGAGAGGATGCCAAGGAAAAAGAACCCTCATACACTGCTGGTGGGACTGCAAATTGGTACAGCCACTATGGAAAACAGTATGGAGGTTCCTCAAAAAACTAAGAATTGATTTACCATATGATCCAGCAATCTTTCATGGGTATTTACCCCAAAACTTGAAAACTCATATCCAAAAAGATATCTGCACATTGATGTTCATAGCAGCATTTTTCAGTGGCCAGGACATGGAAGCAACTGAAGTGTCCTACGATAGATGATTGGCTAAAGAAGCTGCGGTACATATATATAATGGAATATTAGCTGTAAGAGATGAAATACTACCATTTGCAACAACATGGATGGACCTTGAGATTATGCTGAGTGAAATAAGCCAGACAGAAAAAGTTGAAAGTCACATAATATCACCTATATATGGGATATAACCCTAAAAGCAACAAACAGGACAAACAGACTCATCAACATGGACAAGAGACTAGTGGTTACCAGAGGGTAGGGGAGTGGGAAGGGGAATGGTAGATGTTGTAAAGGAGTCAAATATGTGGTGACAGAAAGAAATCTAACTATGGGAGGGGAACACACAATGCAATGCACACACACACGCACGCACGCACACACACACACGTGTGTGTATATATATGCGCCTTACTGTTCAATTGTACATCTGAAATATACTGGATTTCATTAACCAATGTCACCAAAAAAAACCTGATTAAAAATAAATTTTAAAAAACAATATTAAGTGGTTCTCAGGGAAATAGATCTTAACAACTGTGCACGCACTCCTTTCCCCAACACTGTTGCTAGTTCTGCATTAGGAGCCACTTTTTTCAGTGTTTTTTTCTTAACTACTATAATTGACTCTTCCAAAGAGAGCCCCTCATTATTTCTAGATTTAGTTTTATATATATATATATAAACACACACACACACACACACACAATGTGTGTGTATATATATGTGTGTGTGTGTGTGTGTGTGTGTGTATACACACACACACACACACACACACATATGCTTTGGGGATGCTGTTGCTGCTTGTTTTATTTTTTATAACTAGCTCCTAAGCCAAAATCTGCTATAAGTGGATCTAAATGGTGGCCCGCAGGTCATATGTCTGCATATTAACTACAGTGAAGCATAGGAAAGCAAGCATCTGGGATTTTCAACCTCTACCACCTAGATACAAAAGTAGGGAATTCTAACATAGAACGAGGTTTTAGATGCTGAGTGGCCAAAATAATATAAATGTCAGAAGAAAAAAAAAAACCTTAAAAAGAGATTATTGTCATGCTGTTTCCATATGGTCAGATACTTTAATCTATGATTAAATATATACTATTTTGGTAAATAGAAATTAACAGTCTCACATAAACTGGAAATGCTATTATCATTGACCTCTTGTGCTTTGTGAATATTTAAGATGCCTTTCTGCACAACACTCCAAGGCATTTCCCAGGTTTCATTTATGCAATTCTTTGAAACCATCCCAGACACATTTTTTAGGATGCCTTTTCTGTGCCTTCCACAGCTCATTTTAATTCATGAATTCATGGAGCCATACTGAAAGATTTCCAACTTAAATATAAATTGTCTCATATGCTGTTTTAATTTATGTATCCTAATAGTGAAATTCAGGTGATGTTTTCCCTGCTAATCTGTTCATTTCTGGTGACCTCGTGGTCATGGACACTCACATGTTATAGGTAGCCCAGGTGATATCACTCTCAAGCATTTTTTTAAAAGTCAAAATTCTACACATCGGTAATAGTTTTGCCATCATTTGAGATCCATAACCTGATCTCACAAAGGTGGGCAGTGATATAATATTCTTTTCATGTGCTTCTTTTAAGGCTGTCCCTGCTAATAATGATATTATCAATTCTTGACTTAAACAAAAAATCAGAGACATTAAATGATCATCTTTGATCACCCAAATTCCAGCACTTCTGTATTTTGTCCAAATGTGAAGCCTTACCTGAAGCAATCTAGAAATTCAGTGCAACCACAATCAAAATTCAAAGTCATTTTTCACAAAAATAGAACAAACAATCTTAAAATTTGTATGGAAACAAAAAAGATTCCTAACAGCCAAACAAAGAAATCTTGAAAAAGAACAAAGAAGGCACCCTGAGTTCAAACTATATTCCAAAGCTATAGTAATCAAAACAGTATGGTATTGGTATGAAAAGAAACATAGATCAATGGAAATAAAGAGCTAAGAAATAGACTCATGCATACATGGTAAATTAATTTACAACCGATGAGACAAGGATATACAATGGAGAAAGGATAGTCTCTTTAATAAATGGTGTTGAGAACTGGACAGCCACATGCAAAAGAATAAAATTGGACCACTACCTTACACTATACACAAAAATTAACTCAAAACTGATTAAAGACTTGAATGAAATGATAAAACTCTTAGAAGAAAACATGGATGGTAACCTCCTTGACATCAGTCTTGCAATAATTTTTAAGATCTGATACTGAAAGCAAAGGCAATCAAAGCAAAAATAAAAAGCAGGACTACATCAAACTAAAACGTCTGCGCAGCAAAGGAAATTATCGATAAATGAAAAGGCAACCTACTAAATGGGAGAAAATATTTACAGATCATATATGATAAGGGGCTAATATCCAAAATATATAAAGAACTTATACAACTCAACTGCAAAAAATAATTTGATTTAAAAACAGGCAGAGGATCTGAATAGACATTTTTCCAAGGGGATATACGGATGGCCAACAAGTACATGAAGAGATGCTCAATGTCACTAATCATCAGAGAAATGTTAATCAAAACCACAATAAGCCATCACATCACACCTGTTAGAATGGCTATTATCAAAAAGAAATAAGTGTTAGCAAGGATGTGGAGAAAAGGGAACCCTTATATGCTCTTGGTGGTAATAATGTAAATTTGTGCAGTCACGATTAAAAATAGCATGGAGGTTCTTCAAAAGATTAAAAATAGAACTACCATATATTCCAGCAATCCCATGTATAGGTAGTTAGCTGAAGAAAATGAAAACACTAACTCAAAAAGATATATGTAACCCCCATGTTAATGAGACATTGCAGCATTATTTACAACAGCCAAGATATGGAAACAACCTAAGTGTCTATCGATGGATGACTGGATTTAAAAAATGTGATATATATGCAATATATATTATATATTTATACGCACACACAATGGTATATTATTCAGCCATAAAAAGGAATGAAATCTTGTCACTGGCAACAACATGGATGGACCTTGAGGGCATTATGCTACATGAAATAAGTCAGAGAAAGACAAATACCAAATGATCTCACTTATATGCAGAATCTTAAAAAAACAAAACAAAACAAAAGTTGCTAAGAGAGTAGATCTTAAAAGTTCTCATTATAAGAAAAAAGAATTTGTAACTGTGTATGGTGACAAATGTTAACTAGACTTACTGTGGTGATCATTTTGCAATATATACAAATATCAAATCATTATGTTGTACCATTGAAATTAATCTATGTCAATTATATCTCACTTTTAAAAAGAAAGAATTTGTTTTTAGCTACACTTGGCTAAGGTGAAATTCTTTTCAGTGTCTGCTTTTAATATCCTAAGTGGCTGTTGTATGCCTAATTCTCTCTTCTATGGAAATATATTTCCTCAAAGAACATTTTTAAAAGGAGCAAAGATATTTTCGATATTATAATGTTCAGTGAAAAAAATCAGAGTGCAAAATTATATGACGACTTCTAGGTAAAAATATTCAGCCACGTGGACAAATTCCTAGAAGAGACTACAAATTAAAATACTTAGTAAGGTGATGAAATTGTGATCTATAAAATGATTTTTAAAAATTGCTATTTTTTGACAAATAAATTTTTTTAAATGCTAAGACTTTTTCTACTTTAAAAGAGAAAGAGTCCTGTTGTCACTTTATTCCTTGTGGTTTCTTCTCTTTATGTTTCTAGCCACCTTATATAGTTTCTCTTCACACATACACATACATGCAGCCTCCCCCAGCACGTGGTAATAAAAAGTGGCGAGAAAAAATGGTCCTCATTTCCCATAGACAAAACCACTATGTCAATGAGTCTGGTGAACCATGTAGCCTATTTCCCTTAGGTCTTTAAAAAATTCCTCCAGAAAGTCTTAGTTTCACTGTTGTTTCTCAAATTGACCTTGATCATAAAAAACCTTTGACACACAGAAGTGAGGGAGTCGTAGAAGGAAGCAGGCAGCCGTCTCTCCTGCCAGCACCGCCAGTTCGGGGGCAGATTAGCATGGCTCGTTCTGTCTCCACAAAGCCACGGTGCGCATTTGCACATTGCTGCTTGTTCTATTTCTGACTGTCCCTAGGCTACATGTGCATAAATAATTTCGGCCATATATTTTTTTCATTCTCCCTCCCCAGATGATACTGGGGTGATAGAATAGCCAGTAATCTCTGGGCTCTAGCAGTATAGGCTCTTGCCCTCCCTCATTCTTGGGCCCTGGGCAGGCAGTGATCTCGTTACCCCTGAATTCTTTTTCCATTTAAAGATTATGACTACGAATGAATGCTGTTCCTTCTTCCCTGCGAATAAACGGGCCATAGTAGGGAGCAACAAAAACCTTGCCCAGGACCAGTTTGGGGACTGCTTGCCCCAGGGTGCAGCTTCTCTAGTGAGAGTGCAGTCCAAGGCAGGAGAATAGGAGAGAAACAGGAGTGTTTGTGCAGTTTTGTCTAGCCAACATCATCCTAACAACATTCTAATTTATTTCTAATATTTAACACCCCTGTTGATGTATAATTTATATATAGGAAACTACACATGCTTAAAGTGCACAATTTAAATGTGACATAGGTGTTGGGAGCCCTTTGTAAGGATAAATACAGTTCCTGAAATTCCAAGGGAGGAGAAGCATCAGTTCCTGAAATTCCAAGGGAGGAGGTTTCTCTTGGCCTTATGTTAATCCATGTTAATCACAGCTATTGTTTCTGGATACTTGCGGTTTTGTTTTGAGCAGTTTGTTACTTTGTTACGAGCAGTTTGTCACGTACTCAAGCTGTATAAGTATACGGTGCTAAATAAACTCGAGGCTGCAGCTTTGACTGTATGCCCTCCCGAGATCTTTTTCTCTTCTCTGTCTTTTTTCCTAACCCTCGCTCCCCCACTCAGGACTGTTCGACTCCGTCCGGCGGGTTCCGGCACATAGGTATATACTTGTGAAATCATCACCACAATCAATAAACATATCTACCACTTCCAAAATCCCTTTGCAATCCCTGTCTTATGCCCCCTCACCACACCCTTCATTCCCAAGCAACCATAGATCTGCTTTCTATTTCAATATATTAGTTTTCATTTTCTAGAATTTTATATAAATAGAACCATACGATATGTACTCTTTTTTGTCTGGATTCTTTCATCCAGAATAATTAAGATTTAGCTTTTTGCATCTTTCAATAATCCATTCCTTTTTATTGGTGAATAGTGTTCCAGTGTACATATATACCACAAATTGTTTATCAGCCTGTGGATGGACATTTGGGTTGTTCCTAGTTTTTGTTTATTACAAATAAAGCTGCTATGGACTTCCTCTGCAAGTCTCCGTATGGACATATACTTTCATTTCTCTTGTGTAAACACCTAGGAGTGGACTGGTTGGGTCACATGGCAGATGTGTATGTGTTTGAGAAACTACCAAACTGCTTTTCCAAACTGTATTATTTAACATTCTCACCAGCAGTGTAGGAGAGTGACAGTTCCTCTGTGTGGGTGCCAGATCTGGCTGTGATCCAGGCTCGTGGCTAGGAATAGGACCCTGAATTTATAATGTTTACATTAGCGTAGTAGGGCGCCTGTGCCTAATATGTGTAAACATACTTCAGCTTATTGTATCACACATGTGTGGCTGAATATCACTATTGTACTCTGATATGTGTGGAGCCCATGCGATTCCCTGGGGAACAGAAGCGGAGCACAAGAAAGGGAGCAGATAGAAGAGCAGAAGCACGCTCCCTGCAATAGAACTGCACTCCCCACAATAGAAGTGCGCTCCCCACAATAAAGTTGGTGCCTGCCATTTCATTCTCACGTTGGCCCCTCGTTCATTCTTCTAATTGGGCATCTCACCACCAAAACCTTCCCTTCTCGATCAGCTCGGTGCTGACACTCTGCATATCCTCATCGACATTTGATATGATCAGTCTTTCAAATTTTCAGGGAGATTTCTAACAGCTGTGCTGTGGTATCTAGCTGTGGTTCTAATTTACATTTCTGAATTGACTATTGATATTGAGTATCTTTTTACATGCTACTAGACATCACCTATATATCTTCTTTGGTGAAGGGTCTGTTCAAGGCCTTTGCCTATTTTTATTAGACTATTTTCTTATTATTGAGTTTTGAGGGTTCATTATACATTCTAGAAAAAAGTCCTTTACCAGATATGTGACTTGCAAACATTTTCTCCCAGACCGTGGCTTGTCTTTTCATTCTCTCCTCTCCAGTGCTCTACTCTGCAAACTCTAGCCACCTGGGCTTACTGCCAGCTCCGTTTCTGCAGCTCATTTTTGCCCGGGTTCCCTTCCAGGCACCACAGCCTGAAAACTCTCTCTAGTCAGCCATGGGCAATCCTACGGCTCATCGCCATTGTTTCCCTTCTCTCAGGTGTAACTGCTTTTCATTACCTGATTTCCAGCGTCTTGAAAACCATATGTTGTCTGGATTTTTTGGCCGTATTAGGTGTAAAAATCAAAAACAAATGAAGACCAGCCTTGAAAATTCCCTGAGCAGACAAAACTACTTTAGTCAAAGGAGAAAGCTTTAGTTTGTTTTATAAGACTAACTTGACCTGGGTCGTTTCTTGTTTATGCCTCTGGAAACCATAAGCAAAACCTAACTGTTTCCCAAGGTTGATACAAAATAGCCATTGACCAATTCCGTATCACTAAAAAAAAAAAGATTCTAATATAATAACCAATCACAGTGAGGAGTAAACAGTTACTGCCTTCTCATTGTTTAAGGGGCTTTATAACAATAAACCCCTTAGACTCATTCCATGTCTGGTTTGAATGCTCCAGGGTTGGAAACTATCTTTGTGGTAAACGTGCAATAAACTCTTAGGAATTACTAATTCAGTGATTCATTGGGTTTTTTCCAGCTATTTCTGAACTTCTGATGCAGGAAGTCCCACACCGGAGAAAATTTGACTCTAACCAGGTGGAAAAAGTTGTTAACTTGGTGACAGAAAAAGGAAAGGCAACACTAAGGTTAGAGCATGAAGGGATAGCAAACGTAGGTTTGGGGAACAAGAGAGAAGTGGTTAAAAGTATTAAAGCTTGGAGCTCAGGAGGAGCTCAATGGAGCTGAAACATAGAGCCGTGGGCAAAAGGCACCCCAGGTGGGGCTAATGTCTCAGAGGAGACTTAATGAGGCTGGTTCTGCAAATGCTGGGGAAACTACAAACTGGATTCAGCTGCTGCTATATGAATGAACTGCCATTGCCAGGGTGAAGTGACAATAGGGTGACACTCACTCAGAACAGGAAAAAGTCGAGAAGTTCTCTGAGAGCAAACAGGAAGGAGTAATCAATCCCTTCTTCCCTTCCAGTCTCACAGGCTCTTGCTCACGTCCGCTATTAGTAGAATCTAACAGCGGAACACTGACAAAACAGAAATATGTTTTGAAGAACCTCAACACTGGCACCACAAAGCGGAGTCTAGGAGGAAGGGCTTTGAGCTAAAAGATAATAGCTTAATAACTGGCTACCAGCCACTCTGTTGGTTACTCAGCTGCCATACACACCCTTCTATACATATTTGAACTCTCGCACAAGAAATACAATTGTATGTTTCTAACGAGACGCAACTATACTTCAAATGAAGATATTCTCACCCTTACCTGAAAATGATGAGATGCAAAGTCCCAAAATTCATTGTATCTATCGGTGCATACCGCGCGACCTCTGCAAGCTACGTGGAGACCTGGCCTGCACCCACTGCAAGCTCCTTCAGGTGTTCCCAGCATCCCCTGTGCCCAGGTGCTTGGCAAGTGTTTGGCCTTAGTGAGCGAAGAGAAGTGAAAGGGGGCTGAGGACTTGTTTTGCTTCACTGCGCATATCCTCATGCTCAACAACAGCCCCCCAACTCAAGGAGTTCTTCCAGGGGTGGGGTGGTGACATGGCCCTCCAAGGTGCCCAGGGACTTGCACATCCTGCCACCCCTCTGATCTCCACACCATCCCCAGACGAGCCCTGGCCACCGCCTGATGAGCTCTGGTTTACCTGCCTCTCCCTGTGGAAAGGAGAGGCCTTCAGGAGCTGGAGGTGCCACGGAACTCGCCATCTAGCCCTGCCGGAAGGTCCTGGATCTCCTCTGAAACCGTGGGAGCACCAGGAGGGGTCCTGCCCAAGACCCCTCGCCACGGCTGAGTTTACCCTCTTCACCCCTTCTCCAAGGAAGAAGGTGCAGGCCCAGTCCCACCCACATAGGTGAGCTGGCAGCGATGCGAGCAGAGTCCTAAAGGCTGGACCAGAAACCTTGGGAGCCGAGAAGGCAGGAGGAGGTAGAGGAAGAGGATGGAGGGCTTGCCCCTGCCTCTCTGAGCTATGCCACAGAGCTCATCGCCCAGGCCCTGAGGGAGGAGAAGGCGGGTGCCTACCCTGTGGCTCTGCAGGGCCAAGGAGACTACCGCACACTCTGCTTCAGGGGATCCCAGTGACCCATCTCCTGCCTGCAGGGAGGGTGTGAAGAAGGAGGCAGCTGAGCACCTGAAGTGGGCAGATGCAATCCAATCCGGCTCCTGCCCTGGTTCCAGCCCACCCTGGGAGGGAGGGGACCCTTCCCCAGCACTCTAGCTCCAGCCCTGCCCACCACCCCTTTCTGCTCTCCCTTGTGCCTGCTCTTACCTCCTGGTCTTGTAACTCCATCTCCGCATGGAACTAGACCAAGAAAGGGGAAAATGATTTCAAAGCTCCCTTTAAATTAAAAAATTAATTTAAAAATAATAATTTAAAAACTAACATTATTTTTAATTATTTCTCAAATTTGGTCACAGTGCCATCTGAATATTCTGTTCCTTAATGACTAAATTGCAGTTAGCCTCCAACAAAACTTGTATAAAATATTGAAGGAAGAGAGAAGAAAACTGTTACTATACACATTTATAATGTCTGTACCACACTAAAACATGCACATATATGCGTGTACACAAAACAAATGTGCATAGCTGCTCTAGTCTTCATTTCTGTCATTAATCACAGAGATATATTTATAACTTTCTTCCACTACTCATTTTCTTTCCTTTGCCCTCAGAAAAAAAAATGAACTGGTCATGATTCTTCACCTGGAGAGGTGACCCAAATATTCTTGAAGGGTCTGAATTTTCAGAGCCTTTTTCTTCCTTTCCCTCTTTTCTTTTCTTGGGGGGCGGGGGGGATGGGATATTGTTTTTGCTGCTGCTGCTACAGGTTCGGTTGCCTATTGGTTCAATGGCATTAGTAGAACAAAATGAATATTTGGCAGTCTTAGCTTTCAATTCAATGAAAACATATGTCTTGTTAGGAACCAAAACCTCCAAACCAGCAGAGGTCAAAACTGCAGGGATGGGAAGCGAGAATTCTGCACCTGGGTTGTTAGTTGTAATAGTAAAAGGAGCCAGTCCTACTTCCTACATTGACCCTTGGACCTACGGCTACAGGAGAGGCACACAGGTATGTACTGATTTCTGCTTCATAGCATCTACTGCATCCTGTAAGACAGAACCCCATGCTTTCAGGTGTCTCTAACTGGCAGCCTAACAGGGTCTTCAATAAGCCATGCCTCTGTCCTGTTAAGGCAGCAGCTTCTCAGTAAAGGAGTCTGTGGTAAAAACCAGTGGATTCCATGGGCACTAGCCCTCTGCTGACATTTTTTTTGCTGTGACATGAGCTTCTTGATCAGAAACAAGATGGTGTGGAGTGTGAGGTCACCATGATAGTGAATAAAGTGGAAACGTTATGGGCAAGGAAGGCAGATTAATATCGAGAACATATCTATTCCAAAGAAAACGAATCTTTTCCCTCCAAGCTGGAAGAGGTCCAGTATGATAGTTTTGCCACCAAGTGGCTAGCTGGTCCACAGGGGAGTGATGATCTATCTATCAAAGGCTCAGTGACTATCTCTGCTGCTGCCAGGTTAGGCACTCGGCTGGGGCAGCTTTGGTGAGGGAAGTCTGTGTGGTTGAATCCAGAACAAATCATCATGATAATCGACACTTAGTTTCTATTTAAAAATTAAAAATTTAATAGGTTATTTTAGATTGGATGCAGAGCAAAGACTAGTCTTTACAGCTGCACGTCCAAAAAATAAATAAAGAGATACCCACAGGTTCTAGTCTGCTTCCCCATCAGCACTGGACTTGTTAAAATGCTATTTATTTAGTGAATGCTGAGAGAGCCAGTCAGCTGTGGGGGGCGGGAGGGGGGAGTGGGGCGAGGAGGCGTGTGAAAAAAATTTCTAGATTGCTTGGCATTAAATCGTTCTGCTGACTATTTCAGGAGACAACAGTGTGAATGAGCAATCTGCATTTCCTCCACTGCGCTTTCCCTCATTTTTTTAAAACTGCGGCAAATTTCTATTCAAGAGGTAAAGTCACCCTCGGGAAATAAAGCCATTTCTTGCTAAGAAATAAGAACAACAGTCACATGATAATGCTGGGGCTCTGACACGGCTGATCTGTGTAACATTGCATGCAGGATGTGATGTGCTGTCGGCTTTACAGACAAGCATATTGTGACCCAATTTGTCTGCCAGGCAGTTGTTCCAGAAAGGTAGTTTACTGACAGAAGAAAATTGAAGGCAGAGTACTGATTGCACAATCAAAGCCGAGTGGCTGCTGAACTGAATAAAATGCTGTGTAAATCCTGAAGTCACCCTGGAGTAAAGAAAATTAAATAACAAGGAGAAAGAGGGATTAATTTACAATAAAACACCAGGTGATTTCTACCTGCATCTCCCTGCCTAACACTCACCTAGTGGGCTAAATCCCAGTAAATTAGTCTCCATCCGGGTCAAATGCCTCCCTCTGAGCAGAAAGAATCCTACTGGCAATCTTGGTAAAAGAAGTGAATAAGCTTTGGCTCCCAATATACATCCTTTTGCTGTCTTTGTTTCTTAACTCTTAGAAAACCATAAGAGAGATTTTACAGTATTTTACATTTTCTGTATTATCAGTGAGTAGTGTATGATATTGATGTTTTCCTCCAACACTATTTTTTCTAACGCTACAACATGAAATTCAGCTTAAGGCAGGCCTGTCTTGCAGGCCTGTGATGGTATCGATCCTACTTCCCAAACAGATTTTTGAATAAAGTTTTATAAGAAAATAACATTATATATGGACTCTTCGAGGGGCTTGAGCCAACTCAATTAAGGTTCCTGATCTTTACCCTTATACTTTCAATGTCGAGAATAATGATTAATTTCGAAGAACAAATGATACAAAAATAGGTCTCCGAAGGTGAGATGAATTTGGTGATTATCTGGAACAACTGTAAACCTTCCTGAGCTACTGATTCATTTCTCCTTTTGAGCGGCATAGTATTAAATTGGGTGGGAATCCATACTTGACATTAAGTTACAATCTCCAGTAGAAAAATCTTGGAAATACACCCTCCCCTGATTTAGCCAGGGAAGAAAAGAACATGACCGAATCCAATCAAAACTAGATTCTTCCATTTTTACATGGATCCTAAATGAAGGTTAAAAGTTTGCTAAATGTTGTCTGGAGAAGTGGTAATGAATATGAAATGAGGACACCTGTAAAGCCCTTGAAGCTATAAAACTACAAAATGATGATGGCACTAAGAAAGCTGCTTGTCCTCTGTGATGAATAACCATAATGGCTTGAATAGACTCGTGTGAAAGGCCACCAGCTTTCTATTTGGTTCTGCTCCAAGTAAATATTCCTACATGACCACACCTGCTGCTGAGATAGATGCATAGAACCAGGAACGTGGTGTTCCAGGAAAAATAGGAGGTGTATCTATTTCTAAATCAATATTTTTATATCTTGTTCTGGTACTGTCAGGGTTTTTACATATGAACACTTCCTGACATTTGAGTAAATAATAGATCAACCCATGACATTTATAAAGGACAAAATATGTCACTCCCATCCCCTGCTTCGAACTTCACAAACAGCACTTGAGACAGTGAGGTTAAATTATTTTCTGGAGTTTAAGCAGCCAGGACTGAAGAAAGGTGACCTGCTTTAGATGATTCTGCTTCCTTTCAAACCTAGGAGCTCACCACGTGGATGTTTTATTAATATGCACCTGTACTACCCAGACCCTTTTGTGAGGAAATGAACAAGCATGGAACTTAGATTTTCCACCCAGGAATTTGGTTTTCATTAAGTATTTAGGATCCCATAAACACTTCCTTATTTCAAATTTTATAATACTGTTTATTTTTTTGGTGCTGGGCACCAGTAATGAATACAGCACCAAAGAGTGTAAGTAGACACTGTAGTTCCCTGATGAGACCCTAATTTAATCAGATGGGACACAGGCACTGCTCAAGATTAAAACACTTGAAGCTTTAGCTGCTCATTTTCCTAGGTATTTAAGTTTCACCCACCTTTCAAGTTGTCACAAGCACACTGCTCTGCTAGTTACCCTAGCCCTGGAGAAAACACAGGCCTACTGCAACAAAATTGCTACCATCTGCCTCTCTTGCTGAATCTGATGATTCTGAGACCATGGACCAAGTCTGAGGGGGAACTCCCTGACTGGGTCCTTCTTGTCAACAACTCTGTGCTTCCCCAGGGATTATATCCCAATGGAATGAAAGGCATTCACCCTCCCACCAAAACAGTGTGGCCCAAGGAATGCTTGCCACAGAAGCCTAAGGAGATAGATGTTTGTTGCAACAGATTCTGAGACTCCCATCAGATCTCCTGAATTAAAATCTCTGGTGATGGGTTTGGGAATCTAGTGCATCTCATAACAGAGTGAAATGCTTAAATCCAAATAGGCCCTGGTGGTAAACCACGAGGTTCTTTAGGAATGTGAAGGAACTCTCATTGTGAGCAAAATCTGAGTCCACATGCTATGAGAATTAGAAGGAAGAAGTCAATGTTGCATTCAGCTCAAGTCTGGTCCTGAATCCTTTAGGCCAGGAGTCCCCAACCCCTGGGCTGCTGACAGGTACCGGTCTGTGGCCTGTTAGGAACCAGGTCATACAGTAGGAGGTGAGCGGTGGGCGGGCAAGCGAGCTAAGCTTCATCTGTATTTGCAGCTGCTCCCCAGCACTAGCATCACCGCCTCAGCTCCACTTCAGATCATCAGGCATTAGATTCTCAGAGGAGCACTGGTCCCTGGTGCCAAAAAGTTTGGGGACCCCTGCTTTAGACCATCCCAGATTTCTTTTTAGCCCTGAGGAAGTGACCGGGGATTGGTCTTCATGGTTGCACAATGTACTGGTTATGCCTATTCTAGATTTATTAATGGCAAGAATAGGTCTAAACCATCATCAATACAGAGCATGAAAAAATTTGTTTATTGACAGATGCCAGAGCATATTTCAAACCAGAAATTTACATTGACATAAACTCGGAGGTGCATGTCTAAAACAGATCGTAAACTGAGAGCAGCTCTGGAGATAAGGAATTGTTTGTTTTGTGTTCCCAAACCAGAGGCAGAGGTTGCTGAAATCACCACGTCAGTGGCTTCTAGAACGGGGAGCCTCTCATACCCCAGATGATAAATCAGCTCAATTTGTTCTACTTTGTATACCTCATTGTTCATTGGCATCTATGGTGAAATTTAAATAGACTGCATCCACATCAAAGAAAATAAATTTCTTGGTGAAACTTAATCCTAAGGTGTGTTCGCTTCTGGCTCAGAAATGAAAATGCACTAAAACAGGCAGTCAGACTCGCAGTGCAAAGGGGAACTCAGGGAAACATGCCTTGAACTTTTTTGAACGTACTCCATTTGGGGGAACAAAGTCCCTCACAGCTTGCCCACCATTCCAAAAAAAAAAAAAAAAAAAAAAAAAAAAGAATGCCTGATAACAAAGAATTAAAGGAGAGGAACAAATCAAATGGTAAGAATGGAGCAATTATTACGCAAGAACAAAACCATGATAATCATTTTACAAATACATTATCTAATACAAAAATATCAGCACCTCCAGATCATGGCCAACTGAAATAATGACTGACCATTAGGGTAATGGCATTATTTATTATCCATACATGATGCTTCTGAGAGTAAACAGTGGTGCTATTAATAACTTCACAAGAACAGCATCACTGGAACTGTCTGAGGAGATCCAGGACTATGGCTGCCCATGATAATTCACGAACAACATATCTTTCAAGAAAACTGTGGGTATTTCAAGCATCTAGTCGTGCCCTTGCTCAGTAGAGATTTTGCAACATTATTGGTGGTAAAATACGGAAAGCAAGGCCTCAGAATTCTCTAGCAATAGGTTGATTCTAGTGTCCCAACCAACACTCACAACAGTTTTGGCCTTCTTGCACCTCAGAGATTTAGGTGAACCTGACTTCAGTCCATGAGAGTCCATATCTGCCACTGCCTCACCTCTCCTGTCATTCAGTTCCAAATATTTCTTAATTTGAGGTTCTTTTTAAATTTGAGTTATTTTTAAATCTGATTTCTTTAGTAATGTTACTTGGTTTCCAACGTATAAAATGTTTAAGCTATTCTTATGTTAATGATTTTTAACATTATTGACTACTATGATCAGATAATGTAAAATGGATGATATTGCTTCTTTTGGGATTAAGAATTAGAGTTTTCCAGAGAAATAGAACCAAAAAGTTATATAGGTATATAAGAG
>CM053501.1:27684232-27733098 GCA_028627145.1 Eidolon dupreanum | reverse complement strand
GTGTTGAGAGCATAGGTTCTGGAACCCAAATATCTAGATTCGAATTTTTCTTCTGTCACTTACTAATGGTGAGGTTTGCCAAGGTCCCTATCTTTTTAACTATTAGTTACATTACCTGCAGTGGGGATAATGACCCACGATTCTGCAAGTTTGTTGGGAGCATTCAGTGAAATAACGAGCCCAGTGAGGCAGTAACAGTATCATGAAGTACTCAGTACTGCTGTTGTTGATGGCATCATGGCAGGAGAGCCTGAGCCTCATCTACAAAGAATGTTGTATGCATACTTTCCGTTTATGTATTTTTTTAACTTGGTTAAGGATAACTTGTATTAGAGATGAATGTACCATAACTGAATGGAATTAATAACAAACCCATGCTTTCTTCTTGTGAGTGACAAATTATATTAATATTGTCTTCCTCATATAAACAGTAACAGGAACTTGTTACAAAACCCTTTTTAATACAACCTGCATTCAAGCCACAGAAAAATCTGGTTTAAAAAAAATCAAGCACATATTAGTATTAACATTTTACAGATGAGGAAGTTAAATATCGAGAAGCTAAGTGACTTGCCCAAGGGACTAAATTGCAAAGAAAAGCATTTGAATCTAAGTGTTCTGATTGAAATTCTCAGCCTCTTCCTACCACTCTATGCCTCATGAGTTTGTTCTAAATCCAGAGTGTAATGCTTTGAAAAACCTCTTAACTAGTAGGGGAGAAAAAAGAAGGATTAATTCCAAAAGACTCCCCAAATTAAAATTATTGTACAATATATGTGAAATCACATATCATGAGCCATCGAACATATTACAAACAAGCTATTATATGACAAAATTAATACAACCATTCTTTAAATAACTCAACTTGCAATTTTTGTTAAATATAACGGCAGCTCAAGAATTTACAGTTTGCCTCAGATTATGGAAACCTCCAGAAATTTTGAAATAGTTTGATTTTGATCTTGTTGGAACAACTCACCTTTGCTTAAAGACAAAGTGTTGGTTGGGTTCAGTAGCCCTTTAAAACCCTAGTGCTATGAACCTATGACTTTAATGAGACCTGAAGTTTAAGTTCAATTGTAAACCAGTATTTGTAATGATAATTTTGCCTCAGTAATTTACATCAGCATGAGCAAATTTAATGCAAATATAAGGCTGCTATTAAGGGGGGAAACATTCATTACAAAGTTATCTTTGATAAGAATTAACTGATGTCCACACAGTATTTTGAAATTACTATTTTCTGGATTTTAGGGAAATGTAAATCTATTAATGTGTTACTGCTATTGACTATCTCATATAACTCTGTTCCTAACACATAAAATTTAAACATCTAGATTCTATTCCAAGAATCCAAGTCATTTTGTTTTGAGCTTTAAAATTCTCTCTTTCTCCTAGATAACAATGAAATTCCTCATCTGTTCCATTAGTTTCTACTCCTACATAATTCACTTAGATCACCTCAATTATTCAGATTTCAAGCCTCCAGAATTCTTAAGCAACCAAACTACCTCAGAGCCTGATAATTCGAAGGAAGAAAAAGCAAGCATCAGTGATAAAAAGACAAAGTAAACCAAACGATGGAAAAGAAACAGCCCAAAGAATAACTAGAAACACAACTTTTGGAAGTTTGCCAGAAGAGAGAGCATTCCAGTTTGGTGATGACCAGGCCTGGCTCTTTGTATGAAGGCCATAAAGCAACAGGGAAATAGAAGGTAAGAGAAAAAGAGCAAGGGAGATGGGAAACGGCTGCTGTTGGAGAAGAAACTGTGGTGGGCAGGGGGCCCAGCAGCATCCACTTGACAAGCAGAAAAGAGGACAGAGCCACTCTGCTGAGAGGGTCACTCACCCTTATACCAGCCCTGCAAGTGCCAACACCAGACACTCTGGGTGGGAGAGGTGTCCTGTACCTGACACATAGCCAGGAGACCAAACTGCCCCTCCTGTCACCCAGGAAGAAAAGCAGGGAGACCCAAGGGGCCCACCCAGTGTTGAGCACACCCTCTGACTTTGGTAATAAATACTGTTTACGGAGCACTTACTAAGTCCAAGTCCAGTTGTCATTACATTTTATTCATCCAATTCCACCTATGAGGTAGTATGGTTACGAGCACCCTGCGTTAGACCAGGTCAAGAATCAGAGGCCAAGATGGGATTGAAGTTGCCCAGATATTTTGCCAAATAAAATATGAATCTATTAAAAGTTAAAATATTCTGATAAAAAATTATTTATCTGAAATTCAAATTTAACTGAACACCCTTCTATGTGTTTATTTGTTGGTTAATACAACAACCCCACATGAAAGAAAATGCTTGTGTGAGGGAAAAGAGGGGGAGCTGGATAAGGCTTGGAGCTCCTCAGACCGTGATGCAAGTTGAGTGAAATGAGAAGACAGAGAGAAGGTCATCTGGAAGCATCACCAAGGGCAGAGTAGGCAAAGCCATTGACGGATTCTCAAGCCAAGTGGCAAACAAAGGAGCTCCATGTGGCCCGGTACTGGATTTGCCTTAATATCCCCTCCACCCACAGTAGGCCTGGCCTCAGTGAACCCTGTGATAGATGTCAGGGCACAGTGGTCAGGGCCCTTGGTCAAATACGCGCCCTACAGTCGGAGGTTTGCAAAGCACATCTTAGTGGCCACAGCTCCTGACCCCATTTTGTAGGAAGTGAAACTGAGTCACAGAGGAGTTAACTAACTTATGCAAAGTCAGGACTAGTTAGTAGAGGAGCCAGGATTTTTTTCTTCTTTTTTCTAATTTATTTATTTTTAATTCTTTAATGTCACCACATATTTGACCCCTTTTACCCCATCTACCTCCCCGCTCCCTCCAGGAATCAGGATTTGACTCTCTAGTCCCAGAAGCCTTGCTTGCTTACTAGGCTGTCCCCGTCTAAGCCCACACTTTCCACACCTTCACACAATAGTGCGTTACCAGATGACCACATGTGCTTCACTTGATATATAGTGCTCAAGAAAAGAAAGTCTGTCATAGCTTAAATAGATGTCCATCAAAGCAGGGTTAACATGTTTACAAACCATTCAAATTACACCAGTTCTGAACCCTAGGTAATGACAGAGCCATCTGGAAATAATACAAATCCAGAATGACTCCTGAGCCCATAGTGTGAGATAATTGAGATTATCACTATTTCTCTTCAATAGCAAAACATCAGTCAACTCTACTATTTCATTAGGTCCCCAAATCTTAGAAGAACCAAAATGTTTCCAACATCTAGGACCAGGTATGGCCAAACTCTGGATGAGAAACCAGGTATATAATCCTGTATCGCCGGATGAGGCTTTTCTTAACAGACTTGGAAATATGTCTCAACAACATAGGTTTATTTCCAAAAATAAAAAATAAAAATAAACATTTCCGTTAAAAGATTCCTTTTCAGCAGAGGGACTGGAGAGTTGAAAACCCTGGAAACCACAGGGCTGCTGAGGGTCCTCCATCTGGGCTCAGGGGCGGAGCCACGTCCATCTATCTATCATTTGCTTTCTGGCCCCAGCTCCGAAGTCAGTGCAGGTGCTCTCGGCCCCTGAAGGAGCACAGTGACCCTCATCTAGTTCTCTACGAGGCTGGGACTTGAATGGCCAGCACCCACTGCCCTAGAACCAAAGGCATAAGGGATCGAAGTCGCTTCTCATGTCACCACTGCACGCAAGAGTTTCAGGAGCCCAAACTTCCCGTTTCTTTAAGAATCTCCTGAAGGAAATCCACTACACAGATTCCCAAGGCCAGTGAAAATTCCCTGGATTTTTTTACTGATGACCTTAGTGTTGCTGGGCATTTCTTCTAAGTTATTTCAACTAAACAGAGTCTCCTGTGCTTTTAGAGACCATTCAGTGGAGAAGAGCCATACACCGACTCCCAGTCATCCATCCAAACTCTGCACCCCAGGTAACCTCTGTTGGAATCTTACAGTTTTCTTAGATCCTAAATCACAGATGGCAGTTTTCTTGCCCTCTTTCTGGGTCTCAGACTTTCTTCATAAAATACATTTCATCGTCTTCCTCTCTCCACATGTGACAGAAGACCAGGACACTTAGGTTTTATTTGAAGAAAATCCACAAAAAGCAATAACCAAATGGTATTAATTTGATTCTTTTTTTCTCCTGATGATAATTCAGGAAATGAATGCCAAGTATAATGGTCCCAAATCTTCTAAGTCTCAGACTGGTCTGAATTTGTAGTGTATGTGGCCAATCATGGAATGTTCTGGACTTGGACTACAGGTGGAGCCAGCTGTCACATCTTAATTTTTACCAAAAAAGTAGGTCAAGCGGGGAATTCCAGCTGGGTGGGGACAGAGTGGTTTTTTCCCTCAGATTGGGTGTGTGAGAATAAGGAGGTGTCTTTTCTCACTCTCAACCTAGCAAAGCTTTCCCAGCATACAAGTCTGAAAAGAATTTCTCTTCTCTGAGACCGGTGTAAACCCTGGGAAATTACCTATCATATATAAAATCGTTTCTGGCTTGTTTTGTTTGCTTGTTTTGTCTTGGGTAAGCCTATCAAGTACCACCCAAAATATGCAAATCATTTTTGCTGTACTTGTCTCTTAAGACATTGTCTTTCTTGTTTAAGCCCATAACGTTTGATTTGTCAGGACTGCACACTGTGATTCTCGATGTTGAATCACTAAAGGCAAACTCATGTCCCAGCACTGGCATGTGGCCATTCAGTGATTATCAACTGAAAAAATAGTGACGAGTGACCAAAAAGCACAGTGATGCAAAGCAAACAATCTCCACAGACGCCCCACTCGTCTACCAGCTGGAGGGCAGAGGGACATATTAATTCCTTAGAAGAATCAGATAATTGTTCTAACTAAATACCAAGTTATCTTAAATGAGATTCTGAAGAAAATAAGAGTAGGTACATAATGTAATTGTAGGGTGTTACAATTTAATTAACGATATTAACATTGTGTAAGGTTCAATTTCATCCTCTGCCTGGGCTTCAGAGAGTGTAGGAGACAGGCCAGTAACAACAACAACAACAACAACAACAACAACAACAACAACAAAATTCCTGTTAGGAAAAAACCCACTAATGGTTTTTTACTCAGTACCAGGAAACTACTTCCATATATGCACATACAGGAAAGTGGCAGTTTTTCTCCTTCCTAATTTATATTATAATAGTAGAAATAGAGAGTCTAGTCCTCTATCTTACAAAGGCAGTGAGAGAAGAAGGAACGGGAGGTGACCTGGGTAAGGACACTTGTGCATCCAAAGGGCCATGGACCCAATGTGCATGTCTTGATAATTAAGAAAAACAAGTTGTAAATAGTTCTGTACACAGAATTATTCCATTTTTGTTTTTTAAGACTGCGTCTATAATTAATGTCCCCACGGGATAGAATTCCAGCTCTCTTCCAAGTCCTGTGAACGCATGGGCACAGGTCCTGGCCCACGTCCCTGCCTCACTGAAGGCCAGCCACACTGGCCTCCTCTCCCTCCTCCTGGAAAGTCTGTCAGGCCTGCTAACCTCCTTCCTGCTGGAGGGGAGCAAGGCCTCTCTCCTACTCTCTCAAACTCTGGGGCTAGGGCCAGTGAATTTAACTGACAAGAGACAGATTAACAGGAGAAAAAGCATACAGATTTTATGGGATGTTAAAATTTTTCTGTGGCCTGGGGGGCTTCTTAGAAGGAAGTGGAAAACCCAAACAAGCAGTTAGACGGGAGGGCTTCTGTACCACCTAAACAAGGAGTGATACATTGTAGAGATATGATGAGAGAAAAAGAAAATGGGTTTGGGCTAAAGGCAGTAAATTGTGGAAAAGTAACTAGGAAATACATGGGAGAAACAGAAAAAGAAGGGTCGTTTTCATTTTCGAAGGGCTTGTTTGTGTGGACTCATCTCTTGTAGACGCCCCGTCTCTGACGGTGAGAATGTCCTCCCTTCCCAGTATGGGGATGTCCCCTTCCTCAGGGAACATTTTGTGCCCTGTTTTGAAGTACAAAGCTGGGGCGGTGGGTGGCGGGGGGCGGTGGAGTCAGAGATCCTTCCTGCATCTGCTGTGTCTCAAGTGCCTTTAGCTCAAAATAATCCCTATGCTAAACCGGCATATTTTGGGGTGGCATGTCCTTCACTGCCATGACCGAAACTTTGCCTGGACGCTCAGCTCGTTGCATCACTATTTACAATTCTTGTCTCGGCTGAAATGTCTCCTCCTCAACAAGGCCTTTTCTGATCCCCCATCTACCTTATGGTATTTCCCTCTCCCCTCTCACCCCATAATTCTATATCACAGCCTACCCTTTATTTTAAGTGACCCTTTGCTTCACATATCTCAGTGTGTAGTCAATGTCTTTGCTGCTTTACTTGTTCATTGGCTTTGTCCTCCTCTCGACTGAGGGCAACGACCACGACTGCTTGCTCTCCAACGTCCCCCAGCACTCGGGACAGTGCCTGCTCCATAAACATTTGCTAAATGAATGAGTACATATTTAAGACATGAGGATACACATGCAAGTGTTAACAGTGCTCGTCTCTGCTTGTTGAGATAGTGGCTGCCAAATTTCTTCTTTTTTGCCTACTTGAATTTTCTGGCTGGTTTCCCCCCGCCTACCCCCTTCAATGCCTTATGTCCACAGTGAAAAAATAAGTTATTTTTACATTTAAAAGAGGTGAACGTTAATGCCAACATGCTGAAGTGCTTCTTCAATTTCAAGGAGCCGCATAGCTAGGTAGAAGCTCAAGGCTTTTTCAAGAGGTCAAGAACAAAAGAAGGTTCACTTCTGCAGTGATTACGCTCTTCGAAACTTGACCAAAGAGGTTACTACACTGAACACAAGTGAAGGCACAGTGAGCCTCAGGGGCAAGATCATGGGTTTCAGGTTCAGTCAGATCCAGGTTCCCAGAATGACCGTTCCAATTCCCAGCTCTGTGCACATGGGTGAGTAATCTCAACTCTCCGAGTCTTATTTTTCTTATCTGTGACTTACTCATTTTTTAACTATCCATTTTTTTCTGCCATTGTTTTATATATATTATTTTGTCCTTGGTAATAGTCATGCTTATATTTTAAGAAGTTAACTCTTCTTAAAAAGTTATTTATTTGGTTCATCTGTAGGTTGAACCAAATAAACTGCCATTATTTGACCATTTTTTAACTTAAAAACAAAATGGCAATTTGGTATGATTCATCATAATTGGTATTTTTTCAGTCTGGGAGTTCAGGAGGAAGCCAAAAATTTGGACACTGCAACCAGCCAAAGCTCTGTCCAAACCAACGGAATGTCCCAAAATGGCCCCGATAGGCCCCTCTGTTTTTTGATCCCTACTTGTTTGGGGTCCAGGGACTTTCAGGGGTAAAATTTCTGAATTTTAATGTCCTATGGTTCCAATTAGCCTGATAAAGTTCTCAATTTCACGACTGTCTGAGCTTAATGAGAATTCCTATAGGAAAAAAAAAAGGTATCTTTCACTTAAAAATGAAGAAAAATAATTTTCATGAAGCTGTGGTCCACAAATCTGTTCATCGAGGTATAGCTAAGAGATCACCAACCATCTGCATGTCACCCGCAGCCACCACTCCTTTTAAAAAAGTGAGAATTTCCTTGTTTCTTTACAGTTAAGAAGGTAAGTGAAACACAGTTTAGACGACCAATGTAAACAGGAAAAAAGCAGTTTAAAAAATAAACATTCCAACGTCAAAGAGTTCTTACTAGTATGAGCCAAGTTAAACTAGGCAATAAAGAAATTTAAGTCCTTTAAAGGGAACCAGGAAAAAGAAATTGGCTCTTGAGATAGAAAAATAACAGGGAAAAAATCTTAATTAACAACAACAAAAAAGGCAGTTGGTTGCCTTCTCCTTACGTCTGAGAGAGAAAAGAACACGAAGGTGGGCACATCAAACTTCCTGTGTTGTTGCCAGTTTCGGCTGTACAAGATACATTAAGTATATCAACATTTTGATATATTTACTAATTAGTTAACATGTTAACTAATTTGTTAATAATATTTCTAAGCCAAGGGGCAAGACGGAAAAAGGGGACGTGCTTCACATTTGTGAGTGGATAGATATGAAATAAGTAAGCAAAAAAATAAACAAAGAAGATAACCTCAGCTAAGGCTGCCATAAGATTCTGAACCTCTCTAACCGAAGTAGTTTTCTATGGTCATCCCAGCTGGATTTAGATTTTTAATCTCAATCCCACCTTGGTCTTCATATGTGCAAATGTCAAACCAAAATACCTGTTATGGTTAGGTTTATCTGCAGGTCACAAACAAAACACCAAAATCACAGCAGCATGTACAAGGTAGGCTATCTCTCTGTCTCAGAAGAGCCTAGGGGTAGACAGTCCAAGGCTGGTTGGTCTGTGCCTAGAAGTCCTCAGGGATCTGGTCTATTTTTTCACGTGGTCACACCTCACTGCAGAGACCGGAAGGTGCTGTCTTTATTCCAGGCAGCCATGCACTCACTGTAAGATAGAGAGGATGGATGTTGGAACAATAGATGAGCCATCTCGTCCAAAACCAAATTCTACCATATACACGAAGGGGATCAGAATACGCCACCCCAAAACATGCCACCTTTGCATAAGAATTATTTTGAGCTAAATGCAATTTAGATAAGGCAGACACAGGAAAAGCTCTCTGCCCTCCCTCCATCTACTAAAAAGCAGAACATAAACTCCTCTTGTGAAAGTGTTCCCTCTCTCATGCCTGGAAGAGAAGAACAACCTTTTATCACCAGAGATAGCGAGGACACCGAGGTGAGTCCACATAAACTAAACCTTACTAGATAACCCTCATCTTTCATTAGCTTCTCCCATATATTTACCTTCCCACAATTCACCACTCTTGGAATCCCGAGCCCCTTTCCCTTTGTCTGTCATTTTTACACAATGTAGTGCATTTGTTTAAACGGTAAGCCCCAACACTTAACCACTCCGTTGGATCTTTCTTTCCATGAAGGCCTCTGTGCACATAATTAAGAGTATTCTTTTTCTCCTGTTAGTCTTTTTTCTTTTGCAGCTGAATTCACGGGTCCCAAAGAAGCATAAGTAGAGGAATTTTTTTTTCCTCCCTTACACATACAAAAAGACGCCAAAACTTTCACAAAGCAACCGTTTAATAGATTATTCAACAAACACTTACTGATTCCATACTATTCCGGGCATCCTACTAGGAGGGACAGAGCTTGAACAATCTAGAAAAGGTCCTGACCTCATAGAGCTTTCACTTGGTGAGAGAAACAAACATTAAAAAATAAGGGGGCATCATGACTTTCAGGGGCGAAAAGAAAAAGTCAATTTGATTTTGTAGTGAGGATAGCCACAAAATGCTTTCTGCAACCTTCCTTAATGTAATTAAGAGACACACACGAGAAAAAGAAATAACAAACCACAGGTAGACCTTAGAAGTCCAATTATGGTCCTGAAGCAAATTTCCTGTAGTGATTATTTGACTAAGAGCCACAGTGGGCTGGCACTATGCTGCTTAATAGTAAACAAAGGTCAGCCAAAGGGACTTCGCTGGAGGGAATAGTTTGTCCAGTTAAAAAGCCCCTTTTGTTTCTGAAAGCTACTAAAAATTCAAGCCCTTCAAGTGGATTAGGTAACTCAGAGGGAACAATTAATTAGGCTTCTGCCTACTTCAGAGAAAGCATTTTATAGAGAACCATCATCCTACTGGGGGACAGAGTAGGTGGCACATTAAGTTATTTATAAAGACACAAGACCTGAGGGAATGTGAGGATTGCAGCCTTTTAGCCTGAGAGGCACGGAGGCTGCGAGGGTCCATGCTCCCTCTGTGGTGTGGAAGTTCTGGGAGGCCACAGAGCAGAGAGTTCCGGAAGGCTAAACCAGCCACAGCCAGGACTGCTGTGTTTTCTGTTAGCGAGAGTAAAAAGAAACCCCTCAAGGAGGAAAGGAGGCAGTGTGGTCACGAGAAAGTCAACGTTAAACATGTGGAGGTCAAAAAATACAAATGGGAATGAAGCCAGGAGGCCCTCAGCTTACCTTCGTTCACAGGAAATACTCGACTGATCTGCCATTTACTTGGTGGCAGAGGCAGATGGCAGAGGTGGAAAACATCTTATCTTTATCTGACTATGAGAATAAAATTCATTGAGTCATTGCTGCAGGGCCTAAGGTCCGGAAGCTGTAGAATCATTCTTGGCTCTTTTTCTTTGGAGGTTTTTTTTTCCCATTTCAAGAGGTTAAAAATCACTTGATCACTCTGCTTTGGCTATCTGGAGTCTGGTTTTAAAACACGAGGGAAACATTGCGATGATTATGCCTAATTTTTAAAGTAGGAACAGATCATTACCTCAAGGCAAGAAAGAAAAATCTTCAATGAATCATCTTGATTATTCTTATGACGATTTATTATACTTAAAAAATGAAAGCCGTTAATAATGAGTGATGTAGTATAAAACTAATATCTGATTCTTCCAGTTGCAAAATAGAGTGAAATGACTCTCTGTGACACTGTCCCCTCATACTATCCCCAGAAAAGATAAGGCAATGTATCATCTAGACCCCCCTCCCCCCAAAAAAAGACATAGGCAAAGCTTCTTTCACAAGCATTGCTTGAGATTGTGAGCAAAGCTCACCTTCCTAGCTCACAGGCAAAAGTCTTCGTGTTGGTAGCACACTTGAATGACACACTTAACAGGAGAAAATGTCTCCTCATCCCACTCAGGGTATTTTCACAGCTGAAAGCCAAGCAATTTGAATATGAATTCACTAGCTCAAACCAGGTCAAAAGTGGAGATCCAGTTGTCCAGCTGTTGAGCTCACTGCTATCCAAGACAAAACCAGTTCTAGTCACAGTTCTCAGGTCCCTGTCATAAGCCCTGGGCTAGGACCTCCTTCATTCCCTCCCACCACATCAGTGGCCCAGCCTATGGTGTTTCCGATTACACATCTGACCCATGTCCACTTCCTCCTTCTTCACCTCTCCAGACAGGTATCCACTCAGTGCCCAGGTCCTGGATCTGCCAAGTAGGTGGGCTCCCGTGGGCTGTTTGCCAAAAGAATGACCTTTGAATTAGGGGTGACCTGTGAGCCTCTCTCAACTAACTCAGTGCCCCTGGGATGGCCCAGACCTAGACCAGCCCCACACAGACTGCAGGGAACTCTACGACTTCTGTCAGTGATCTCAACTGTCCATGATACTTTCCACAGTAAGTTTTCACATTTGATATTGCATTTGTATTTTACAGTAGTGTTGAGAAGTATGGTAGGAAGATTATACCCATTTTACAGAGATTACTGAGTCACAGAAGACATACGGCTTCCCCAGTGTTACCTGGCCCGGAGTTGAGAATCAAATCCAGCGCTTCTGATAGCCCTGATGTGATAAAGAATCCACTGAACCAGAGAGTAGAAAGTAAAGAGCCATGCTGAAGGAAGCTCACATATTGGCTCCTAGCCTCATCCCTGTTTCTCACTTACCTTTCACCAGCTACCTTTTCCAGGTGCCCTTTCCATTTGACCGGTTGGCTCCCCACAGGGTTTCCTACCTATCTTTGCCAGCCCTACCTCCAGTTGTCCCACTTGTCCAAACTTCACTCTTCTACCTCCTACCCTTTCCAACCAACTTTGCAATTTCCCTGATTGGCTGCTTTGGGAAGCTGATTATTTCTATTTTTTACTGAGGGATGAATGAGGATAGCCCTGGGGAATGAAAGCAAAATCTAAATGAATTCTTAATTGGCAGATTAGCATGAGGAAGTAAAATGGCATGCAACAGAGGATATTCCTGACGTTGAGCAGAGGGGAATATTTTTAGCAAATATTGTGGACGCTAATTTTCCCCCAATATCCATTCTGTCCTCTCTCAACATAATAGAATGCCCAAATTTTTACTGAGTTCACGCTCCCGAGAACAAAAATTTGTTTCTCAACCTCTCACTAGCTGTATACACTATGTGACTAAATTCTGCCAGTGCGGCGTGAGTGCAAGTGGCATGTGTGACTTACGGGTCACACTCTTAAATGGAAGAATGACCTCCCGTAACTACATGCGAGCGGAAACAAGGCAGCAGTGGGCCATCTTTCACCATGCAGAAAAGAAGCCTTAGGTCTGTACACTCTGGCTCACAAGTCCACCCTGGCCTACTCACACCTGAACTGTTAAATGGAAGAGATAATCTATCTTGCTTAGCTTTTAGTTTTATCTTTATTCTTTCTGTTAGAGCAGCTAAAGTAATTTCCTAAACAATACCAGGGCCCTGACTGGAAGTCTGTAAACCATTTCACTCTTCTGGATAGAAACACTGTCCTTAGCCGAAAAGGGGTAGTTTGAAGCACACTTAATTCATCAGAGCCTAAAGAATCCTTGGGCTGGAAGGGCATAGGTGAAGGAAATGTGATAATCTGAGCTGTGGCTAATTGGAATACATAGCTTCCACTTAAACAAATTTAAATTCGAGTTTTCTGAAAGCTGACTCCCAAACAGAACAAACCGTTAGGCCAATTTTGGTCCATGGGGCCCTAGTTTTTAACTACAGATTTGGTCCAGCCCATTCATTTTACAGGAGAGAGATGGCTGGGTAGAGCGTGGAGAAGCCAGATTACTTCTCCAAGCGCCTTGGGCCATTAGAAACAGCTGTGCCAGAACACAGGCGCTCCACCTCCCAGACCAGTGCCGCCCTACAGCCCCAGTAATCCCTGCCCCCTGGCGGCAGGCAGTGTGAGGTACAGTCAAGTATCGTTTTGACGCAAAATCCTGCATGTAGGAGTTAGTAATACTGTTTTAATTTTATTCAGTTGATGGTCTGTACTCCTTATATGCAGAGACTGGTCTATGTATAGCCCTTGTTATTATTACATTTTAACAAATAAGTAGTAAATATTTTTTTAAAATCCTGCATTTAAGGAAAGGTCAGTTCTTCTACCTCTTTTCTTCCTGAACAAGGTCAGTCCTAAAGCCCTTACATGAGTTAGACGGGCAATCCCATGGTGGCAGCTGTGCACAGGTGTCAGAGGCCAAGCTGGGTGACACCCATGTGGGGGATGAGACGAGCACGCTCAGGACCAGAATGAGGTGAGGAGGGTGTCCTTGGGAGGATGAGAGGTTGCTTATACCGAGAACATGCATCGAGGGTAATGTCAAGGTTTCCTACTATCAGAAACAAGAGTTGCAAATACTGAAAGGAAAAAAACTAAAATGAACACTGTGACATTGGGTTGAACATTGGGTTGAACATGGTTGTCAATATAAGCAGATAGATTTAGAAATACATACAGATATACTTGTGTGTACATGTATTTCCCAGCTCTGTCCACACCTGGGAGCAAGTGGCATCCTTGTCAACAGGCATATCTATACTAGACATGGGCTTCTAAACACGACTGGAGAAATGGCTGATTCCAGGGCTGGGGCAGGATAAGTACAGGAAGAACCTAGGACACTTTGTTCCAAAAAGTAAGGAAGTGCTCAAAGAACGGGGACACAGCAAAGAACACTGAGGCCGACTTGAAGGGAATCCTACTGGCCAAATCAGAGACATCAAAATTTATTTTGAGCATCAGAATAAGTCTTGTAATAAATTATACCTCACTGGATAAAACAGGAACACATAAGAACATAAAAAGGTGAAGAAAATAGAAAGTACGATGGCAAATAAGACATAGTTAGTCTCAAAGTACCTCCCCGCAAAAGACATTAATTTACAAAGGATAAAACACTTTATAGTGGAGGCAATTGGCAGACGCTGCCCTCATCAAGAGATCAATGTTAACATCAATAATGGGCAAATCACAATCAAGCGCCACCTGATAGGATGCAATGAGGGAGCCACAGTATCACTTCGGTGACTGTACTGCTTACAAAGCACAACCTGAAGCTAATCATGAGGAAACATGAAGTTGAAGGACAGTCTAAAAAACAAGTAACCTGTAATTTCAAAAGTGTCAAGGTCATGAAAGACTATAGACTACAGAGATAGGACCATGTAGCTCCTTTACCTATAGAGGATATTACTGAGACAAGTGGCAAAAGGTGAATAGGACCTGTGAATTAGATGTTAGTAACATAGCAATAACTTCCTGATTTTGATGGCTATGTTGTAGTTATGTAAGAAAAGGTCCTGGTTTATGAGAAATATATACTCAAGTATCTAGGATAATGGGGCATCAGGTCAACAACATACTGTGAAATAGTTAAATTAAAAAAAAAATGCTTTGTACTATACTTGCAGTTTTCCTTTAAAATTGTGATCATGTCAAAATAAAAAAATAAAGAACATTCCAAAAGAAAAAACAAAAGGTCAACAATTAAGAGGGAGGCAGTCATGAAAGAGGAGCACTGGAAGAACTCCACAATCTCAGGCGATTCCTATCACCAGAGCACTAGCTCTGGAGCCAGACTGCTTGAGTTCAAATTTCAGCCCTGTTGGTTATCAGCTGTCTGACTCAGGGAAAATTACATAAACTCTCTGTACCTCAGTTTCCTTATTAATAAAATGAGGGGAATAATAGCGTCAACCTCAAAGAGTTGTTATGAGAATTAAATGGGTTTATAGTTGTTAAGTGCTTTGAAAAGTGCCTGGAACATTGTAAATATCATATAAGTAAAACATGTCACGTCTCCCGGAGTTGTTTGAAATGGAGTAATGTCCCACATATGCTCACTGAGGGAAAGGGGGTGTGGATGGAAAATAAAACTTATGTTTCTTAATTTAAAAGCAAAGACACTAATCTGCAATTATAGCCAAACATTTTTTCTCTTTGATATTTTGGGGCTTATGTTTTACCCAAGAAGCGTAATCAACTGAAGCTCATGTGATCTGCGTAGTTATCACACGTGAGATAGGGAAGGCAGGTACCAACGGTGCTGGAATGTAACGCAGCTCATAAAAGTGGGGCGTAGAGTTTAGCACATCTGTCTGCTGACTGGAAAACCTTTTCCAGGATGACCTGGATACCAGAGTCAACACAACTCACTTCCCTGCCAAACTGTGGAATTTGCTCTAACCAACAGTGCCACCTACAGGTCAGCACTGTAAAGACAATTTGATAACAGAATCCTGGTCAGATTTCTAGAAGTCTGAAATTGCCAGGCCAAAAAGACCACCAACCAGCAAATAACAAATGCTGAGGAATTATAAGATCCATGTTTCTATTTTCAAACCTAACCTACCTTGGAAAAAATGGCTTCTGTAATGACTTACACATACAGAGAGAAAAATCCCACTTACAATTACTTTTAAAATCACAAATATATAGAAATAAACTTAAGACACTGCATGAAATAAGCTACAGAATTGCAAGGAAATATGTCAACAAATCTACATACATATCATAAAACTGAATGTTTAAAATCTGAGTACTATAAATTAATTCTTTCCTATTTGTAAAGTTAATGTGCTTCCAATCAAAATCCTAAGGAAATTTCCTCTTCAAAAACCTGAAAAGTGCTTCTAAATTTTATTCAGAATATGGAAATCATCATAATAATAATAGACAATATTTATTGAGCCAAGCACTGTTAATTTTATAATTTTTCTCTGTAATCTTTACAATTTTGAGAGACAGATATTATTCTATGTAGTGGAAATGCATTATTTTAGCTGACCAGCATCCATATTTCTTTCTCATAACATTGCTCCAATTTCCCAATCAATGGAATTCTCTGCCCTTGATTTCAGCATTAGGACTATTACTTCAGATGTCCTGCTCGCCCCCAGCCAAGGGACAGGTAAATCATATCACAGGTTAAATGATCCATGCTAGGCCAATTGCCTGCTGTTTCAAATTTTGAGTAAAGAAACAAAAAGCCTAAAAATGATTGCAGTTCACTGATTCCAGCAGTGGTAGCATGACAAGGTAGTTGATTATTACCTCTTATCTAGCTAGACCCCTGGAGGCAAGAAATCAAGAGGGAAGGTGATGAACCCAGAAAGTATAATGTCATGCACTTGCTGGCTGAAGAGCAAGAAAAGGTAATGATGTTGGTAGAATCCTGTGTAGCCACAGCAGAGGGGACACCTGACAAGGTCTGTGGTCACAGGAAAGGGACTAAAACCACAGACAACAACTACTAAGGGCTGGCTGACAATAACTACTAAGAATACCCTGACCTCTGTCTGCTCTCATGTTCTACCACTGGCCAATCAATCAAAAGCCAGAACACAAAGAAAGCACAGGTGAAACGGTCGATAGCGGTCAGCCCCAAAGGACACACGGCAGGAGAGAGGATGTTGGAGAATGGATCTGGAGGAGCAAAATGAGTCTGTCCAGCATGCTTTCCAATTTCTGCTAAAGGCAGAATTGGTTTCTGCAGCTTACAACAAAGCCAAACTGACATCTTCACCTTACAGATAAAAAAATGAAATTCAAAGAGGTTATGTTACTTTCTGAAGGTCACATGGGTAATGTGTATAGGACTCCAAAACAACTTAAATGTAATAAAGGAAATTTAAAAGGCCACAAAAAATAAATTAGTCCAATACTGTGTCTACATGTACACACACGCCAATCACTGAATCAGAATACACAATCTAAAAACTGATACTAGTACCCATAAGAATGCAGTGTGTTATGACATGTGAGTAGAGAAAGGAAAACTCATTTGTCATATTTGGAGCGGGAGAAATCCTTAAATATCTGAAGGGGAATCAATTTAGATCAAATCATAATATATACTCAAATTCCAAATGGATTAAAGACCAAAACGTCACTAGCATAAAACATCTGTGGGCCCTTCCAATGCAAACAAAACAGAGCATATTTTAAATCCAGAATCTTATATCCAATTTTCCATTTGATGTGGAGATAAAGAGACCTTTCCTTTAGACTTTTCAAAAATTACCTCCAAAACAACCATTCTCAGGAAGCTTCTGCAGGATATGCTCCAGCAAAAGAAGAGTATAAAGCAATAAAGAGGAAAACATAGGATCCAGGAAACAAGAGACTCTAACACAGAAGAGCAGCAAAGATAAGTCCATGGATGACACTTGTGCAATAGCCCTAAAGAGCAACCAGTACAACTGAATCAATAGGACAAAGGGCACTTGGAGAATTGATTGCAGGAAAAATAGAAAACTCAAGCTGATATGAGTAATTGGAGAATATTAATAGGCATGCTACAGGCATTTGGAAATAATTAGTAATAGAGATTCTATTTATACGAAATATCCAGAATAGGCAAATCCATAGACAGAAAGCAGACCGATGGTTGCCAAGGACTGGGCGCAGCGGGGGCGGGGGGGGGGGGGAGGAGAGAAAATGGTAATAACTGCTTAATGGGGTTTCCTTTGGGGATGATAAAAATGGTCTAGAACTAGATAGTGGTGACAGTGACACAACTTAGTGAAGGTACTAAATGCCAGAAAACTGAACACTTTAAAATGGTCTTATGTTGTATTTTACCACAATACAAAGATACAGAGCAAATTAAGCAATAAGAAGGGCAATTATTAACTCCAGGAAAAATAATAGACAAGAAAGTAGGCCTAATTTTAAGGCATGATTAAGCTTGGTTGTTTTTGAATGTCCATAATTAAATGATGACTTAACCAAAAGCTATATTAACAGATTAGAGAAATTAAAGTAAGGTTTATGTTTGGGTGAGTGATAATAAAAATTAATCCTCGCCTATCACATCAAGCCAACAGACAATATATAAATTGATGAACTGAAAAATAGCAGTATAAGGTTATTATTTACAAATATGGAGGTCAATAAGAGAACAGAAGAAAAGGTAAAGGTGGTTCCTCTGTTAAGTGGGAACCCAGGGTGGGGATAGGGAGACAGAGCAGGAGGGAACAGGAGCTGTTAGTGTTTATTATAAGCATTCTAGCCCCATCTGAATTTTTAATTATGTATGTACTAGTTACACTTCTTTAAAAATGTTTAAAATAGCAAAGAAAATAACCTAACTTTTTAACTTAAATTTGAAAAACTATAAAAGATCAATAGATTTCATTATATGAAAAGTTCAAAACTTGAGCATATCAAAATGTATTAACAGTTTCTGGGACTGAAAAATAATGGCCCATCACCTAATCTCTTCGCATAGCCTCTTAAAAACCTTAAAGACAACAAACAGCATGAGTAAATCCAAACAAGAGTGTTTATACAGAAGAGGTCCTAAGGATGGGGAATGTAGAAATTGCAAAATGGTTACTATTTTAACTGTCTATAGAAATCAGGCAGATAAATCAAGGAAACAGGGCAAACAAGTGACCAAGCCAGGTGTAGGAAAATAAAGTGTTGGGGACCAGAGGAAAGGAAGTGTGCATGTCCCTGTCTGGAAATACTGAAATGGAAAACATTTTAAAACATTCCCAAATAGCTTCCCCGCTGGCAACCTTGCTGAGTGAAGGCAACAGAAGAATGGTTTGAAAGTGCCATGGAAGAGAAGAGCAAGGACGCTGAATCTTCTTGGTCCCTTGAGCATTCCCAGGGACAGAGAATGCTACCAAGAGATAGAGAGAGGATGCATAAGGGGAGCAAAGATGTAATAGCACCCAATTTCCTTTGAGAAAACTGACTCATATCCACTGTGTAACATCTTCATCAGGAGTGCCTGCCTCACAAAAAGGAAGCCAGAAGGACTGTATCTTCTACTCTTTTCTCGTGGAGGAAACACAAGAGCCAGGATCCTAGGATTGGCCGATTGGATGCTCTGGAGATGTACCACAAGATCTTAAATGTAGTATTCACTGTAGCGGCAGAAGTCGGCCTACTAACCGCAAGTTCCTCGGGTCCACAGTGTGGGCTGAGAACTGACAGCACGGTTACACCACCAGATGCAGGCGGGGAGGGGTAGGACAGTCACAAGGGGCTCAGAATAACTAGTAATCGGCAGCGCAAAACTCCTAGCATCTTACAGTATGTGGTCAATAATACATAAAAATACACATTTTAATTTTTGTGATTAAAAATACTAATAAGCAACATTTATTTCTTTGGTCAATAATTAAGAACAAAGAGGGCCAGTTTAAAGACAAAAGTTTTTAATAAACGTTATGACAAAAATGTCCCTGGTTGCTGCTAGAAATACGTAGAAAAATTATGAATTCGTTTTAAAGAAAGCTTTCAGAATCAGTTTAACTCGATTTCTATACCTAAGATGAGAGTTGCAGTCACCCCCTCTAACCAGTATAATGGAAATTATTATTCCAAATTGACCACAATGTGATGGCTTCAGTGGATACATAGGAGGATGGAGAGCCTCCTCAGATATCTAATTGGAGATAAATTATAAATGTAATTTATAATTTCAAACAGCTCTATAAGACTAGTTATGAAAAATGGCAATCCATCCTGTCTCCATGTCCACCTCCCATTTGCCCTCCCCCGAAGCAATGATTCTTTCAGAATTTACCTATCTTTATAAGCCCAAGTTGCTATTCTAACTTTTGTAATTTTAGGTATTGATTTTCCACCACAAAACATAAAGAATTGTCCACCTTTCTAACCTACCCTCAACCCTTGACTTCTTCCTGCCAACATACTCTCAAAAGGTGAATCATGAGCACTTGGCTTAATATTCAAGGTTGACAACAGCGCACCTCTGTGAGCACTAGTCACAGCTGGGCCATGGAATGTATTAGAATGCCTTTCCATTCCTGATAAATCTATAACTGCTTAGTTTTTTCATCTGCTTGCTTCTCTGTCATAACAACCCCAAACTCCTGGCCAGTTGTGCAAATGTCTCCATACACCCTGATACATCAGGTCATCCATGAATGTCATTTTCAAAGGGTTCTGTCCCAGTCCAATCTGGCAGAAGTAGTGGAGTGGCGGCTGCAACCAGCTGGGGGAGTGCAGACTTCCAGGAAGACAGAAGTGCAAGAGCCAGTGTGAGCTCCACAGGGGCCCTGGGCTGAACCACTCCAAGAGCTCCCACGCAGCTTCTCAAGAGACAGAAGCAGACTCTCAGCAAAGGGAAAGTGGACTTAGCCCGATTCACTCTGCCACATGCTGCCACACACACAGTGGTTACATAAATTTAAGAGCAACCGCGGAAGCCTAACAGCTAAAGAAACTGGCCTACTGCTGCACAGGAAATCCAGATACACTTTCTGTTGAATTCTGCACAGGCAGAGACCTTGGCAGGTGCAGCTTCTAGGGCATAAGTGATATCTATGTCCTCCCCACAAATTTCTTCTGTGGTGACACACACCATCATGAGTAAGAGAAGTTGTAATGGTGATGAATACATTTAGATATTTTAAACAGAGCAAGTCATTCCACAGGAATATTGTGCTGTGGTCCCCTACACATAAGGGAAACACTCCCTCTCAATCACACGCTTTCCAGCACAGGCTAGAGGAGGGTAATGTGAATCAACACTCGCCAGAGAACGCTTTACTGGCTCAGGAGATGTTCCTGCATCTACTGAGAAGATTTCTACTTTCTTCTCTATTATGTTCTGTGATTTCCAAATTCCTACCATGGCATGTATTATCTCTTCTAAGTCATAAAATAATTATAAACTTCTAAAACATCAGCAACTATTAGTAACATAAAAATCCATGTATTCTATCTTTACTAAACATGACTATGTCATGACAATTTTATTTTTATTTTTAAAAAAGAAGTCTCTTGATTTAGTCAGGACCTTGGAGGCATAAGAGATTAGCTACTGTCATATTCAAAATTATGTACTTATTCAGGGCCAATCTTAATCTTCTTTGTCTTCTTCAGAAGAAAGAATATAAAAACACCTAAAAGACTCGAAATAATGTCAATGTAAAGCACCTTTACTGAAACTTGATTCCCTGGGCCAGAGGAAGGTCCTTACTGTAGTTGATGGTGCTAGGGAGAAAAAGAAAAATTAAAATAAAGATCAGTACATACGTAATGTAGAATATTTTTATACCATTAAGAAAATGTAGTAGATCTGTATATATAAACAAGGTGAAATGTTCAAGTTGCAAGTTGGTGAACAAAAAAAATTAGGATACGAAACAATGTTAGTATAGATCCAATTTTATAAAAGAAAGAGAAGGGAAAGAGAAACACAAGTCTGGACACATAGCATACATGTTATTCATAATTTTCAGGGCACAAAGGTATGAGGAGTATAATAATCTTTATATCTCTCAGTAACTTGGATTAAATTGACAGGCGAAATACAGATATTCCTACTTTGATAAAAATAAAAATGATTTAGAAAATTAAAGCTTCTCTACTAGTCAGTTATCTGGTAGTCATCTCATTTTTCTCCTAAGAGGAAAAGTGTTCCATTAATTGGGTTCCCAAAAGCCATAGCTAAATGTTTTCCATTCTCATTCTCAAGTGCACAAAAAAAGGAAAAGGAAGATAACTGACTTCAGAAAATGGGAATCAGGCAAAGAGTGCATGTGTCTGAGACTTAACAGGCCATAGCCAAAAGCACCTCAGAAATTCCTGACAGATATAGAGATACGGAGGCTGTAAGGAGCCTAGGATGAGAAACTCACCCAAGGTTACAGAGCTAGTGGGAAGGAGTAAATGGGACTAGGACGGGCATCCTTGGCTCCTCACCCCGTGTTCTATAACATAACGCCACATGGGCCTGACCCCGAACACTCTGTTTTACCGCACTTGAGTAAAACTTTTTCTACCTAGGGAGAGGGAAAACAGAATGCAAGTAAAAGAAAGAACTCCTGGTCAGTACCTCCCAGAAGCCGGCTAATCCTGCTTTGAAGGGTCATGCTCACTCTTCTAAGAGCTAGTATCCCCCAGCTTCCTATTCAGGCCCCCAGTTCCCCTGCCCACCTCCATCTCTACCTGCTTCTAAAGTCTGCAAGGGTGATAACTGCACCCAGGGACAAACCTAAAAGGACAGCTTTTCTCACTTTCTCCTGCTGGTTGACACCCCTTCCCCAAGTGTCCTGTTTCCATAATGTCTCTAGAGAGAAACCACCAATGAGATGGTTTCACAGTTGGTCATTGGGCACTAGCTGTAACTGGACAAAAAGGGTAGGCAAATAATAATACAAAATGGATAGTCTCAGAGGGGAGAGCTGGAAACATCAGAAATATAAAATTAAATGAAACTACATGAAGACAGAGCAGAAAGTAGAAGAGTATATGAGCACAATGCAATGGCTTTAAGCCCAAACCTATCTTCACAAAGCCTTTTCTTACCACGTAGATCTTCTCATGTACTGTTTCCAGGCATCACTACCAGACTCCCTGCCACCACCAGTGTGCTTTTCTCCTCCTAGAGAATACAAAAGCAGCTCACATCTCATCTCTTAGGCAGTTACTTTCTAACTGGGCTCCTACTCGCTATCACTGCAATGACGATACTAGAAGACCAGAGCTACCTGACCAGTTCCTTTACATTTAGCCCAGAGTATCTCCTCTGCAAATAAACATGAAAAAGGAACTAAGAGGGAGAACAAAATAAAAGGAATTAAGAGGAAACAGAATTATATCAGGAAGAAAACCTTAAAAAAAAAAAACAAAAACCCTTACCATTAGACCAAGGTTTTACAAATGAAAACCTTCAGACAGTGGAAATATAATCTTATTTTCTCATTTATGTTTATCTATATGTAATTTTCTACAATACACATAAACTGTTTGCATAACATTTTAAATGTTACATCAATATCCTTAAAGGTGTTACAAGAAGATAATGATTCCATAGAACAAGAAAAGTATACTCTTTATAAGTCTGTCATCAAAGCACAAGAAATAAATCTTGGTGTTTTTAATAAGAGCAGAGGAGAAAAAACTTAATAGAAGTGTTAGAACACTAAGGAAATCTCCCATATAAAAAAATAAAAAGACTAAAGAGATGGAAAATAGGAGAGAAAAGATAACAAAATTAGGCAATTCATCGTTAAGAGATAACATTAAAATAATAGCAATTCTAAAAGTTAAAACAGAGAAAATCAAAAGGAAAAAACTGCAAAGAAACATTACCAAAACAAAACAAAAACTTCCCAGAACTGAAAACTATGTATCTTAATATTGTAAGGCCAATCACTGGCTCACTGATTATCCAACAAAAATTTCTAACAAAGAACCCCACTGAGGCATATTCCTGTGAAATTTCAGAACATCGGCCTAAGTAATAGACCCAACATTTTTTGAAACTGGGAAATAAAGATCAAAAATCAAAGTGGATTGGGCTTTTAAACCACAATCCTAGAAACCAGAAGACAAATGAGTAATAGCTTCAGAAGTCTGAGGAAAAATTATCACAAACTGTGCCGAAAAGGCATAGCAGATGCCTTGATGTTGATGTTGCTGCTATTTGGGAACTTGGCTGTTAACAGTTCCCTCCACTGATATAAAACATTCCCTAAACGATCAAGGTGTCTCACTGGACTTAAAAGCTGTTTTTGTACAAACAATGTGGTTTATGTTAAACTACTGCCTTCCTCCTGGGAGGCTGGAATTTTGGTACGTGCTAGGCAGAGGGTGCCCATGTGACTAGCCCCCAGTAAAAGCCTTGGATACTGAGTCTCTGAAGATGGGAGACTGCGTTGTCACAACCCATTGCTAGAAGAATTAAGCACATCTCGTGTGACTCCACCCAGACAAGGCTCTCAGAAGCTTTATCTGATTTTCTCTGGACCTCACCCCATGCCATGAAGTCATATCATATATAGGGAAAGAGAGGGAGGGTTTAAGGTTAATCTAGTATGACAGAGGATCAAGACATAGTGCCTAATGTTGTGAAAAAAGAGCAGTTAACACACGCCACTTAGAAAAATGGAAGTAAATTTAAAGGTAAATTTACTTTCATTTAGTAAGAATCTCGAAGTGGCTGCCTCTGGAAAAAAAAAAAAAAAGAAGAAGAAAGCAGAACTGCTTTTCCCATTGTGAGACTTTTTTAAAACTTTAGTCTATGGCCATGCCACCCTGAACAAGCCCGATCCCGTCTGATCTCGGAAGCTAAGCAGGGTCAGGCCTGGTTAGTACTTGGATGGGAGACCACCTAGGAAGATCAGGTGCTGTAGGCGTTAAAAAAATAAAATAAAAAATAAGAGATTGTAAGCTGACAAGGTCCTTGCAATCTGTGAGGTCAACCAAGGGTTGCCTCGCCTATAAAAAAAAAATAAAATAAATAAAACTTTAAAAATCAATTGTAGGGGCTGAAATGAAGAAGAGTCCATTGTACAAAGAAAGCATGGGCTGGACACGGGGATTAAAAGCCTACAGAAGGAGCAGACAAACGCACTTGGGCCACTAAATGTTGGGGGCGGGGGCAGGGGTGAAGGGCTGAACTGAAAGCGGGAATCTTTTATCAAAATCTGCACACTGAATAGTAATTGTAGTGTTTGGTCTAAAATATATAAAAGAATGCCTCTACTTATTTAAACTTCTGCAGGTATTACTGCATGTTTGTTTTGCTTCTACGTATATTTTAAAAACCAAGGCAATCTTTTACTATACTTTGGATAATTTTTAAAAAGAAATACTAACTTATCAAAACTTAATATGATTGTTAGGGAGGGTTTTCTTTTTAAGTTTAAGCACTCAGAGCTCAAGGCATATCAAAAGAGAAACAGGGTTCAGTGAAAAGAAACAACTTATTATTTTGTCTAAGATAAAAGATAATGTTTAACATTTCCTATGCCCACTTTGCAAATAAAAACCAGAATTTTTCACAGGAAATCTTCTGGCTTTAAAACAGGGGTTCTTAATCTTTTTTTGGCTCTTAGACCTTCTCCCCAGAAAACAGTAGATACCACCATTTCAGGGGTTCACACATCGCAGGCTGAAGGCCCTGCACTAATGTGATGCTACATTCAAGAATAAAATGGAGGACCTTGAACAATAACTCTGTATATGAAACATAAGCTTTTTCAAGCATGTCGGACCAGAAAAGACTATTATTTCAGTTTCTTGGTCAAACTTTTCTAAAATCTACTACTGCTTTTCCTTTGCTGCCTGTTCAGACTGAATTGTGCCCTGGTTACCTTCCCCCACCTTCCCCATTGATATGTTCAAACTCTAACCTCCAATACCTCAGAATGTAGCTATATTTGAGGATAAGGTCTTTACATAGGTAATTAAGGTTAAATAAGGTGATATGGGTAGGGTCCTAAGCCAACAGGACTGGTGTTCTTATAAGAGGAAGAGACACCAGGGATGTGCATATCGAAAAAAAGGCCACATGAGGACACAGTAGGAAGGTGGCCATCTACCAGCCAGAAAGAAAAGCCTCGGGAGAAACCAAATTTGCCAACAACTTGATCTTGGATTTCCCAGCTTCCAGAACTGTGAGAAAATAAATTTCTGTTGTTTAAGCCACCCAGTCTGTGGTATTTTGCTATGGCAGCCCTCGCAGTGTAATACGCGGCCCAACGTGGAAAAGGAGAAACGATTCTACATACCAAAAGCACCTCCGATCTCAGCCCCACTTGTTGGAATGTTGACGTTTACAATGCCACAGTCTGATCCTTTTGGTCTGTGTGTAAAATGGAAGCCATGGTGAGTGCAATGCACAGGAAAGTAAAAAACAAAAACAAATAAAAATCCAATCAAAACCTCTAAGACTCTCAATGCCAAAAAATGGATCGACTGTGATGGTGTCATATTCTTAAAGTCCATCACCACACAGACTTACATAAGTTTTCAAAATACACAATGTTGTTATACCCAAGCCAGCGGAAGATTCTGCCCAAATCCTTGGTAAAGATGCTACTTGAAAGTCCCTGTTTTACTTCGTTGTTCCATGCAAAGACCTCATCTTCATTCTAAAAGGACAGACATTGGAAACTGTTAGATGGCAAAGTGTTCAAGTCAAAGTTTACTAATGTTAAACTCATTTTGTGAGATGTGCCAGTATAATTGTAGTACAAAAAAGGAAACTAAAGAGTAAACATCTGACTAAATCTGTTTCACTTAGTGTTTTAAAGAGTTTTCTCCCTAATTTTACTTTGAGAACGATCAGTACATTCTTCCATTCAATTTACAACATATAATGGTTAATATTTATTGAACTCTTAATACATGCACTACACTGACCTAAGCACTTAGCAAACATTTAGTTATTTAATCCCCACCATATGACATAGGTTTTCTACAACCTCAATTTACGAATTAGGCACTGGAGGCCCAGAAGCTAATTTCCTCAAAAGCTCACAGTCACACATATACACACTACAAAACATGAAACTATACTGTCTAGTTACCATATATGAAACGATAGACAATTTAAAGCAAGATTCTTAAAATGCAATTATGTAATAGCAATAAGGTGCAATTCTCATTCTTCAACTGTTAATCATAGCACATTCAAACCGTGACTTGATCTCTAAATCTTGTCTGGCGAGGCGAGGATCTGCGTCATGCTGGAGAAGGAGACCTAGTGATCCTCATCTGCTAAAACCTCTGCAGCCCGTAACTACAGATCTTTGGGTTGCCCTACATCCTTCTCAATTTGTCTGCTCACACTTAGCTCTTGAACTATGAAACTACGTAGTCCTTCTGTGTAGAAGCCAATTTTATGGCCCACGTGGCACAGAATCGGGTGACACAGGAGATGAAGGCCACAGTCTTCAAGAACTGCAATGGTGGTTCTCTGCTCATCTCGGGTTCCCTGGTAGTTAGCTTGACATGCTCTACAGTTTAAAGTGTTCCTCCCATCATATGTTATCCTTAACTTTCAAATTTCTACTAATCGGAGTGACTTTCTAAACCCCCTAAAAGTGAATTGAGTGAAATTTCATATGCCTTCATTTTCCCCTAGTCTTCTCATTTGTGTCATTAAACTAGAGAAAAGAGAGACAGAATCCATCTTTACCTTGAATTTAAAGACATAAAGGATCGGAGCAAAAGTCTCTGTGTGTGCAATGGATGCGTCATGGGCAAGACCTGTCACGATTGTTGGTTCTACGTAATTTCCAGGCCGATCCATAACCTTCAGCAGAGAAATAAAATAAAAAGAACAGAGGCATTTTATTCTCTCATACTTGGGGTCAGAGGGCACAATCTTTGCCTATACTCATGAGAAAAAATAAACACCATTTATAGGTGAATTATTTCTCCAAGATAACTCCCCAACATGAATAAAACTTTTCTATGCCACTTATTGGCTCTACCTTGGTCAGAGAAAAATAGTAAAAAAAAAAGGGGAGGTCAAGAATGGAGAGCTGTGCCATGTGTCACAACCAAGTTTTGTTGAAGAGACATTGTTTCAAGTAATTATTTTAAATTTATATAACTAAGATATGTAATCTATACCCACTGTTATAGACTGTATGTGTTCCCCACTCCCTCCAAATTCATATGCTGAAGCCTTAACCCCCTAGTATAACTGAATTTGAAGAGAAAGCCTTTTAAGAAGATACTTAAAGTTAAATGAGGTCACATGGGTGGGGTCCTAATCCATCAGAACTGATGTCCATGTAAGAAAATGGATAAGAAAACAAGACCCCTGCATATGCTGCTTACAAGAGACTCACTTCAGATTAAAAGACACACACAGACTAAAAGATAGGGGATGGAAAAAGATATTGCCTTGGTGGACCTAGAGGGTATTGCACTGAATAAAATGGGTCGGATAAAGACAAATATCATGATTTCACATACATGTGGAATCTAAAGAACAAAATCAAAAACAACAGAAGTGAAAATAAATTCATAAATACAGAGAATATGAGGGATACTAGATGGGAGGAGGGTTGGGGAGACAAAAAAAGGCAAAGGGATTAAGAGGTACAAATGGATAGTTGCAGAATAGACATGGAGATGTAGAGTGCAGCATGGGGGAGATGGTTAATAATGTAATAAATATGTAAGGGGGAAGAGGGGTACTAGATTTAGTGGGGTGATCACTGTGCGAGTTATGTGGATCTCTGATCACTATGCTACACACCTGAAACTGGTACATTATTGTATGCCAACTATAATTGAAAAGAAACTCATCAAATTGTACAATGTAAATATGAGTAACTAATCATCTATTATATTCCAATAAAGATGGGGGAAAAAAAGAAGAGACACTGGAGACCTTTTTTCCACACATGGAGGAAAGGCCATGTGAAGCCACTTCATGGCCAGACTAGAGGCCTCACTAGAAACTAATGCAGCCAGCACCTTGATTTTAGACTACCAGCTTCCAGAGCAGTGAGAAAAATAAATTTCTGTTGTTTCAGCCCCCCAGTCTGTGATATTTTGTTAGAGCAGCCCTAGCAAACGAATGCACGTTGTACGAAGATCAAAAGCTCCACAAGGGTACACTGTGGACACTCTCTTAGCCAACCGCCACATAAGCAAATTGCTAGTTCATGTCCACTAACAACGCTTACTTTTCCTTCTATGAAATATTCTTACACCCACAGTGAGCTGCTACAGATGCTGGTCAGCTCTCCACTGCGTCTGAGTTATTCTGCCCTCACCCTCTGAGCTGTACATTTACCAAGAGTCAGCTGTACTTACTCCCATTCCTGAGCATGGCAGCTGTATCTGTTATTGTAATGCCAGACTGCACTACTTACTGAAGTATTCCACAAAGGGGAAAAAAGAGCTATTTCTATAAAGATTAAGTTGAGTGCTTCAGAAAAAAAAGTCAACGTAAGTAACAAAAAATACACAAATATCCACTTACATGGCAGTCCAATGAGATGTGGGTATGTATGTCAATGTTAGGACAACTAGGGAGGAGCGGTCTTCTCTCAGACAGCTTTGTGAGACTCATAAGTTATTGCTATAGCTCATGAACACAAATTCCTACCATACATGAAGAAAATGCTCTGACTCTACATCTAAAGAATCAAACAAATAGTTATTTGTGTTAAATTAAAATGTTTTTAGTATGTATTTTTCTTTTGATTCCTTGTCTTAATTGACCTTTTAAAATAATCATTAAATACAAATTCTAATTACTTTGAATACAAAGTCTTCTATATCATGAAAAGGAGGTCTCCTTTTCATACAAATTTCTGGAGACTCAATTCAAAGGTAACCATGGCTCTGAGATTCTTGTGTGCCCTTCCAGAAATTTTCCATGCAGTTTATGTTGTCATTCTTTAAAACATGTATTTCCCCTTTACAAAAGAGAGAAGATGGCAGTTAGGGACCCTTCACCAATTTGTCCAGAGCCCTGCTTGTGCCTAAGAGAAAGGAGGTAAAAAATCTGTCACTGCTGAGCTCAGAGTTGTCATTACCTTGCCGCCATAGACCACTGTGCCGCCTTCCTTCTTTGCTGCCTCCACTGCTCCAAGAAACATGCTCACTGCCTGTTTGGTGTGGAGTGGCCCATAGAGAACATTAGCTGGAGAGAAAAAGGAATGTTCTTCATTTCACCCTAAATGGCATCATTATCCTAATAGCTGTCCGAATGAACAGACCCATCCCTCCATATAGCCTCACAGTTTAGAGCAACAGTCTCTTCCTGTAAAGGGCCAGACAGGAAATATTTAAAGCTTTGCAAGACCTGTGTGGTCTCTGCCACAGCTACTCGATTTGGCCACTGTATTGTGAAAGTAGCCACAGAAAATCAGGAAACGAGTGGGTGGGGCTGTATCCTGATAAACTTTCTTTACAGAAACGGGTGGCGGGCCAAATCTTTTGTCAACCCTTGGTTTAGGGGGCTGGCAATCGATTCGTCAGAGCACTGCATTAAAAATACAAGACCTGTTTATTCACGACAGTGTGATCACTAAGAACTCCGCAGGCTCAGCAGGTGGCGTGCGATTTAAAGGGGGGAGACTGATGCTACCCTGTGTATGGCTCCTGGAAAGCAGAGTTTTAAAGGTGATCCTGGGGACAGGGGAAGAAGGATGACTTAGACAGGCCTCAGGGAGGAGGTGGCATTGCGGCAGGAGGCCAGTCATGGGAAGAGCTGCGTAAAGAACATTTCCAGCAGAGAGAGCAGGACAGAGCCTTGTTCTTAGGACCCTCGGCCCACCCCACAGAGGGCCTGGAGCAGAAGGACACCCAGGAGGATCCCCCTCCGAACCCCCAGTCGGCCTCGTCCCTGCACCCCATCAGCTCTCAATAAAATGTGCTCGTTGTCAATCAGACATCATGCTATGCTCTCTGCTCATTTGGCTTATGCATTTTTGTCCTGATCTCCAGCAACCACAAGTGACACAACCCTCCTGGCCCTGTGGGAAAGGAGCCAGTGGAAGGAGTCGCCCTGTTTTTCTGAGGGAGAGTTTCACTCTCAACCACGATTGCCCAGAGGATGTCCTAGAACAGGGCACCCTGGCAGCATGACCCAGGACAGCTCATGTTCTCACCTTCTCCCATCTCCCTGTTCTTGTGTGGTCCTGTCCATCCCCAAGGCCCACTTTCTTGAGAGAGCCCGAGCTCCCCACCCCTCCAGATTCCTCAATCACATGCCTTTTGCCACTTCTTGGATATTCTAGAAAATCCCACCACAGTCCAGAGCCTCTCTCCTTCCTTAAGGTCTCCACCTTCTCCTACACCCCGCTCCTAACAAATGTATCTCATAGGGGTCACAGCTTTCTCATTCTCTCCATGCCCTTATATCCACCAACCACTGCCTCGACCACAAGACCTAATGTCTACTTGTTCTCAGGTGACCAGCCTGTGGCCCCGTGTCGAAATCAAACATCGCATTCTAGGAATGGGCTGTTATCTAGTCTGTAAACCAATTCACCGACTTATGAGTAAAATCTGTGCTGACATACACACTCTCATACACACACAGGTATGAAGCACATAACATACACTTACACACAGAATGTTCATGAAGACACACATCTGCTCACAAACATGGCCATGGAGAGCATTTATCAGGAGGGCTATGAAAGAGGTGGAGATCCAAGCTGAGCACACAGAAACAGCAAACAGTCATTGCAGATCCCAGGTTCTGCGTGTCCTGGTGTGACCACTGACGAGAGAAAGGGCAGGGACATTCCAGTCCAGGCGACAGTGAGACAGGAGACTTGAGATAGTTCGCGGCAGGAGTCTGGCCAGGAACAGCAACAGCTGGAGACAGAATGGAGAGTGCTTACAGAGCATGACACAGTTTCACAGAGAGGAGGACGCCAGGAGTGTGTGTTTCCTGCATGAGCTCTGCAGATGACATTCAGGATCCGGAATGCAGGCAGAGGCCTGCAGCGTATGCTGCAATAGTGAGAGGAACTTTATGTTGGGGACAGGGAGAGGATGAGGGGCAAGCAAGGCAAGGTGGATGAAGATGGAGGGAGGAATTCCAATAAGATGATCACAGGGTGCTGGGTTTTGGCTCATGCTCAAGACAGGCCAGACCCCTTAGACAGGACAGATGTCAGGATGCTCAGGCCTCAGATGTTGTTCCACACCTATCATGACTGTCAGAGTGTTCTCAGAACTAATCTTGTTCTGAGGACTTTTTTCGAGATGGGTGACAAGTAAAGGCCTCGACAGGCATGCTGATGTTGTAGGACAGAGAGATTTCCCCAGGATAAATCACAGGATCAGGAAAGGCTTCAGAAAATACAGACCAGTCTAAGACCAGAACAGCCACCTCCCAGGGACACTCTCATAGACACCCTGGATATCAGCCTGGGTGCTGACAGCCCTGGAGCGTGGTTGTGAGGAGTGAATCAGGGGCTGCAACGACGGCATCAGGGAGACTGTGAGAAAGAATCTCCCCTCCTGAAAGAAAAGAGAGTCTAAGGCCAATACAGACAGATGTCTTGTTTTGAGGACACTTAGGAAGGTACAGTAGGAAGATGTGGGACAGACAGATGCTCCAGGACAGAAAAATCCTAAGGAAAGATGCAGGGTCACGGTGAGGCCAGCCAGTACCAGGGCAGCAGATGAGCTGCAGTCAGTCAGGAGGACTGTGAACTTGAGGGAGAAACGAGGGGCCCAGAGCTGCCAAGAGTCAGGCACTGAGATTCTCCAACAGGAGGTGACTATCACCTCCCATCCCAGACATGAGCAAGTGGAGCAATGGCCAGACTGGAGCCCATGCCCTGGACCTGCAGGAGCTGTACCGCAGCAGGACTGAGGTCGGCAGCTTCCACAGTGGAGATCAGACCTCTCTGACCTCCTGCCCGTCCCCTACCCCACAGGTCAGCCCAAGTCTGGGCCCTTGGTCACTCTCTTCCCGCCCTCCTATGAGAAGCTCAGTGCCAAAAAGGCCACACTGGTGTGTCTCATCAATGACTTCTACCCCGGCGCTGTGACGGTGACCTGGAAGGCAGACAGCAGCCCCGTCACCCAGGGCATGGAGACCACCAAGCCCTTGAAAGAGAGCAACAACAAGTACATGGCCAGCAGCTACCTGAGCCTGATGCCTCAAAGCTAGAAATCTAAGAGCAGCTACAGCTGTCTGGTCACACACGAGGGGTCAGAAGGTGGGCAGGGGAGGTGGCAGAGGCGAGATCAGGAAAGACTGTGAGTCTACTAAAGAGAAAGTAAGAAGGAATCTCAGTTTTAGTCAAAGAAACAATGAGATGCCACTGGAGTTTTTTAAGCAAGAATTTATCTAATCTAATCACATTTTAAAAAGTCACTCTGGTTACTGGGGAAGGCAGAAGTAGAAGCAGGAAAGTCAGTTTGGTGACTCTTGCAGCCTTGCATGAGACAGGATGGTGGTGGCTGAGGCAAGGGTAATAGTAGTGAAGAGAAAAGCTCGTCAAACTCACCCCATCTGAACACATTCTCCCAGGCTTACTCCCAGACCACGTTGCGCACTCAGGATCCTAACCTAGGAGCATACATGTCACCCTAAATGCCCTACAACCTGCTTCGTATGCCCTTAGGTCTCTCAGGAAAGGGTAGGGGGAAGATCAGAAACACTTGTAGCACCAGCTGTCAAAAGGAACACCTTTTAAATCAACCAGATACTCACAGTCCCATGGGTTCCCGACCCGGATCTGTGCATAGGCCTTTTTAAGTCTATTTACAACTTCATCATGGACACTTTCATGTAAAAACTAAGCAAAAAAAGAAACAGGCATGTGAATAGTCAAATAATGTACATATTTTTTAACAATGTACAATTTTTTAATAGTACTGATTTATAGTTCTTAGTTTTTGAAACACTGTGATCTCTGAAAACAGGCAAATAGAAGTATATGTTTATTTTTGTAATTACAGAATTTCTCATTCTAATATTAACTACATGAAGAAAATAATTTAGGTGGATGTTAGAATAAAATCGAAAGCCACATCTTTATCAGGTTTCTAAGGACCTGTATGGCTAAGGTTAATAAAACAATTATAACTTTCTTTTCTAGAGCATTTGACATTGTAAGTAGCAGGAGACCTCAAATATACCTGTCCTACACTACAACTGTACGAATCATGGGGAACAGACCTGGTCAGTCTGCCTCTACTGGGTAACCATATGCTGTCGGTCTCAGTTCGAGATCTCTAGAGTGAGGCCTTGAGGTGAGGACATGCCTCGGGCTCACTCTAGGTAGGATGTGAGTTCCACGCTCTGTTCCCAGTGGTGATGATGACCTTGTCAAGCAATCCACTCTCTAAGTTGGTCTCCACGTGGCAAACGCACTGGCATTATGAGAACCAGTCACGGAGAGGACTAGTCATGCAATGGATTTTTCTACATATCACTTAACTGTCCCTATGGAAATCAATCTGGGCAAAGACTAATAATATCCTTTAATTTTTAAAACTAAACATAAAGCATGGCTATGTATATTTGCTCTAAGACACACACACAAAAATAAAAATCGGCCGAATAGAGAAATGCTTCTTTTATGTCATTTGCTCTTTTAGCATGTAGTTAAGATTATAATCTTTTAAAGTACTCATTTTCTTCTTAGCATTAATATAATAAATGTTTAAGGTGAACAAATTGAATAAATTATAACTACTTTGTGAAAATTATTCAGATTTTTCTGAAAGCTTCAACTGTAATTGTAATAATATAAAAACAAAAGAAAGGTATTCATTTGTTGTAAAAATACAGGAAAAAATAAATATAAAATGTTATGGGAAAAGTAAAGACTTACTATCCACATACCCTTTACCTTATTCTAATTTAGATTATGTCAGCCTTATAAAGAATTTATTCATACTCATTGTGGGTGAGAGTAAAAACCTAATCCAATTCCTCTGTAATTTAATAATAAGCTTTTTTATTTTAATCACAGGAGGAAAACTCAATATCAATAACTTAAAAATGGCAAATGTAGCCAAATTTTGTACCTAATCAAAACTTGTTTGGTTGTAATACAGTTTTTCAGCACCACGAGGGTCATGAAAATCAAGGTTGTATCTGAAACAAAACTAAAATCCAGCTAAAAAGCATCTTATAGGTACTTAATATTAACATGTCTTATTTATTTCACACATAGAGTCATCTGTTTTTCAATAAACTATGTCACATTAAGTCAAACCTGAGCCTTGACTTAGAGGACAAAAATTAAAGCATTTAAAATGTTTTTATAAAAAAGCGAAGGCTTTTAGATAATAATTTTAAATAATAATTTTAGAATATTCCAAATTTTAACTTGTTTTATTCTCTAAGTGACATTGGACTTTGTCCATATTGCTTTCGGTATGAGACTGAAAATGGTCAAATCTCTCAGTCCAAGTCCAATTGATTAGTGTGAGACAATGTTTAGCTTAGGCTAGAGGGTAAGGTCGAGTCCCTGGCTGATGGTCAACATCCACCATAAGCAAGAGTAGGGCCCCCTATCTGCCAACCACATCTAGGAATTACACGTTTCCAGCAGCACTTCTATGACACCTCCCTAACAGTACTATCTGTTAAAATGTATGGTTTGAAGAGCAGGACAACCTCGCGTGCCTGTACAGACACTCACCAGGCGCCTCGCAGTGGTACACCTCTGGCCAGCTGTCCCCACGGCAGCAAAGAGAGCTGATGGAACAACCAAGCTGAGGTCCGCATCCTCAAAAGCTTAGAGAAGCACAAACACACATCCATCAGTGTCACCAAGTAGGCAGACGAGGTGCTTGCTAGGCAGTATAAAATAATGCCTTTATTATGTACAGTAAGAGAGTATCAGAACTAGCCCCGTGAAATAAGCATGTTCACATTACAGAAGCCACTTTTCTTCCAGAGACGATTACACGAGAATAGAGCAATGAGCTCTATGGTATTCATCCATACAAGTACATATGTAAATTTAGGCTCTCCCTCCTCTGACCTCTTCATCTTTCATCTCTTAAAGCTTCTGATACCACGCCTCCTCTGTACCCTCATTATGGTCTCTCCTCTGAGACCACCATCTTCTTTGTCAGCCTTACCTGCCTCCAGTTTCAACCATGGCCTATTTTGATGTCAGCTGCCCCGAGCCCACAGAGAGAAAAACGGGACCCTACTGATTATCACTGCCCTGAAACTGAGCTCTCTAACACCATCTACACCCTCGCCTGCATCAGTCCATTCCCTTAAACACCACTTGTTGCCGCTCACCAGAAGCTTTTCCAATTCTCTAAAATGATTCAAGCACTTCACTCCTACATCAATTGACCTCACCCACTTCATGGAAAATCTCAAAGTGATCACACACAGAGGGCCTTTCCTGCTTCCTTTGCTCCTCTGAAGAGATCAATGCAAAATCATTCAATTTTCTCTCTAGTTTTGTCTATTCCTTTCTCCTCCTCTTCTGTCCTCAGAAGAAAAAATTAGCATGGTGTTTACAAGGTTAACCTTTCTATTTATATTATTTGTAATTCCTTCCTCCTTATTCCTTCCGGAAACTTACAGACATAATTTTCTCTTATGTATTCAATTTTCCCCTGTCTAATCTAACAGCATGATGGTTAAGGTGGTTTGTGCAACCAAACAGACAAGGGTTTTTGTCTATTTCCAACATTTTTTAGTGGTGTTATTTTACCTTTTTTAAGCCTCAGTTTCCTCATCTGTAAAATGGATAATAACATCTGCGGTGCTATCAGGTGATAGTAAGGAATTAGGGAAAGACCTGTGCTTTGGGGTCTGACTGCCAGGATACAAATGCTGGTTCTGTCACTTGCTAGTCTGTCACTTCAGGCACATTATCACTTTAAGCCTCAGAGAGTAACCTTCAAACGAGATTAACAATGGTATCCACCTCAGAGGATCATTAAGGGCATTAAATGAAACACTGCACGTGAAACAGCTGAGCACAGTACTGGCAAATACCTGGTGCCCACTATAAGTGTTAACTATATTTTTAAATGAACTCTCTCTTTAACTAGAAGTTCATCTAGAATAAACCCCTTACCATATACTTTTTAAACTTCTGGTGTACACCATAAATATGATGATGACAATATACAAATTAGTAAGTTTGCTTTTTATCACAAAATCCATGCTTTTATTAAGTCTTGACATACTGATGTTCATTACATTATCCAGTTACACTGGTAGACTATTTCCTTTTGTGCCAAATAATTGAAAAAGAGAAACAGGTAATCTCTAAGCCTATCTAGGTAACTGATTAAAATGCCTTAAGGCAGTGTTCCTTTTCAGTATAGAAGCACTAAACATTTCACTGAAGACAAACTAATATCTTTGAAATCTAATGCAATCAGCAAGTCACTTAAGAGTTACTTACTCTAGAAGAGAGACATGGCCAGTTTTCAGAAAATAGGAAAAGGAAAAACAAGAAAGAATATAACATTAGGAAGCCTCATACACAGGTTCCAAGCCCATGTTACATTTTCCAAACACCAACACCTTTCCTTCCTAGTTATCTGTCTTCAAACCACTGTGTCCTGTCTCATAAGTAAAACTCCTAAACATGGAAATTAGGCCTTAAGCACATACAACATGGAACGGGTGAGTTCCTAAACAAGTTTATAATTTCAGGATAGCCACTGAAGATATTCTGGAACAAAAAACCAAACAAAAACGAAAGGCAGCCTTACCAATAATGGCATTGTTTCCTCCAAGTTCTAACAAACTTCTCCCTTTAAAAACACATAAACACAAATTAGTGCCTCTTTTAGTACTTAATGCATACTGCTAGATGGTCTCAAGTCATAGCCTATCCAAAGTATGCTTTTTGTTTTCTGATTAAAACACAGCATGAGCATTACAATGTCAAATTTCCTGATTTTAATAATTATACCATGGTTATATGACAAAATGTACTTGTTCTTAGGAAATACACTGAAATATTTAGTGATAAAGTAGCACAATATCTTCGATTTTCTCCAAATGGTTCAAAAATAATATGCGACCACAATGCGTGTGTGTATGTTGCTGGAGAGAGAGAAAATGATAAAGCCAATGGACAAAATAAGCAATTGGTGAATTTGGTTAAAGGGTACGGTGTACTGGAATAACCTGTGTGTTTTCTAACTTTTCTGTGAGTTTGAAATTATGCCCCCCAAAACCCAAAGAGTTACCATAAAATGGTATGGCCACTATGGAAAACTGTATGGCCGTTTCCCAAGAAATTGAACACAGAAATACCATATGATCAATCTAGCAATTCCACTTCTGGGTAAATAACCAAAAGAAGTAACAGCAGGAACTTGAATAAATATTTGCACATCCATGTTCATAGCAGCATCCTTCACAACAGCTAAATAGCGGAAGCAACCCAAGTGTCCATGAAGGGATGAATGGGTATACAAAATGAGGTATATGCATAAAACGAAATATTATTCAACCTTGAAAAGAATAGAAATTCTGACACATGCTACAACATGGATGAATCTTGAAGACATTACATTAGTGAAATAAGCCAGTCACCAAAAAAAAAAAATATTGCATCTGTTCTAGTTATAGGAGGTTCTTGGAGTAGTCATATCTGTAGACAGAAAGGAGAATAATGGTTGCCAACGGCTAGGAGAAGGCAGAAATGGGAAGTTCGTTTTTAACGAGTACAGAGATTCAGTTGGGAAGCCAAAAACTGGTTCTGGAGATGGATGATGGTGATGGTTGCACAACAATGTACATATACTTAATGCCATCGAACGGCACACTTAAAAATAGTTAAAATGGTAAATTTTATGTTATACATATTTTACCATTGCGCTCATTGTAGAAAATTATTTTTTTTTAAAAAGAGCAAAAATCATGAAGCAGGCAAAAAGGTATGGTCCATAGGTCACCATGAAATCTCTCTTTATAATTTAGTACAGTGCCTTCCAGTCTTTTTCCTGTGCATTTATATTTAGTTGAGATCATATTATCTAATTCATTTTGCTTTTTCTCTGATTAAAATCTTATACTTTACCTCTAAATATTAGGAACTATTTTAAAAATATCACTGCACAGTATTCCACCATGATGTACCAAATTTTATTTAGCTACTTCTCTAGTGTTGAATATATTGATTGTTGATTAACTACGGCTTTATCTACTCGGGTCAGGGCCAAAGGGTATAACTATTATGGCCACTGTATACACTACCAACTCTTAAAGTCATTTAGAAGGAAAATGGCATCCTTTTTCCGAATTATGCTATTTATATTTGTGATTTCCCTACTGTTAACCCTCTAGTAACTGTACTTTTTCTCATTTACTTGGATGGACTTTCAAATAAACATGGATAGTATCTCCATGGAAAGGATCAGGAAAAAAACCCAACTTTCAGATTTCGCATTATACCCGAGGAAACTAAAATCCTCATGAGAAAGCCAACACTTACCAAATCTCTCCTGCACCATAAGGGCCACCTGTTTTCCCACCTGAGTGCTCCCAGTAAAGGACAGCAGGTTCACCTGTTCATCTTTGGCCATTGCTTTGCTGCAGGGGGACAGACATGGTCACCCAAGCACAGAAACCCAGCTATGACAGAATGAATGGTACCCGGACATAAAACCCTGGCATAGGCCCTTGGAAAGGCAGTCACTCAAAGATACGAGAAAGTCTTTCCCAAGGGATCAAGGGAAGGTCTGCATGAAAATGAACTAGATTTTCACAAGTAGAACCCCACAGCAGAACAGGCTAACCTGTTCTGTGAGCTCTCCATCAACTTAAATCACCTCAAGGACATCGTTAGTTAAGGAAGAAAAGTCCTTACTGTACTGAGTGGGTGACTGCACAATACAACCTTTGCACTACCTTGATGAGCATGCCAGCTATTTTGTAGGCTCTTAAACTACTAATTTCTCTAAGAATTAAAAATCTAAAGACTATAGGGAAATATCCAAAGTATTCCACATGGAAACTTGACTTATAAAGGCTGTGCTAGAATTTCCAGTAGCTTCTAGGTAGAGCAGACTAGACATTATTGACTGGAACTTCTTTGTTCATAGTTCGGTGCTTCAAAGGGTTTAGTGAGGGCCAAGTGGGACTGCCATGGCAACAGCCTAATGTAGGGCAGGAACAGCTTGGTGAATCTACCCATGTAGGCCTCCCTAGCTTCAGCCCAGCAAACATGAGCACTGAAACTCAAAGCAGCTGTTCCTTAATGCACACCTGTACACTAATGCACCTACCTGAGCCACTTGAAAGCCAATGCTGTGACTGCAAGCCCAGAGTGCAAGAACAGAGTTGGTCGAAGGATAGAATACTCATGTTTTAAATGACATTTAACTAATACTTCACTATGCACACTATACGTGGAAGACTAACATTTTAACCACACCAGTATGGGTTATAAGACTTGATCCTTATGAAACCTCACCTAATCAACGTCTAAGCCGGTAATAACCTTTCATCACAGTTCAGAGCAATTATAAAGTCAGTTCCAGCTTAAAAAGAGGCTGTGACATTATGCTAAGTGAAAGAAGCCAGACACAAAAGGCCACATGTAGTATGATTCAATTTATATGAAATGTCCCAAACAGACAAATTCATAGAGACAGAAAGGAGATTACTGGTTGCTAAGGGAAGGGGGAATGGGAAGTAACTGCTAATAGTTAGGAGGTTCCTTTTGGGACCGCCCCCACCCCAAAAATGTTCTGGAATAAGATAATTGTGATGGTTTTACAACATATAATTCACATATAACAGTTTTTAAAAAATAATAAATTTAAATAAAGAGACTCTATCCCCAGGGTTTTCTTTTTTGGTCAGCTGAAGAACCCAGACAATAGGTGAGGTTGTAGGTTCTGGTGAGACCCCAGATTACTACTGCACAGCTTTGCTTTGTAAGTAAGCGCCTTTATAAATCCAGTGTCAGGAAACCATGGACCATGCACCATTACAGCAGTTGGTATATAAACACCTTACAATAGTAGCTCTGGACAATTAAAAAGTCGATTCTTACTCATCCTCCAACAGAGACTATGTATTAATAAAGGCAGAGCCCAGTGGGGTCCATAATAATGATGATTCCAAAAACCCATTCTCACTTCAGCTGTACTGGGTTTAGTTATTCTGGGAGATGATTCTACGGGATCAACAGAAAGATGCTCTCCACCTACTGACCTACCCAATATCTGCTCCACCACAAGTCAAGGAACAAATAGCACCAGGCAGCTTGTTGTCCTCCAGAACCTTGGCTATTATCCTAGAAAATAAAAGGCAATTACTACTGAGTAGAGGAGCAATTTAATTTCTTAAGATTTTTTTAAAAACTAGGAATAAATTCAATGACCTGACTTTCTTTTTTCAATTCTCTCTCCCAAACCTCAAACATCTAGGCCTGGGTTTCTCCTCACGTAGTAGAGATGAGGTTTTCAAACTCTTAAAAGCAGAACTTTTTTCCCCCTAAAAGACTATTTAAAATAATTAAAAAAAAAAAAGCATGCAAAATAAATAAAGTAAAAGACATAAAGCATTGGTCAGGTAGTTCAAGTGATCACTGTTTTCAAGTATTTTCTGCCAAACAATGAACATATCTGATTTCAAGATGGTAGACCGATCATAGGGCTTTTTTTTTTTTTTTTTTGGTCTCTCACTACAAATTCATTAAAATGATGGTAAAGAAATAAAAAAGGAATAAGGAGAATTCAGTCAGGAGAATTCAGCACCTTCCAAGCTAAAGAACTGTGGACAAGCCAGTTTTTTCTTAATTAGTCTCCTACAACTTATGCTGTTAGAGCCAAAATAATAAATATAGTTCAATGCTAATTAAATCTGATTTTGAGTTATAAAAAAATGGCTTCAGTTTCTCAGAAAACAGGGTCCTTCCTTTCATTCTGAGCTTCCTGAGGAGCACAATTCTAAAGAAAATAAAAGTCTCTCTTTGATCTATGATCCCAACTTGCTAGATACTTTCTAATTTGTTTAAACTTCAAAAAGATCCAAATCCTACACTCACGTAAAAAAGACACCATTGCCGTGTGTTAAGTAAATTCTCCAACTGTCCCCAAAAATGTCCTTTATAGCAGTTTTTTCCCCACCTAACTGAAGATCATATACCGCAGCTGTCATGTCTGAGAACAGGTGTCAGGTTGCACAGTTCCTTCCAGGAATTTGTGGTATACACATCCTGTCTATACAAGTGGGCTGAGGGCTCCTGAAAGGTAGGGATTTTGCTTTGTGGCTGTAGGTAAAGGTTAACAAAACCCTTTTCCCCTAATGCAAGAGAATCTGAACTTAGGTTAACTCTTTAGTTTTGTTCCCCAGGTTACCTGATAAATGTCAGTGTCAACAATGCTACATAGACAATGTGGCTTATGATAAAAATGACACCTGACTGGTCAACTGCATCTGGACTGGGATACTACCCAAGAGCTAGAAACAGGAACCTCATACTTTTTGGCCTTCCCTGAATGCAGTGACTCCTGTAACTGAATGTCCCTTGTGGGAAGCTCTGCCTATAAAATTGTTACAAGACATTCTGGCTCCTGTGGAGCATTAGGCTTGTAAGCCAGGGCGACCTCCACACTGTACACTATAGATCTCATCTTCTCAGCCCTACAGACACGGACCGAAGAGGAATGCCTGAAGCTATCCGCCTGGCAAACTATGTCCCTGTCCTCTATCCTTCTGAATAGACAGAAGTATGATATGTGGCCTGTGGTCCTCTTATGAGGATGAACATTCAGTTCAATTTAAGAACTCCCAGTAGATACGGCAGCACCCTTGTTTAATCCTGGCAAAATTTAGCATTATTTGACTTGTCTTCCTTACAAAATCTTATAATGTTCTCAATTATCTAAAATATCAGCCATGTACCTCTATGAACATTTCAAACCCTTCGAACTGTTCAAAGCAAGTAATATAAAAAAGCTCAAAGCAACAATCACTTTGATATTGAAATTAATATCAAAATTAATAGTATTTAAATCAATCACTTAACAATTGGCAAGCCAGTTCACTATGGCCACATTATCTTTTTTTTTTTTTTTTTAATTTTAAGAAAATTGCCTGGGGAATCATCATTTTTATATGTTTTGTATATCAGAGTTCTATGTAATATTTAATTTGAACATGTCAGCTTGAAGGAGATATTTCCTTCAATATCACGTATTCCTTTCAAGTAAATACTAACGAACACTACTCTCTTTTTCAGCCCATCTTTCAGTTCCTGAACCAGTGTCACTAAATGACCTGACATTAAGGACCCTCTTACAAATAGACTCTACCACACACTCTCTACCAACATTTAAATGAAAGAATGCAAATGATGCAACCAGCAGAGCACAAAGGATGCATCACTGCCCTGCATGGGGACACATTCTCTTGTATACATTCTCTCAACTCTAGAATGATATGTTAGTAACACTGACTTTATGACAACATCAGTGTTGTCAAGTTTTCAAATGAGTAAATAAAAATCTTCCAATAAAAAGATAAAATACATTTTAGATAATGTGAGAAGAATCTGTGGATTAGGATAGTAACCATTTCTTTCTGTTTTCCTAACAGTCTATTAAACAAAAGCAATAAAAATATTAACTGAGTAGAAATCAAAACCATTCATTCACACATTAAATAAAGTTATAAAGTACAGCCCCTAAAGTGCAAGAAAATTTCCTCTCCACTGGATTTATTTTTATTTTCAAGTGACAAAAATGTTTATAAGAGTTCAATTTCAATATTTATATCAATATCTGGCATGTTTCCAATGAGTTAAATAATGTGACTCTAAAAGAGTTCTGTAAACTGCAAAACAAAATAATATTACTACAACCAAGGGAGAAATTATCCAAATCTTACACTTAAATATGACACTTTTACTTTGTATTAAAAATTCAGTACCAATCACCCTTTAGAGATTTATTCCATACCCAGGAAAAAGAAAGCCACACATACTCACTTTGTGACAGCAACACTAATGAGGGAAGTTGTTGGAGCTCCTTTCCTTGAGAAAGTTAAAAAAAAAAAGCAACTTAATTTAATGGAACTCATAAATACCTTTTATTATCAAACAGAAGCAAACATCTTTGTGAGAAAAACTTCTAATTAGACAACAGATGCTAGTAACTGAAATAGGAATCTATCCTTCAGCTTGGTGTCTCTGGGACCCAACAGAATGCAAAACTTTCTTAAATATAAAAATGGCAAAAAGCAATTTTGAAACTGCTTGCTGCACTGATAGGAACTGTTACATAAATCTCCGCCAATTATGGGAACTGAGTGAAACGGAAGTCAATATGAATTTTCGCTGGAAGGCTCAGAGAGCTGGGGAAAACTATACAGCTGGCCTTTTTGGATGAGAATGCAGAAAGTATGGGTCCCTTTAGCAACATGGTGCCAAATAACTAACCCTCCCAACTCTGCCTTGCTTTTGTAGACGGTCGTTGCAGATACTTGATAGAAGATATTAAGATCTGCACATAATTAGTTGGACAGATGCACAATGGGCAAAGACAACTCTTCTAGCTTTCCTGATCTAACTTCTTCCACTGAACAAGAAAACTAAAACTGAGCAAGTGCTTTGTCATCTCTAAGATGCTTGCATTTTCCTGGCAACTTCTACTAGCAAATATTTTATAAAGATATAAACATAGGCCAAGTGCCTCTGAATCATTTGGGAATTCATTATCAAATTTTTATTAATGAAAAAAAAAAAAGGAGTCAAACTTTAAAAAGAAAGTAGTGACTTATCAAGTGTTCTTTTCCCCCTCCTACTTGTTTACTTAGTTTTCTGTTTGAGGAGAATAGTCCAACACAGAATGTATCTGGTCTTTGTCCCCAGTTTCTGGCACAAAGCATCAAAACTCTCTGGAATTTCCTGAGAGATAGAAGTGTCTTTATTATGCAATGAGGTGACTTTTGGGTGCCTCTAGGTAGCTTGAGGATGGGAGGTGGTCACTGGTCCCCAGAAGACCCACAGGGGGAAGGAAAAAGGGATGAAAATTGAATTCAATCACATGTCCAACGACGTAATCAACTGTGCCTGTGTAATAAAGCCCCAATAAAAACTCTGGAGCCCACAAGGCTCAGTGAGGCCTCCTGGCTGGGAGGCTGACATTCCCCAACTTCACCAGGAGAGGGCATGGAAGCTCCATGTCCGGGCCTGTCCTTCCAGACCCTGCTGTATTGCATATCCCACAAAACTGTAAGCATTAAGTATTGTGCTTTCTTGAATTCTGTGGGTCATTCTAATGAATTCCTGAAACCAAGGTTCATTGAAATCTACAAATTTGTAGATGGATGGTCAGAACAACAGATGTCCTGGGGACCTGGGGACAGTTGCAGCTTACATTTAAAGTGAGGACAGCCTTGTGGAGGACTAAGCCCTTAAACCTGTGGAGGCTGACACTAGGTTCAGGAAGTTAGTGTCAGAATTTAATCACAGTATACCCATTTGGGGTGGAAACAACTGGAAGGACATGGATATGTCAAAAAAAATTAATAAGTCAAAAAAAATTGTACCAATGATAAATAAAATACATAATAATTAAGTCAGCATTTCACAACTCGCAGATGTGAATTGTCAACAGAAAGAGTAGGGTAATAAAAAACATTTCAATACTTTTAAAGTACTTTTAGTAGTACATGAACATGGTGACTTTTATCATCTAACCACTGAATAAGAAAGTGAGCGGGTCTTACCAAAGGCAGACATTGCCACAGATCATGGCGATGGCATTGTTCCAGCCATACACAGCCACAGGGAAGTTGAATGCAGTGATGATTCCTACCAGACCTACAGGATTCCACTGCTCAATGAGAGCATGGCCAGGTCCTGAGGACAGGAGAAGGCGAGGAACATGCTTTAGCACGTTCATTTAATGCATGTCCAGTTAAGAACAAAGTCTGAAATCTTTCATGTGCAAAACAAAGGTGCACGGAACCAAGTAGGGATTCCAGATGCCTTGTAGCAGATCACTCTACATAGCAGCAAGATATTGGTACATTAATTAGCATACAACAAAAGCTGTTACTACTCCAGACCTTATAAAACATAATGAAATGACACTATGCCTCTGATCCTCATAGCAACTCTGATTATTTTAATCAAAGGCAGCCAGAGCACTGAAGAACCAAAGCCAGGAGTGAAGGCTCACAAACCCTGGTGAAAACCACAGACCAACTGGAAGGGTGGCGCTCTCAGCCATCCATCCATCTTTCTGGCCACGCTCACTGCTGGCTAGGAACAGGGAACCCACTAGCTGCTGCACCTGACTGCCAGGCCCTCCTTCAGTCTGGGCATCCTAAATCTCCCTGTGGAGATGATGTGCTGGCACAGCCTTTTCCTGGCAGGACTTCCCTCCTCTTCTGCCCTCTCCTCTTCACCCTTCTCCCCAGGGAGGCCAGGGAAGCTCTGATAACATCACTCCCATGCTTGAAACCCTTTGTCCTCTGGATCACCACTGCAGCTGCCCTCCATAAAGTCCAAACTTCCTAACAGGAAAAGTACCTTTCTACCTCCTCTCCCCTCATTCTGTGCCCTCCAGCAGTGCTAAAGTAATACTGTTCCCCAAAGAAGCAAGTTCTCCCATCTTAAGCTTTCGCTTTTTTTTCTCCCTTTTTAAAAAGACCCCTGGCCCAACACTCCACCCCTCTCTTCCTTGAGACCTTATCATGTTCTACTATAATTATCCCTTTACTCATCTCCCACTTTCCTCCCGCTCTTCAATGTAAGGAATCTATAAGCTTGAAAATTTCTTGAGGACAAAGACTATGCCTTACTGATCAAATATCACCAATTAGATCACCTGGCACCTGACAGGCACTCAAAAAGCATTAATTACATTAAAAAGGTCAAAGTTACCCCAAAAGCCTCTGGACAGATGAATAATCTACTCTTTAAAAATTACATATTTTCATTTCTGATCATAAATATAACATAATTCCCATGATGGAAATTTTGAAAAATACTGAAAAATGGAAAGAAGACAATAAAAATCCTCAATAATCGTGCCACCCTGGGATGACTGCTACCACTCTGGCAGACTTCTGTCCCTTATGTTTTCAATGTACCCACATAGCCGCCTGTTTTGCTCTTTTAAAACTGCAAACATTACAAATCACATAAGCCCTTCTTATCCTCATCACTGAAACCTCCTCAGAGGACAAGTATAGTTCTTGCAGCATAGTGTAACAGCAGAAGATTGAAAACACCTTAAACACCCATCACTTGGGTTAAATAAATTACATATAGTATCTTTATAGCAAATAGCCATTAAAAAAAAGATGAAGGAAGCACTTTAATGTAATAATATAAAACAATTTCTAAGACCAATGAAGCACGTAAAAGTATAGAACAGAATGTATAGTTTGCTAATGTCTGTGTTCCAAAAAGACATATATTTGCCTGTTAAGTGAATAAAAGCTCTAAAAAGATATACAAAAAACCAGAAGCATGGGCTACTAACATGGGATACTATGGAGTATCCAGGGGGGTAGGAGGGAGAATTTTCATCTTTTGTGCTTTTATTTCTTTCTAATTCTGTGATATGAATATATCATCTCTTTAAAAAATAACATTAATTTTAAAATAAGTAAATACGGTCATCCCATAAAAATATGGGGATGAGGAAGGAAAAATCTATAAACAGGGCTTTTTATTACCTGTTAACAGACTGCCAAAATTACCTCAACCTGTCTTATGATTTGGCACGTAGGTCACTTATAACATTTCCTATCGATACCACAATGGACATCTTTACACATAAACCTTTGTCACATTTCAGATTATTTACTTAAATTAGATTTCTGAAACTGGTATTAAATGTAATGTTCTCTGGGTTATTTCCAAATTGTTTTCCAAATGGACTGGTAATTCACATTGCCACATGTCCCCATAAAAGAGTGTCTGTCTCTTGACCTTGCCAACACTTTAAGTTTTATCTCAAAAAATAAAAAAATTTTTAAAGTCTCTTGATCTGTCTGCTATTTTCATCTGTTTTAGTTTGCACATCTGAGTAGAAAGAATAAGGATATGTTCATACATTTATATGCCTCTTACAATTCCTCTTTTGCAACCTGTTCATAGCCAGGGCATTCTGTTTGAATTTCTGCATCAAGAGTACAAAACTCTTAGCTGAAGTGACTTCACTGCTTACTTTCAGAAGGCAGAATGGGTCCCCCAATCATCCGTGATAAGCCAACAGCATAATCACAAATATCCACATACTCTTGAACTTCTCCCACACCTTCCACTAAGATTTTTCCCATCTCCAAAGACACCTAAAAAATGCAAAAAGCCAAGCATCACTTTTTCCAACAGAATTCACATTTTAAACATTAACAGGGGGGAAATGCAAAAGGTATTTTCTGTGAAGGTGATAAATTTCAGAAAGTCTGTTCTTATTTTTCTGAAGACTTTTAAAACCCAATAGTCTTCACTTTTTTCCTGTCCATCCTCCAAAGAAAAGACTTTTGAAATGTATAAACTGCTTGTCTTAAAAATCGCAATCTCATATACAGAAATGTGTAATGGCCTAATTACCTTTGAAGGTATTATATTTTTACTACAGAAATACTTTACCAAGCTTCCCAGTACTTGGATCTTCTTCCGCAAGGCATCACCAATCTGTCTCACTACTTCTCCTCGCTTTGGAGCAGGAATCTAAGAAAGGAATGGAATTTTAATGTCAATTCAAGGTGGGAACTTGTATGTTATCTAAGAACACAATATTAGATAAATGTGCTTTAAGAGAGCAAAGCACAAGTACATCAAAGATGACTTTTTGATCACCTCAAGACTGTGATATGCCAGGCCCTCAAACCAATGCGAGAGACCCAAAAAACATCCAGATGACAGGTTCATGGGAGCAAGAGACAATGCCAACTACAGAAAAAAATTCAGAGATTGAACACAACCTTTTGGGGTAACTCCAGAGAGCTTAAAATACTTTACCTATAGCCTTTTGTGGTTCCCAGAGATGATTTTTGATGGGTCAAACTGGCTGTGTGCCCACACTCTTGATTTAGCTTCCCCTCCCCCTTCCCTCACACGCAGGGTCATCACACACTGCTCGTGCTCTCCCAGAGCTTGGCTGTGATCTCAGGGCTCTTCTTTGTTCTCTGTCCCTCCCAAATATGTCAATATGTCACCACGTCCAAGTACAACTTTCCTGGAGGGTAACTCAGCAACCCGTTACCATTTTAAATGTCCCCACCCTTTGACTAGGCAATTCCATTTCTGGAAATTGAACATATACAGAAGTGTGCAAAAGTATAGGTACAACAAATTTATTGCAGTGCTTTTCCTAGTAGAGAAAAACAAAAACTACCTAAATGTCTACCAGTATATAATTAGTTAACTATGTAACAGTCCTAAAATGGGATACAAAATGAGGTAGCTCTATAGGGAAAATGTTTAAGAGCTATAACAGGATAATTGAAAATAGCAAAAGAATGCATACAATAAATAAACTTTTGCTTAAACTTGAAGGAATGTACAATGAGATGTTCATAGTGGTGATTTCTGGGGAATGGAATCATAATGGATTTTCATTCCCCACATTTTATGTCGGCAACATTTGCCATTTCTACAATACATGCACTCTTTTGGAAACAGGAAACAAAAATTATAATGTTAAATGAATCAGTCCAGATGCTATACATTTCCTAGCATATGGAACAGGTTTAATTATGTTTCAACTGAATTTAGCCCACATATTTATAAGTTTAGCAAACTGGCTAATTTCAACGCAGAATGGCCAATACACATGGCCTTTAACCTCCCATTCTGTAAATATTTTATTTAATCAGTCTTTCAATCAATAATTATTGTACATTTTCTATGTGCCAAATATTGTGCAAATCCCCGGGAAATCTAGGAAAACAAGACAGCTCATTCATTCCCA
>CM053501.1:27665028-27683732 GCA_028627145.1 Eidolon dupreanum | reverse complement strand
GGGGGGGGGGGGCGGGTCACAATACATTTTAAAATGACTCTAGTTGTGAAAATGAATTGGAGGGACACAGGACTCGGGCAGGAAGACCATTAGGCCAGACCAGAGATGATTGCTGTCCAAACTACAAAAGAGAGAAATGTCATTTAAGATGTTCAAGACTTGATAATTAAAAATTGGTAACTGATCGATTCTCAACCCTGGCTATACATTAGAATCCACCCAAGGAATTTTAAGACTAGATTCCATCCCAGAATACTCAAATCTGGCACTTTTTTCCAGCTTCCCAGATGATTTGCAGGAATAGCAAGAGTTGAGACTGCCAGAATTAAGTTTGGGGAGAGGGAATGGAGAAGGGAGTAGGAAACAAGGAAGACAGCCCCATTTCCCGGTGAGCTTGATCAGACCTAGTGACAGGGCATCAGGAACCTCAGACCATTCTGAGGTGGGCAACAAGAGTCCTTGTTTCTGCATATTTCCCCTGTGAAGTCACATTCAGAATGAGCATCAAAGACAAACACATGGCGAGAACTATGAGCACGGAGGGGAGTATTAACTGAGTCTCTGAGGAAATAATATGATGATATTCATGTTAGGAGCTACCAGGTGTCTTGTATTCTTTTATTCAGTTAGAGATGGCCCATTGACAGTTCCCTATTCTCAACAGAGAAAGAAGGGACTCTGGGTCTCCCTCACCAGAGATGGAGAGGAAAAATGAGGATGGATAGGAGATGCAGAGGGGCAGAAACAGGTAGCCTTCTGGGCTGAAGCTGGTTCATGAAAGAAAGCAGCAGACTAGGTTCTCTGTGGTGAGTTTTAGTTAAGAGAAAGAAATTAGTTTTTATAAACTAGCTTTCCATATTTTTATCCTTGTTCCTTTTCCCTTAGAGAAAAGCGCTCCCTTTGAAAAATTCCAGGCTTTAACTAAATGAACTAATTGAAACAGTGGTTTGTCCTCACATAGGCAAAGCCAGCCAAAAAGATCATGGCCAACTAGGGGCTCCACATGAGTAAGGACCCAAGAGGGAACAGACCAGGAGGGGATCAAGCTCTGGTCCATTCTTACTTAAGGCCCCAGCAGCCTCTAACCCAGCAATCCCCAACCTTTTTTGCACCAGGGACCAATGCTCCTATGAGAATCTAATGCCTGATGATCTGAGATGGAGCTGAAGCGGTGATGCTAGCGCTGCAAATACAAATGAAGCTTTGCTCACCATAGATGGTTATGGTCCAGGGCCCGGGTGTTGGGGACCCCTGCTCTAAGTCTCTGCCCGCACTGGCATGTGTGCCGGAGGCACAGTTATGAAAGGCTCTGCCTCTTTCCTAAACTTTGAACCCAATTGCTTAACTCGAATTCTCACAAGTGGAATCCCTAACTGACTCTACTATCACCCAGGAAAGTAATCTGTTAGCAGAACCCACTCTTCTGGGAAATCTAAAAGTGTGAGAAGTGTGAGAAGGAATGTGAGGTGCAGAGTCTGGCACTGTGGAGTAAGAGCAGACTGCAGAATAAGACCCTGAATGCAAAAACAACAACTACAACAACAAAGTACAGCATAATATTTAAGAAAGACACCACGATGTCAGCTGCCACCCCCTAGGCCAAAGCAAAGGCAGATTTAAAGTCTAGGTCACGAAAAGAAAAGACCCTAAATTCAGTCTTCTCAAACATGATTATATACACATAAATGTTTCTGGTGAAATGTTTCACTGGCATTCAAAACAGGGTATGCAAAGAATAAATCCTAATATAAATGATGGACTATATATTTAATAATAATGTACCAATATTGGCTCACAGACTGTAAAAAATGTATCACACTAATGCAACATGTTAATAATAAGAGAAACTCACTAAGAGTAATGGGGAGGTTATCTCTGGTGAGGTATGTGGGGGAATCTCTGTACTTCCTGCTCATCTTTCTGCTGAGGGGGCTCAGAACAAGTCACCCCAGAATGTGCCACTTTGACATACGGACTACTTTATGATAAAGGCGCTCAAGACCCATCAAATTCAGAAACCTTTTTACCTCCTCTTAACTTCCTAGAAGAACTTAGTTAAAAAGGGGGCCTGTATCAGGAAGACAGCTTTTATTAGAGATAACTTTATATATGTAAGAGACTGATCTGCAGGGGAAGGCATACATTTGCTTATCAAACATTTGTTCTCACCCACCTGTGAATGGCTTTCCTCTCATTTAAAGTCCCAGACCCCTATCCATTTCCTTCACTCAGGACGCTTTATAAGCATCAGTTACCTGGCTGCCTTTGGGTCTTATATCTTCGGGGGCGGGGGGAGGGCATTATGAACAAAATTTAAATGTTTTTCTGTTAATCTGTCTTATGTCAATTTAATTATTAGACCAATCACAGAACCTAGAATGGAAGAAGGGAAATTTTTTCTTCCCATACATTGTAAAACTAAAACTGCTCTAAAAATTTTTTTAAAAAAAACGGAGTACAGGAAAACAATGATTTTTAAATATTATACAGTAACTTTAGGCTGGTACATAATGCAATCACAGGGTAAAATTTACACATAACATGCATATGTGCATGTATATATAACAATCACAACTATGAAATTAGCACATAAAAGACTGGAAGGAAATGCACCAAAACACAACTCTAATAACCATCCTGTACTGAAAAGAAAGTAAAAGGATTAAATTTGATTATATTATTTACTGCATCATCCAATTTTTTTAAGCAGGGAATATGTATTATTTTTAAGATCAGAAAGAAAATGATAAAAGTTATTTGCAAAACATTAAAACAAATAACACTTCTTTGGACACTACCCTCTCTACCCAGGTAGGGTGAACTTTACTTAAGCACACTGTTTACTTTTGGAAGTGGTATTTTCCTGCTCAAGGATATTTTTGATTGTGTGCAATAGAACACTGAGCCTAACTTATGGCCAGAATTAGAGGAAAGATGTTACTTGTGCTTCACACAGAGGCGGTCTCTTAGTAAACAATAAAGCTTATACTTACTTCTGCCCAGATTCTCCATGCTTCTCTTGCTTTCTTTACAGATTCCTCATAGTCAGCCATACTAGCCTAAATGAGGAATTAGGGGGAGACAAAGGAAAAGGGAAGTGATGATCTCCTAAGAATACAGGTTTTTGGGAAAGAATTGGAAAATGTCTGGGTGACTCCTAAGATATGTGGTTTAGAATGATTTTCACAGCCTACTCTTCCAAAACCTCACTAACACTAAGTAAGACAAGGTAGAATCTAGCTGTGGTTTTTTTTTGTTTTTTGTTTTTTAATCTTGTTTCTCTGTGCAAGGCCTATTAAACTCATCTGGGAACAACACCTAAGATGTATTAGAATTTCAGAACTGTAGGCTCCAACTTCAATTTAAGAGGTAACGAAATCCCCAGGTGATTCAGAAGTATGGCCTTAAAGGGACCCCCTCTCCCTAGTCCTCTATGGTTTACTTTTTCTAGGGCACACAATACTCCTATCCAAAGAGTGGACAGTCTCTCTCCCATTCTTAAATGTCAATGAAAAAGAAATACATTATTTTTTGACTTTGTAATTTTGTATAACTCTTGATCACTCCCACAAACTCCCTGTGGGTAACTTGCATTTAACAAAACAAACAAACACTTACCTGTCGGACTCTTGCTATTGGCTCATTGTTAGCAGGGCAATAGGTAGTGATAACCTTAAAATAAAAAGATGACCACCATATGTAATCTCTTCCAAACAGGCAAACAGACCAAATAAGGGGATAAAAAAGGGAGAAAGGAAAAAATAAGAGACTAAGAGTATCCAAACTCAGAATCTTTAACTTCTGTTACAAATAAGCCACTCTACAGAGCTGTCTTTCATTTTGACCTAAACATTCAGAACAACTTTTCTGCAAAACCCACTCTTGTCATCTAAGTATTAGATATATAAACAAAAGCCTAAATGTAACCCGTTATTTTGCCTCTTTTTCCATTAACAACATGCCAAACTCGAGTTTTACTTATTTCTTCTCTCTCTTACTCTGCCCACCCTCTGTTCAGAAGGTGAAATAGCCAAGGCCGGACAACTATGGGAGAGGCCTGTATATCACACAGACTGGAGAGATCAACTAGAAAGAAAAAAATCAAGGCATAGTTTAAAGGGGGGGGGGCGAGGCGCTTCAGGAGAGGGTATTTTATCCATAAACTTAGAGATTCCATATAGGAAAAACAGGAAACTACCAATGGGGGACACGGAGGGGGGGGCGGCCAAAGTCACCTGCATCTCCTACAGTCACAGATAACCAAAAGGAAGATGTTTCCATCAGCAAAGCAGATTCATTGTATAACATGCAACAAAATTTCTTGCATGTTATGTAACATTTTCTTACAAAAGCTTTCTTTTGTATGTGGCTCTCAAAACATCTAAGCGATAATTTCCTTCTCTTTCCATGTATTCTAGAACGTTTTATTGAGATTTAACTGGGTACCAGGCACAGTTCAGGAAATGGAGAAATGCGGAAAAGCCATTCCTCAAGGGAACTCAGAGCTCAACAAAAACAACAGAATTTCGGCAAGTCCGAGCTTGCAAACTCCGAAGGCTTTCAGAAAATAGGAACATAAAACTATACAATAAGACATTATCTGCGGGGCATGTCACATCTGAGGAGCCACAGTCGAACACGAAATTAAGATAATGTACACTTTTAAGCGTGTGGCATTTCTCACTACAGATCGCAGAACTCTGCCCTAAGGTTTTAAGTATGCGTGCGTTAACCCAACCAGCTCCAAAACGACATCGACCCCTCTATAGTACACAAGGCCCTAAAATCTAAGAGTATTTTTAAGGCACCTTACGTGGGGAAACTTTTACTGTGGAGCTTTCAAACTTCCCATCCAGTACAACCGCCTACGGCGGCAGCGGGGAGTCTGGTTGAGCAAAGCCCGCCGGGCCCCCCCGGAGAGAACTGAGGCTGCAGATTTTCTGGGACGCTCGCATACCTCTCCCCGGCCTCCCCAGCTTCCATTATACACGCCCTCGTTCTCTTCGCGGAGCCCCAGCTCCTTCAGCCAAGAATACTGGGGCTGATTGATGAGTAGAGTGGACATGAAGGCGGCAGGCCTGTCCCAGGGTCCTGAGAGCTCGCTCCCCCTTGCACGGTGCACACAGAAGAGACGGAGCACGCGCCACATACTGAGTCCAGGAGGCGCAACGCGCCTGCGGCCCGAGAAGCGGTTGAAATAGAGCCCCGCCCCCCGCCCGGGAGAGCCCCTCGGGCAGGCCCGGCCCCGCCCCCGGGACACGCCTCCGCCGCCTCAAGGCCAGCCTTAGTCTTCCCGAGGATCCCCGAGCTTAACCACGCCCTGGAACAATGGGGGTGCCGCACGGAGGAAGAGCAAGGTCTACTGCCACCTGGTGAAAGACGCCGGAACCTCGGCACCAGCTAGAAATTCTTTCAGCAAAATATTGGCTCTAAGTAAAGTAGGTTAGAGCAGGGCTTCTCACACTGTAATGTGCATGTAATCACCTGGCAATCATGTTAAATGAACATTCTAATTAAATGAGTCTGGGCTGGGGTCTGAGAGTGGGCATTTCTAACCAGCTCCCAAGTGATGGCGATGCTGTTCTGTGGAATAGCCAAAGGAGGGGGTTTTTTGGTGGAGGAAAGGAGACTGTTTTCACTGCTTTGTTAAATTACAAATTAGAGTTTTCTAATTAATGAAAAATGTTAAATTATGGTACTTCCTTCTAAATATCCTGCCTGGGTATATTCTTACTTTTGAAAAACAAAGACAGTTTTTATCAATTTCCCTCTTTCTCAATTCTATCTTCCTCTTATCTTTTCCACCCCCTCCCGCCCTTACCATCCCATTTCCCATCTAATTCTACAATAACTGGGCCTACCCTGTGTAAGAGAAATACATCTCAATCAGCATGATTTGGACATGAGTTAATACATGCACACTCAAATCGATTGAATTAATACATGTTTTAGTGATTTCCAACTTGATTTTCAAAATATTACTTCTCACTACTTTCCTGTGGCCTTCTGAATCGCAGCCAAAGTCACTTTATGTTTCGATGTGCTTCTCCCACTGTGCCTTTGCCCTTGCTGTTCTCTTCACCTGTAAAATCCTTCCTTTCTTCTCTGAGTTCAAGCTTGAGCTTTATCTTTTCTGCCCTTGTGGTACAAAGGATTTCGGCAAATACTTGGCATGTATCAAGCACCTACTAGAAACTGTAGTAAGTGGGAGAGAAACATGCTTCCATTTGTTATGTTGTATTTTTCCCTGCTAAGGCAAGGACCAGCTCTGACTCATCCTTGCACAGCTCTGCAATTCCCAGCATTGTACCAGGATCATGTCCACCTATAAAAATGAATGAACAAGTGAACCTAGGTACACGCTTCAGGAGTAGAAAGCATGGATACCCTGGTCTGGCATTGGTAATCTCTACCAAGAACTCAGCTACTGTCTTCCATCTACCCCTAGGACTGAGGCATTTTGTTACTCAGACATTTTAACTGAGAATTTAATTCTTCTCAATTTCTGGCCGCCAGCAAAATTCTTTGTGTGGATAACCTAACACCACACCCTTCCTTCTCTCCTCCTCCATTTGATTCAAAAAAGGAAAAGACAATTACAGATGCACTAAATTGTAGGAGGAATCCATAATGTCCTCAGGAAAGGTTAGCTTCCCTCTCTTCTATTCACCAAGGCAAGGAGAGAGGTTCATGCTGTTGATGAGTTCTGGGTAGACACTAGCAACTGCTAACATTGAAAATAGGAACTGCATCTCTCTTCCACTTCCATTTTTCAAAGCTCACTTAGTTCTGCCTAACAGGAAGTCGGCAAAAAATGAATTTTGAGTGAGAAGAGCAGAAAGAGAGAAAATTAAATGAATCATATAAAAGCACATTCCATGTATAAAAGAGAATTTTAAATGAATCATACATGAAAGCCTATATAAAAACTGCAAAGCCCTACAGAAATTTAAATGTACTGACTGAACACAGAACAGCTTGAACCAATTCCGCATATGACCAATTTTGTTTTTCAATGACTTATCAAAGACATAATAGGGTGGTGATTAAAGCAAGGACTCACTCTGGAATCACAGCATAGGTACAAATGTCCTGTGCTTAGGATGTCCTGAATGAATGCTAGCTAGCTGTCTTCATTCTTCAAAGATAGCTGGCCAGGCAGCAGAGGGATGTGACCTGAACATGCATGTTTGCCCTCAAGGCAGCAGTAAATTAGAGAAATCACCATCACTTAGGATACAATTTCATTATTGCAAACTCAGAAACAGATTTGTCAGAGCATGGGTGAGTGACACTATTGCTCTGAGCAGACTCATATTGAATTCACAAAAAAATGATGCTACAATTAGAATACTGGCTTATTATTTGATAGCAAAAAGTATCTTCAGAAAGTACCGACCATTCCCATCCTCTAATCACTGCATTCTCTTCCAGAAAACAAACTATCTGTCTGGTTGTTTAATGAGCCCAGAAGCCAAAGAAGAATTGTCGATTAACAATAAGTGATTCCAGCGTGTAATGGCATCAGGCTAAGAAAATGACCCCAATGTCTGAATTAATCTGTAGATTCAATGCAATCCCAATCAAAATACCAGAACTGGCAAGTAGATTCTAAAGTTTAAATGGAAATGCAAAGGCTCTAGAACAAAACAATTTGAAAGAAAAAAAGAACAAATTTACATTATCTAATTTCAACAATAATAACAAAAAAATTATAACAATTTTACAATTATTATAAAGCTACAGTAATCAAGAAGTGTCACAGTGGTGTAAAGATAGACATAAAGATCAATGAAACGGAATAGAGAATGCAGAAATAGACCCTTACATATATAGTCAATTTTCGATGAAGGTGTCAAGGAAATTCAATGAGGAAAGAATAGTCTTTTCAAAAAATGGTGCTATCTTAACTGGATATTCATATGAAAAAAAAATGGACCTTGACTTTTACTTCACACTATATACAATAATTAACTCAAAATGGACCATAGACCTAAAGTAAGAACTAAAACTAAAACTTCTAAAACATCTAGAGGAAAACATTGGAGAAATTCTTTCATGTGAAGGGCTGTTCTATGCATTAAATGATATTTCGCTGCATCCCATGCCACATAGTAAAATGTTAATTATAGCATGAAATTTGACTTCTACCTCATACCATACAAATCAGGAAAGGTAAAACAATAAAGTCGTAGGAAAGGTAAAACAATAAAGTTGTTTAAGAGTTAAGAGACCTGGAATTAAGACTCAATTCAATAGCTTAGCTGTGTAACCTCCCTTCATTTCTCAAAATAAGTAATTGGACCAGGTGATTTCTAAAATTCCTTTATAGGTCGTAAATTCACTTTTCAAAAATCAATATTCTTTCTTTTCCATGCAGTCTAGAAATGCATCCTAAGGAAATAATAAAACAAGTTTGCAAAAATACATGTTAATTGCAAAATTGGCTACAGTCTAAATATACACCATCAGAGACTAAATAAATGATGGTACCTCCATGCTATGGACTATTAGGGCATCATTAAAAAGAGGGCGCTAGCTAGGTCTTTATATTTTGGTATAGAAAGGTGTCCAGGATAAATTGCTCTATTGTTTCTTTTTGTAAAGCAAGTTACAGAATAGTAAAAGGTACAAATAATAAGATTCACTTTATGTAAAAAAAAAAACTTCAATAAATATTTTTGATCACCTATTATGTACAAGAAGTCACTGCAGTAGACATTGGGGGATACAACAAAAAATAAAACAATATGACTATCGAGGCCATGAAGGAGAAAAAGGGCTGGAGAGTGACGGTAAGGGTTTCTGTTTTAGTTAGGGTGGTTGAAGAAGGCCTCTGGGATGTCATTTAATCAGAACCCCGAATCATGTAAGAGAACAACCTGTGCAAAGAATAAGGTGTCCAGGGTGTTGGAGCGGTCTTGCCAGACAGAGTCTGGTACAAAAACTAGAACGGGAGGGCCATTGAGTCCGGGGTTCATGCTGCCTGTGCCGCTCAGCCAATAGACCGGTACATGAGTTGGGATATTTAGAATAACCGTTTATTTTCAGAGCGCTGGTGATCTGAGAAGGGAGCAGATTAACACCTCCAAAACTGCCTTCCTTTCTCAGTCCTGCTAGGGTACTTAAGGGAAAATCTGGGCATTATTCCAGAGGCTGCCCCGACAGTGTGTGTGTTGGGGGCGGCGGGGAGAAGGGGGGGAGATCTGTTGTGCTTCACCGAGCCATTCCTCTAGTAACGTGGTCCTCCAGTGATTTAGCAACCCAGAACAAAGATGGTAATAGTCTGAAAAGAATGGTAGACCAGAGGGATTGTGATTAGTTAAGCATAAGAGCATTAATCATAAGTTTCCGGGCAACTTTTTACGGCCAGGAGTTCCAAGCCACTGGGGACAATCTATTGTCAAGCTATAGAGCAAGGAAAAGTGAAACTGGGGACACTGTAAGGCCTCTACTATGGGGGTCCCAACCAGGCCCTTCTTCACAACTGCAAAGACCTTGAGCAGGGAAAGAGCAAAGCGTGCCTGAGGAACAGCTCCATGAGCAGCACCAGCGCGGCTGGAGAGCTGGAGAGGGGCACAGACGCGGGGCAGCGGCCCTGACTGCCAGGCAGAGGAAGGTCGGAGCAGGCCAATGACCTCAGGTACCGGCTCCCCCGGAAGCTACATGTGGAGCGGATTGCGCCGGATTGCGCAGGAGCGAGAATGGAAGCCGGAAGTCCTGCCGGGGCATCCAGATTAGCCGGTGAAGCCAAATCCCCGGCGGCTGCTGTCCGTGCACAAATTTAGGTTTACACGAAAACCGAGTTTGGAAGAAAACGCGCCAAAATAGTGAGGGAGCAGAGGATTCATTTTCTCGGAGTCGGTCCAGGGAGTAGTTTGCAGATGATGCATATCGGCTAGTTATGCTCCGGCGCCCCAGCCAGCCCCCTACAGGCCACGCGGCGGAAGCCGTCGCCCGGGTGGGGGGCGCCGGAGATGCCGCCGGGGCCGGACCTTCCCGCCGCCCCGCCGGAAGTGCTCTGCTGACCCGCCGCGCCGCGGGAAGATGGCGCAGGAGGCTGGTGACATGGAAGATGGGCAGCTCTCCGACTCGGATTCCGACATGACGGTCGCACCCAGCGACAGGCCGCTGCAGGTGCCGGTGAGCATGGAGGGCGGGCGGCTGGTTCTGGGCCCGGCGCGCGGAGCCCGGGCCGCCGGGAGCGGTGATGGCGGGGCGGGGGCAGCGCGCCGTGCGAACCCTGGGTCTGCATCTCGCTGCGAGGAGGGACCGCGACGGTGGCGGCCTCTTAGACGCAGGCGTGCGGCAGTCTTTTCTCCGCCTTCCATGCGCTCCTTTTCCGAGTTCCCCACTGCAGCGCCGCTAGGTTGTCCCGGAGGAAAGATTTTGCGGAAAATGTAGCACCAGGGGACATCGACCCGAAGCAGCCTATGGAGCTCATTTTCACACTGAGCACATAAAAAGACTGAGGACGGATAATGAAGTTCATCACCTGCTCAGGGTCCTGGTCTTCCATATTTCCATCAGATCTAGCTTTGTCATGCGGTAATGTGGCACTAGGTTTTGTATTGTCCCAGTTTTCTAAATGGTAGTTTATCTTGACCCCCATACTAAGTAGCAACCTCTTTGAGGGCTTTGGTGCCAAGCTGCCCGCTTGGAATCCTGACACCGCCACTATTTGTTCTGTGGCAGGTTATTTATCCTAGTGCCCCCATCTGTAGACTAAGAATGATAATAGTACGCCACTGATAGGGTAGTTAAGAATTCAATAGAGCATACAGCCTGAGAAATGTTAGCTGCCAATATTACTGGAAGATAGGAAGAATATCTTACTAACTGAAATCACCCCCTATCCTCTATTTCTAGCACATAATAGCTCAAAAAATACTTGCTTTAGTGTTTAGTACAAAAAGCAAAGGTGATTATTTAGCATATAAATGTCTTAGGAAATTGATACCAAGGTATTTTGTTTTTCAGTTTCTTTCAGGTTGTTTACATAGATTGCCCCATGAATTGGTAAACTTAATGTCATGGACTCTGCAGTTTTAAAAGTAGTATGTTGGGGTTATTGTCTAATCCAAAAGGAGTACAGTCACAAAACCGTGCAAAGGAAGTTTATGTGTCCTAATGCATGGATGGCATCCTTGGAAAGAAAGAAAACATTGTTTTAACTGCTAGTAACAGTGTATTGTCATTTTCAAATATTCTGACAATAACTGAAAGGGTTAAAAGTCTTCTAAAGGTGAGAATTAGGAGCTTTGGTAATTTTTTAGAAGGAAGCCTTAGAACTACGTTCTGTTATAGAAATAAGAATTGTCTTTAAAACTGTAAATTCCATGTGGATCTTTAGAAAAGTAGGGGCTGGATTGATTTCAGAGATTTTGAATATCAGTTATGCTTCAAAAAGATCCAGTTGAATCCCTAAATAATTTTTTTAAATAGCACATGATGGGTGGAGTTAAAATGTTTTGTGAATTTATTTCCTTTCACTTGCAGAAATCACTAGGTGGAGACACTGCATTGAGGCCCTTCCAGGATACTACAGCAGCCTGTGCACCAGTATCATATTATCGGACTGTTAAAGGTGTGGATTCAAGTGAAGAGAGTTTTTCCGATTCAGATGATGATAGCTCTCTTTGGAAACGAAAGCGGCAGAAATGTTTTAACCCCCCTCCCAAACCAGAGGCTTTTCAGTTTGGCCAGAGCAGCCAGAAACTGCCTGTTGCTGGAGGGAAGAAGGTTAACAACATATGGGGTGCTGTGCTACAGGAGCAGAATCAAGATGCAGTGGCCACTGAACTTGGTATCTTGGAAATGGAGGGCACTATTGACAAAAGCAGACAATCCGAGACCTACAATTATTTGCTTGCTAAAAAACTTAAGAGGGACTCTGAAGAACATACAAAAGAATTAGACAAAGAGCTAGATGACTATATGCGTGGTAGCAAGAAAGTAGGCTCAAAAGAAGAGGAAAATGGGCAAGGTCATCTCAAACGGAAAAGGCCTGTCAAAGACAGAGTAGGAGACAGACTAGAAATGAACTATAAAGGCCGATATGAGATCACAGAGGATGATTCTCAGGAAAAAGTGGCTGATGAGATTTCTTTCAGGTGAGCATTTAAATTTTTCCTGAATGGGCACTTGACCAACTATCTTTCATTTATAGGAAGTAAAATAGATTTCAATCAAATACATTGATGATAATGTTCCTTTTTGAGGTTTTTTTTTTTAATTTAAGAAACAAACTTTTGCAGACTTTTATGAACTTTTAAGCAATTCCATTTAGTGCTATAGAGCTCTTTAGATAAAAACTTATCTTTTTAAATTATACAGATTTCTTTTAGTGTTTTCAAGCATTCATGACTTTTCTGTTACTTAGAAGCATATTGTATATGTGATAAAATTCACCCTTTTTTTTTTTTTGTAAATTTATCCGTTCTACAACTGTCATCATAAACCAGTTTTAAAACATTTCATTCACCCCAATAAGATTCCTTATACTCATATGCTCATTTAAAGTTAACCCCTAGGCCACGGTGAGGAGAGCCATGGGTCAAGTAGCCAAGATTTTACAACTCTTTAAAACACTGCACAAGACAAGACATCAAGTTATTAAAAATAATGCCAGAGCATAAGAAGGAGCCAGAATAAAGATAAATGAAAAATTTGAAAGAAATAAAAGTGAGGCTTTTCCTGAGAAAATAGAAGAGGTAATAAAAATAGTTTCCAATGTTGAATTGTCACTCAGAACATCGGTTATACAGGGTATTCACATAGACCGCAGTACGCTGAAATTGGTCTCCAGAAAAGACCTTCTTTTAGAAAATGTGCCATGTTGCGATACACCAACTCAGGAGCAGTGAATTTTCTGGAATAAAATCAAGTCTTTGTCATTTTTAATCTTAAAATATGTAATCGGAAATGCAGATGTTTTCTCTGAACTGACAAAAGAAAGGGAGGAAGGAAGGAAAGGAAGAAGGACAGAGAGAGGAGGGAGAGAGAGAGGGAGGAAAGGAAGGAAGAGCAAAGAAAAAATTAACCCTTATTCCCATCCCAAGATAACTGCTAATCCACTTTCTGTAAGCATAAACTTGTATTTCTGGACATTTCATGTTGATGGCATTATGCAAAGTGTGATCTCTGTGCCTGGCTTCTTTTACTTAGTGTAATGTTTTTGAGATTCATCCATGTTGTAGCAGGAATCAACACTTTTATTATACACACACATATCCGTAATGAATGACTGTCTCACTTTTTGGCTATTCTGAATAATGCTGTTATGAACTTGCATATGCAGATCTTTGGACATGTATTTTCATTTCTCGGGTATAATACTGAGGAGTAGAATTGATACATTTACATTTCATGTATTTTTAACAAGTTCAAATTTCGTTTTGTCAGTAACTCTCAATCAGTAGTGAAAATTGTCACAAATTTGAAAACAAATATGGTTCAAGAGTAATATAGCTAACAGGAAAACAAGTGTTTACTTTCCAGGCAAGCCTGTCAGCACTAGTACTGGAGATTTAAAATACTGAGAAAGTTTGGAATTTGAGCACTGGAAAGGAACTTAGAGATTTTGTAAACCAAAGCCTCACTTTACAGATACGGAAAACTGAGGCCCAATAGTTGGCTTGCCCAAAGCCACAAATTTAGTAAGTGTCAGACCTGGAACTAAACTCTGGTCCCTTTGTTCTTGTGTTGCCTCCCATTGAGAAGTCAGGTCTGGTTAGGGAACCAGTAAGACTTATGCAATATTACTCCTCTTTCATCTGTGGGCAATGTGGGCTCTGATGTTAGAAGTGTTACTGAGACTCCTTGTGTTTTTACCTTTCCATGGTATAATGAAAATAATAGTACCTACTTCAAAAGCTTGTTGAGAGAATTAACTGAGATAATGCATAGAAAGTTCTTAGGATTATGCTTATCCTGTAGTAACCATTGGTAAGCATTAGCTTTGTTCTGAGGTATGGAGTGAGTGAGGGAAAAATCCCATCCATTTTAAAGGAGAGCTAACCTTTAGGCATAATGATTGAAAGTATAGTATATGTTTGTTACTTGTGGCAGGAATGGACTGGTTTTATCTTTTGCTTTTAGGCTTGCATTCCACTTAGTATATGTGCATATTAATTTTGAAATCCACCATAATTCAATAAAGCAAAGTGAAGAGGCCAGTTATAAGACTGAGATGGAACCTTGAGGTTACTGTCTCCTTGGGTGACCCAAGATACAAATATTTTCATGTCACTGATTTCAAGGTTAAGTATTGAAGATTTCAAAAAGTAAATGTTATTAGAATAGGATTTAAATCTAGTTCGGGACTAAACTGGAGACTAAGGTGGGTTTCTTCAACTTTGTACAACAAATAAATAAGTTATTATTACTTTATTTGTGCCTTATCAGGTTGCAGGAACCAAAGAAAGATCTGATAGCACGAGTAGTGAGTATAATTGGAAACAAAAAGGCAATTGAACTTCTGATGGAAACTGCTGAAGTTGAACAAAATGGTGGCCTTTTTATAATGGTAAGACTAACAGTTTCATTGTTTCCATTTTGAATTGTGTTTCATGTGATTTTTTTTTTTTAAAGAAAACTTGTCTCTTGAGTCATACATTTATCATAAATTATTAGTGTGTTTCAGTTTTTTAAGCACTTCATTAACAATGCAGACTGAATTAAAAAAAATTAAGTATCCTGAGTTTTAATACTTTACTTACAAATAAGAAATATAAATTGTAGCCAGTTAGTGTACAGTCAACAGCCATCTCATAGGATTCATTAAGGGTAGGGGCTGAAATTTTAAGAAAAAAATCAGGGGAGAAACCTGGAAGCTCAGATTTTGAGAATATGGATTTTGGAGTTTGGGGTGCCTTGTTTTGAGTTCTGGGTCTGTGACTCATTATGTGTGAGGTTCAGCTAAATTGTTTGACTTCTCAGTGCCTCGGTCTCCCCAGCTGTAAAATGAGAATTAATTCTATGTTGTAAGGATTAGATGAGATTATACGTGTAAAGTGCTTATCACAGTGCCCACTACTTAGCAGTGGTGAACAGAAATGTTACTTTTGGCTCATTTAATTCCTACATTCTTGAAAATCAGTTCTTGGGGACAAAAAAAAATCTTGTTATGTAAAAAGCATAATAGATATGTAGTATATCTGTGAGTATTAAAATTATATGGGTAGTAGGGGTGAATAGGGGAAAAAATGTCTGAAAGGTTCCTGGGGTGGGTGAAATAATGGAAAAAAAAGATTAAAAAACACTTTACTGATTCAAAATGGCAGAAAGAACAGTGGCAGTTTACCCCCATGGAATGGTTTGGCAGATCTCATTGAATTCAGCTTTCACCACAGGGTGAGGATGTAGTTTGAAATGGCTTCCATATTTGCTCTTCACAAGAATAGTAACATTACAAGAGAGTAAATCAGTATTATTCGTGGAAAGCAATTAGAATTGATAGTGTTGGCTGAAGAAACAGTCTATGGACATAGATTATAGAAGTCAAAACCAAAGCAAATTATAATAGTGTGAATGTACCAGCACCCCTGTTTGTGTCACTGTTAAGATACTTTGGTTTTCATTTAGTTCAGTACACAGTACAGTACATCAATATTTTCATGCTGTAGTAATATAGTTAAACTGTATATTCCAGTGAGCTAATGCAAATCTACTGAATGTTGGTCAGGTGCAAGTCCAAATTTACTTCCTTTTGATTCATTCTTCCCTTGTACAATTATTTATTGCTGTGTGCCAGGCACCATTTTAGACACAAGAAGCTTATGTTATTGTTGGGATGGGAATGAGACCGTCTATCAAGAATAAATATATTATCTTCAAGTATATTAGAAAGTGATAAATGCTTTGGGAAAAGAAATAGATCAAATGTAGGTATAGAGAGGAGAGATGGACATTGCAGTTAAACTGGAATGGTCAGGGTAGACCTTGGGCACGTCTCTGTTTAAAAGATGCTTTGGCCATTCATGGGAAGAGTCTAACAGTATATTTTTCCTGTTCCTTTTGTAGAATGGTAGTAGAAGAAGAACACCAGGTGGAGTTTTCCTGAATCTCCTGAAAAACACTCCTAGTATCAGTGATGAACAAATTAAGGTAAAAATGACTTTTAAGATTTATAATAATTTGACTTCCACCTAGCATCTAGCTTCATTTTCTACTCATCTCCATCATTTGCTCTGCCTTAAATTGACCAATTTTGTTGTCTCATTTCAAGTAAAACTTATGCTTTTTTGTAAAGCTCTGTCTCTTTCTTCCCTTTCAGAGCCAAGATTCATTCATTGTTTCATTCATTCCTCTATCTCCACTATTTCTCATAAACTGGAAGCTAGGCACTTCAGTATTAATCATTTTTTATTACTAGAATGTCTTATATGTGAATCCTACAGTGTAGGTTTTTCACAGCTCAGAATTTGATCTTTTGAATTGTTAATTAAGAAACATGATTTGCACTTAGCAGAGGTGAAGGTTGAGAAATAGCCTTTTACATAGGAAAGCTGTGTGCACATGCAACACAGCTGCTATGCTTGAGAAGCGTTGTAATCTGTTTATTATAACAGTGGGTGATAAAGGTGATAGGAATACGTTTTAGCCATTATGCTAAATTATGCTAATGATGACAGAAATAGAAGCCATTTCTCTTGAGCTGATGTTCCATGTGAGCTTATTTTGCATCTGCTCAATGTCATTTCTTTTACCTTAAGTTTTCTGGTTGTTCAATTCCATTCACTTTTTTAAAATCTGTTATTGAAATTGCTACAGGAAATGTTAACTTATTGCATATTTGCAATCTCTAGCCAGTAACTGCTTTTTTCCTCTCATTGGAACAATTATTTTGATGACATAGATTTATAACAATGTAAATGTCCTTAGGAACACAGTTATTGATCGATAAAACAGTTTATACCTGTAAAAGTGTATACTGAGAAGGAACATTCTTCTTGGATTTTGTTTGATAGCAAAATGTCACCCTTTTCAGAGAAATAGCATGATGTGATGAAAAGGATTCCCTAAGATTCACAATCTGGGTTTTAATTTTAGATTTGTCATTTAGTGGTTGTATGACCATGAGCAGGTCACTAACTCTCTCTTAGCTTTAATTGTTTCATCTATAAAGTAGAGACTTTTAATACATGCCCTGCCTATTTAATAGTGTTATAGAAGGATCGCATAATATATCTACAGAAACTTTTTGTAAGTAACTAAACTTTAGACAAACCAGTTTTCAGAAGCAAGAGAAAAGAAAATAACATTTATTCACCATGAGATTGGCACCGGGCCAAATATTTATATGATTTAGATTTCACCACAATTTATCAAAGTGGGTTTATGATATTTTGCAAATGAAGAGTAATAAAAAATGATATGCTTGGGCTTACACAAAGCACTGATTTATCAAGTGGGTTTTATGATACTATGCAAATGAAGAGTAATAAAAAAATGATATGCTTGGACTTACACAGAACACTGACTTCAAACCCACGTTGTTTTCACTGAATCACGTGTCTTTGAAACTCAGTTCTTTTCCAACTCATTTTTGAGAAGGGGATTTTAATGTTAGGTTTTTATGTTAAATTACCAGAAATGTTGCATTGTAATAAACAATAGAAACATTTGGAATATCTAATAACAGGGGAATGTTGATTTACAAAGACATTCTTAAAAGGACTGTTCTCTAGCCTCTTATTTTTGTGAAGAATTTTAAGGAAATGAGAAAATGCAGTAATTCTGAATTTTTTAAGAAGGCAAAATAAAATTTACAGAGAAAAAGAAGCATAGGGCAATAGGTTGGTATGAAAAACACCAAAATGTTACCAGTGATTTGGTCTGTTGTGAAGTTACAAATGTTTTTGGCTTTAAAGATTTTTCTGTGTTTTTCTAAATTTTCTGTATGTGCATGGGATCGAGTACTTTTCTTATTAGAGGAAAAAACCTGAAGGCAATCGAATTTTAGTGTAGGTAATTTCATATGCCATCCAAATGATGATATAATTATTTTAATCACCATATTGTTAATGATCACAGTCTGCAGAGTTTTTTGTTTTAGAAAATACAAAGTTTCTGAAAAAAGAATAGTTAAAAGTTCATTTGCTGTATTTTTTAAAAAGCTCAGCTATAACGGTCTCTGTGCAAACAGTATATAGTTCAGGTTCTTAACTCATAGAGTTAATTATGTAGAGATACAGATGGGAGGGAAAAAATTACTCTCAGATTATCTGTTGTCTACATTTGTTGTAACAACCTTAAACAGTATGTTAAAATGTTTCGGGGGGCCATCCCCCAATTCTATCAAAATTCATAACCATGGGAATCTCTTTTTAATAAGAATTGCCAATTTTGGAGGAAACGTGAACCTCATAATTTTACTAGTGTTGCCAAGCATTGTACTACTCAGAATTGTTTTTACAAGATGCTCGAATATGCTTCCACATAAAATGACAGATATCTTCTTTCTATCTGTCCACTTGAAGGTAAATAGATGCTTGAAAAAAATGTAAATTATCACACTTGTGACAGCAACATGATAGGATTTAAGTATATGGATTTGGAGAAATCATATATGAGTTTAGATGTCATACCTTCACATGTTAGCTCTTCACGAGGCATATGTAACCTTGCGCCTCACTTTCCTTGTCTGAAAACAAGGATAATATCCACCTCAGAGGTTCATGTGAGAATGGGAAGAGTTAACA
>CM053501.1:27629054-27664528 GCA_028627145.1 Eidolon dupreanum | reverse complement strand
AAGGGGTCTCCCTAGAAACAAACTTTTAATAAATGATAATTCTTATTTACTAAAATTGTTCCTTTATTATTATAGGATATCTTCTACATTGAAAATCAAAAGGAATATGAAAATAAAAAAGCTGCTAGGAAGAGGAGAACTCAAGTGTTGGGGAAAAAGATGAAACAAGCTATTAAAAGTCTAAATTTTCAAGAAGATGATGATACGTCACGAGAAACTTTTGCAAGTGACACAAATGAGGCCCTGGCCTCTCTTGAAGAACCACAGGAAGGACGCGGGGAAACGAAGTTGGATGCGGAGGAGGCCATTGAGGTGGACCATTCTCATGATTTGGACATTTTTTAGTGCATTTTAAGGAACAGACCTTTCTAAAATAACATCGTAACAGACCATTTCTACTGAGATCACGTCATTTTACTTGGCACTGATAAACATGAAAATCTGGAGAGAAAGAACTGTTTTCTTGTTTTAAATAAAATTGACTGTGGGGAGATGAATGTGATTGATATGAACATTTAAAAATCTCTCATGTCTGACAAAGTACTTAGAAGTATATAGCAGAAGATTTAATTTCTCAATCTGTTGCATGTACTAATTATTACTAGTTGATAATCAGTTTTGTCCAGGTATTATGTCATTGAAAAGTTTGATTTTCTGATTTACCTTTGCAGTGAATTATGACTGGTTTTAAAACATTCCATTAAAAGATTCTAATAAGACACATAAATTGTTTAGCTATTATAGATGCATCCAAATTTAGTTTGTGTTCTAAGAACTCTTAGGCGATTTTAAGAGTAGTGATTAAATTCAAATAGGTTTATACTGATAGTTCTTCCCACTTATTTGCTTGACTAGAAGTAAATAAACAAGCTTTTCAAAGAGGTATTGATTCATAACTTTAACTTTGTTTTTGACTTCTTAATTAACTGTAATACACTAAGTACTGAATGTGATCCATACCTCTGTAATTACCATGGACATTTAAATTTTTTCAATGGTGGCCTGCCTAAGACTGTTTTACCTTATGTTAAGGAAGTTAGAATAACGTCACATCTGCATGAATTTTCAAATTATTCATTTTTATTGAAGGAATAAGCCTTTCTAAAGGTAGGTTATTTAAGATGCTCCAAGAGTTGACTGTAGTTTATAAGATAGATTAAGCAAAAATAGGTAGGAAGAAATTACAAACTTTTTTACAGGCAATGTACTTGAATTCTTTCAGTAATTTCTGAAATACATAGTCACTGAAGTTGGATTTAAGGATCTAAATGGGAAAAAAAGAGGAAAATGGTTATTGTTCGCTTTTTATCCATAAATGCAAAAATAAAATTAGAGATTTGGCAGTCCTTTATGAGTTTCAAGTGGTTTATTTTTAATCAAATATTCTTTCATAAGAATGCCATATCCAAGGAAAGAAAAATAGGTAGCTGGATACTGTCCCTGAGATAATTGATGAGCTGATTTTAAACGTAAGTGTATTAGGAAAGATAATCATTCAGAAATCTAAATGCCATAGTCATGTAAATAATGCTAATTTTTCTAGTGAAAGTTACAGTTTTAATGACTAAGAGACTACTTTGTCCTCATTAAAAGGGTTGTTTTCCCCACCTTCCTGGTTCATTTTCATCAATAGTTGTCTCCTTAATATTTGGAAACCACATAGATTTCTGGCTTGTTTTGTATCCTAATATTATATTAGAAACCAACACTTTAATTTTTAAGGTTCCTAAAAGTTTTGTCTATTAAAATCACTCCTCTCTAAACCTTTACAGGTATCCATATAAAAGGATACGTATCTGTACTAGCCAGATATGTTTTCAGTTAATACTCTCAAGATTTCGCAGTAGTTCTTCCTGCTCGGCCTAACATTTTTTCTACTTGCTGGCTTGTAAGATTTGATAATAATAACCCTCCACCTCTCTGTCCTAGTAATTTCGGTGCTCATCCTCATTGTAACCTTTATTAAAATGAGATTTGTAATCTGAAATACTCTGCAGTAGAACTCAAATGTTAGGGGATAAAATGGGTTGGATTGGTTTGAGTTAAAGCAAATTCTATTTCCGTTCAAAGTGTGTTAGTAATTAATAGTTGGTGAAACAAACATGACATATCAACCCAAAAAAAATCAGCTAAGGGCAAATAGAGAATGTTAATATTATTTGTGAATGATTTAGTCCAATATATTTTCTATGTCAAATATGTAGTACGTCTGCAAGCATCCTCATTTTTTAAATGTGTGTAATAAGAATGATGATTACTCAAGAAAGGGTCTAAGAGCCTGCCGCCACCTGGTTTGGTCATTGGGGTGCAGGCGGCAGGAGGAGAGGCACATATGCACAGTGGAAGGGAATGCGAAGAGGCTTTGGGGCACATAAGGGCAGCTCTCGCTAGTGCCACTGCCACGTTGGTTGTGTTGGGGTCTTCAGGGAGCCACCACCTTGGAACCAGCAACAAAACCATCAACTACTCCAATTTCCTCAGTCTCAAGAAATGTGGCAGTTACCACCTTGAAATCCATAGCAGCATCTAAAGAGACAACACGGTGGGTCTCAATAAATACCGCTTCCACCACCTTAAAGTCTATGCCTAAAATAACGTGTTTCACAAAACACATCCCAGATGTCAACATCCACGGATGACCGCAACCCACAATAGTTCCATCATCTGTTACTTCATCAGTAACAATCACAGCAACTATAAATTCTAAAGAAAAGTATCAAAATTTGATACTGGCAGCTTTGTTGGTGGTATTGCATTAACACTGGGAATTTTATCTGTTCTTTACATTGGCTGCAAAATGTATTATTTAAGAGGCATTCAGTATAGAACCATTAATGAACATGATGCCATCATTCAAGGAAATCAGGGACCAATGAAAAGAAGAAAGGCTGACACACCTCTATCAATTAGTTTAAGACATTATCTTCTTTAAACTAGTATAAACCACACCACATGTATAATGTACGATATGTATGTTAAGAGTCTTCATGATTACTAAAGGTAAAAAGTGTTCGGTTTGGGTTTTTAATGAACATTTGGAGCATACAGTTAATGCAATGGTTGATTCATTTTTAGAAAATATAGAGTAAGGCAAATCCAGTCCCATTTTCTTATATTGGTCACATAGGGCCGGTAACTGGAAGACATCATTACCAAAGGGCACAATGCCACCTGGGCATACAAATAAGGAGTTTGTTGCAGCACTCAGGATGTTGATTGTCTTTGTTGCTCACAAAAAGGACTTCAGAGCTACTTAGAGCTGGCTATATCCTAATTAAGAACACCACACAAATTTTATGAGTAAACCAGGTCTTAATTTTAAGCATAATTTTAGTTAAAGTGTCTCTTCAGAAAGCAGCAATATTTTATATGTTTTAAAGCTATACTGTTGAACTGTACACTTGAAACTTACTGGATTTCATTAACCAGTCTTACCATAATAAAAAAAAATTAAAAGCAGGAAAAAAATAAAAATAAAAAATAAAGCTTAGTGCCTAGTTTAGAAACAAAATTGCACCCCCCTCCCAAAAAAAGATCAAATAAAAGCAGAAACAAAAACTTAGCCTTGTTAGAGAGCCAACGGAGAGCATGTATTTTTATTAATAATTTATTCATATCAATAAATTCTTTTGAGCTTTCAATTGCAGTTGATATAATTATCCTTTATCCCCTGGGTAATTTCAGCAAATTGCAATGTTTAACATGACAATGTTTTAAAGACTTAGTTGATAGCATTAAATAAGAAGTGAGGGGAAAAAATAAGAAGTTAGATTATTTGCTACTGTGAGAATATTGTCACCACTGGAAATTGCTTTATTTCATATTCAGCTAATCTGAATATGAAATAAATTAATTTATATTAAAACAAGTTAATTATGTGTTTAGTGAATATTTTTAAGAGATGTAGAGCTGCTTTCAATATCTAGAAATGTTTACTGTCATATAAACACCCCTACCTTAAAAAAAACCTTATATGATTTCCAAAACAAAACATTCAAAACACTGTATAGAACCATAGATTAATACTATTTCTCAAGCAGAGATGTTATGCTGCTCTTCTCAAGGTACAAAATCTAGAAGTTGAAAATGCTGCCTTTTCCCACACTGTCGATTTTACTCAAAATTTTGGGGAAACAGCATTTTTATACTAAAACCAATGTATTTTGGAATAAATTCTTATTATGTTTTAAAACAGGAATTTTTAAGACAGGTAACTTTCTGCTTCCTACTTGGATATTCTTCAGACCAATCCTCTTCCTCCCTTGCTGAAGATGAGGCACTTTCATATGTCATGTTAATGAAGAGAAAATGTACAGTATTGTAGGGTCACAAACATCAACCAACATAATTCAGGGGGTTTTCAGTTTCACAGTTTATATTCCAGCACTTAAAACTCAAGGTCAAGTTTTGACAAAAGAGGTATTTAGTCAGACTAGATACTAAGATGGTATTTCTATCTTAGATTGGTCAAAGTAAATCACACCAATTACTAATAGTATAAAAATAATCTAACATGTCCAAATGAACATATATTTAATAAGAATTAAATGTACCTTTTGTGATCAGCTTTTGGTTTACAGAGAATATCATATATCAAGAATTTTAATATAGAGGATCATGTCTATTCACTGTGCATTATGGCCAATTGATGTGATGAATATGGAAGATAAAAATTATCTAAAATAAAATATGGATATGGCAAGATTATGTGACATATGCGGTGTGGCAGAAAGATGAAACACATGTGTTTACATTAGTTTGAAAAAAGATGTGGGCTGATAGGTAAGCTGTATGTTACTGACTTAGCTTCAGCTGGTTTTTCAACTACTGCTTTTGTATCTTTGCAAAATATGCTTAAAATACATTTTACAGTAACAGGGCCTTTTAAATTTAAGTTGTTTTGTTCCCTGCATTCTTGATGCTTCTGTACTTCAAATTATACTAAATGTCATTATATGCCTTTAAAGTTTCCTGTGCTTTGGGTTTGAAATAACTTAGTTGTCTTTGCTCTGTTTCTAAGTTGTATAATTTATTACTTTCAAATACTAGTATTTCGATACAGTCAGTTTTTTTTATTTTTAGTGTGCAAAATTAAAGGTAACAGAGATGCAAACCAATATTTTGCTTTGGAGCACATTTTCTGAGCATAAATTTATCTTCCTAATTATATTTACATAAGCAAATATTCAATTTTGTTTGCATTCCTTGAGAATGTATTTACTGATAAAAGCAATCCAGATGTATATCTAAATATGAGGCAGAATCTAATTAATGATTTTAAAATTTCCTTGAATAATCCATAAAATGAATAATTCAAATACCGATAAATTCCACTTACTTTTTTCATTTTATTATAATGACTAGCTTTGGGTGTTTCATTGTTACTGAGATCTAGTTTTAGAATAAAGCTTTGTTCTCCAAGAAAAAAAAAAAAGAAAGGGTATAAATAAACACTGAAAATAGCTCTAAGATCTCTACTTTTAATTAACTGCTAACGGGTTGCTATGAAGCTAGCAAACATCATCACATCTGGGGCAGCAACGTCATCATAATTAGACTAGTGAGTTAGCAAAGTTCTAAATGGGAATTCCTGTCACTACTGGCAGCAATGGCATCAGGAAAGGACACTTGTCCTAGCTCACCTAAACTGGCCAGCAACTCTTCTGATGAGAATTCATATAAGCCTGCTAATAAGTGAGAACTTAAGGGTTTCGAGTTTGTTTTCTTGTTTTGTTTTGTTTGTTTTTTCGCAATCCGGGAACTACACACATAAGAACAATAATTTTGTGCTTCCCTTGGCATCTTTATAGAAAGCTTTATGTTCCAGAGGGAAACAATGAATGTGCAGGGAAAGCAAGCCTGACCTGCGTGTAGAGCATGTACTAAATTCAGAAGCTAAATTAGTTACTGTTTTTTCTGAATGGCCAGAGATTCTTGGAGGCAGGCAATGGGTAGGCCTGAGGCAAATCATGGTGCTCTGTCTTCTCCCTTAAAGTCAGGTTAAAACAAATGTGGTGAGCAAGTTGTAAAGGACAGCAGGCCAGTTGGAGATACAGATAGCCCTACATAGCTTCTGATCTTGGTGATCTTTAGGGGTTTAATGGGTCGATCATGTATTAGGCGAGCCTCACACAGTGGCACAGCTCTCTGTCCCGCAGCTGTAGGGGTCCGAACATCATGGACAGTGCACAACTGCCTTCATTCCCTACAGTGATGCTAAAATGATTGTATTTAACTCACAAGCTATCCTTTCTTCTCGCTTTCCTAATCTTTAGGACTAATGAGGTTCATTTGCCACGGTTTTCATTAAAGCAAGAGATGGTCCCAAGACGTTATGTTATGCCTTGGAAAGAAAGCATGAAATTCAGGAATATTAATCTGAAGGTATTTTCCTATAAATATTCATAATAGAAAATCTATGCTATGTAATATATCTATAATTGGACACACGTAATTATACAAAAGCTATTTTAAATTTATTTCGTATTTTTTCCAACTTTACTGAGGAATAATAGACAAATATAATTATATATATTCGAAGTGTACAACGAGAGGATTTGATATACATTGTGGAATGATTACCAAGATCATGACAGTTAACACATTTATCACCTCACACAGCTTTAACTCTTTTTTTTTCTTCTGGTGAGAATGCTTAAGCTCCACTGTCAGCAACTTTCAAATACACAGCACCAAATCATTAACTGTGGTCACCACGCTGCACATCAGATCTTCAAAACTTGCTCTTCTTATGACTAAAAGCATGTGCCCTTGTACCTATGTCTCCTCATTTCTCCCTCCTTCCAGATCCTGGCGAATACTGTTCTATTCTCTGACAAAACTATTGGGCACATTTTCACACCAACTTGCAAGCAAAATTAAAATAGCCATATCTAGTCAAATAACCCAATTACACACTTAAAAGTAGAGACACAGAAAAAATTCAGAACTCTATGTCTACCTTTTTCTCCACTGAATGACACTTGCATTTAAGAAGCTCATCAGAAGTAGAGACCATTAATATTAAAGCTATGACAGAACATGTATTTTTCAAGTTGTATGGCATGTTTGGGTTTGAGAGCTATGGGAACAGGTCAGTTAGATTTACAGATAAGACTCACTTTCCATTCAATACTCCTATGCAGTCAGTGGTTTCAAAACATCTTCCAAGTTCAGATTGGCCATTCACTTGTGAAAAGGTAGGTTTTTTTCTTTAAAGGAGAGCAGAATATATCATAATGATCAGACTACAGGAGGAGATGTCAAGTTAGCATTCCTAGAAAGAAAGGTGTGTGACTAATTTGAAAATTGCTAATAGTCAAGCAATTACTGTTGAATAAGAATATACTTTGCCAAGACAGAGATGACATTACAAAATATTAATATTATATAATATAAAAAAAAATTATTAAACTCAGAAGCTAAGCAGGGTCTGGCCTGGTTAGTACTTGGATGGGAGACCACCTAGGAAGACCAGGTGCTATAGGTGTAAAAAATTTAAAAAATAAGAGATTATAAACTGACAAGTTTTTTGCAATCTGTGAGGTCAACCAAGGGTTGCCTCACCTAAATAAAAAAATTTAAAAAAATAAAAAATATATTATTAAAATATGGTTCAATTATTTTCTTATAAAATGCATACATACAATGTAATAAATGAAGCTGCATTTACTCTGAGATGATTATTTTATATGTATTTTTATATGATATTTTGATAACAAAGATAAAACTGAAGATATCAAGACTCAAATAATAGACTTAAATATCAAATTTATATAATTATTAAGTCTTTCTATGATCTTAATATAGGGCTGTATTTCATGTAATTTAGTCAAGTATCAAGTCCTTGTCAATGTCCTAAGTAACTTTAGCATGGTGACAATATTAGTACTAATTTTATTTTTTTCATTTACTGGAACTCCAGTGTGTAATTTTGTTCTTGAACATACTCTTAAGAGCGATAACGCAACATACTATTACATAGCTATTTCACTTTTACAATTTTGTTGACAGTGATCTTAACAATTTTTTAAATGTAATTAGTGACTGGTATATAGAACATTCTACCTTACAAAGTAAAAATGAAATAAGACTTAAATGAAGTGAATGTACACTGAGTAAATGCTACCTAGGCTCTCCTTCCTTCTACTTAACTTTCACCATTATTTTTCCCCCTGTAGGAGATGATATAACAATTTAACAACATAAAAATGAGAATGCAGTATAGCAGAGGTGGGCTGCATCAGGCCAGAATGTTGTTTAGCAGTATTGAAGAATCAGAAATAGATGCATACTTATGACAAAATTTCAAGTAGCTGTTCTTAATCCAGCCACAGCTGCAGTAGCAGCAGCATACTTTATATCTATTTGATACTTAGTAGCTGGCAAAAGTTTTTTCACTCACATATAATATTCTATTCAAAAGAATCCTTTAACAATTTCTATTTTATATTTGAGAAAATTGAGTCTCATAGAGGTAATACAAGGTCACATAAGTAGTGAAGTTGAAGTTCAACGATCTGACTCCAAGTTTATCTTTCCAGTCTGCAGTGCACACCATTCTTCCTGGTGGTCAGAAGACACCGGTGAGAGAGACTATTGCTCTTTAAAAAGGGATGTTGCTCTGTCCACTCGACCTTCCTTCTGGACAGGGACAGTTAGAAAAACTATTGGACAACTTTCACCTTAATCTAATAAAGTGATGTTCGGGGTCATATACAGCAGTTTGTTTTTTTTTTCTCTTAGCATGCAGAAGCGTGTGGGATCTATGCTGGCCCTTTAGAAGACTCTCTGTTTTTGAATCACAGTGAAAGGCTTTGCCATGGGGAAGATCGTAAATCTGTCTCAAAGAAAGGCCCGCCAGAAATAAAAATTGCAGATATGCCTTTGCATTCACCTCTCTCCAAATACCAAAGCACGGTGATTTCGCATGGCTGCAGGAGGCGACAGGTTTGATGAAAAAAGAATAAAGTGATAAAGTGTTTCAATCTCTCTCTGTCTCTCTCTCCTCCCCCATAAATCTTTAAGTCCATTGTACATTTATATTTCACCAACAGGTTCAGTTTAAAAGCTATAAGTCAATTGCATACTTTATACATTATAAATGCTTTAGAAAGGGAATAGGCTCAGAACATCTGAGATGAAGTGAGGAAGCAAGGAAAACTATCTCACTGAAATTCATTTCATACCAAATAGTTAAAAAACAGCAGACTGATCCAGTCCTACTATCTAACCTTACCCCACTCCTCTATCTTTCTTTCCTCCTCACTCCAGTTTTATTGTTCATCCCCTCCAAAACTCAATGCCGGATGAGCCAAACTGAAGTAGAGTTGCAGGATGTGGAATTATTTTTGCTACTTTTGTGACTGCCCCAAAATGCTTCTTTCTGCCCCACCTCACCAATATACACACACAATCATAAGGTTCTAGACACAGGTAATTAAACAACATGGTAATTAGAAGTGTTTGGCAGACAGGTCTATGAAACGTCATACAATTTTACCAGAGATGTAGCTTCTGTATTGGTTCAGAGTATCTAAGTATCAATTTCCTATAGCAAAGAATCGATTCACATAACTTAACAACATAGAAATGACCGTATGCGGAATGGTGCACCACTGTGGATGGCCGTTTCCGCGATCAAACGTAGAATCACCTTGTGACCCAGCAATTCCACTTCTAGGTATATGCACCAAAGAACTGAAAGCAAAGCCTGGAACAGATATCTCATACCAGCATATTCACAAAGAGCCAAAAGCTGGAAACAATTTTAATGTCCATCGACAGATGGATTGATAAACATCCATGGTACATCCATACAATGAAACTTTCAGCCATTAAATGTAATAAAGTTCTGACACATGCTACAGAGTGGAGGAAGCTTGAAGACATTATGCTAAGTGAATAAGCCAGATGCAAAAGTAATTTTCTAGAGAAAGAAAGTAGAATAACAGTTACCAAGGCTGCAGGGGAGGGAACAATGGGCAGTTACTGTTTAATGGGTACAGGGTTCCAGTTTGACTCGAAAAAGTTCTGGAGATGGACGGTTGAACAAAAAGATGAATGCACTTAATGCCCCGGAATTGTATACTCAAAAAAGGTCAAAATGGTAAATTTTATGTTATATATATTTTACCACAATTTTTAAAAAAAACACCATAGTGGGTCCAAGCTATGTTTATCCATCCAAGTGTTCATATCTGATAGCTATCTAAATTTTGGTTTGCTGATGTGGCACCCAGGCAAGAGTGTCTCCATCTTGGGCCTAGAAATTTATTTCAACACTAGTAAGTATAGATGAAAAGGAGAACGCGTACTAAACCTGACAAGCTTAGCAGAGATCTGCATGGCAGGCCTTACAAATTCAGAGACTGAAAGTAACCACATAGAATGGTCTGAATATAAAAATTCCTAACTAAAAGCTAGGCATGGCTGGTAGTCACATCCTAGGCTTGTAGCTTCTTTGATAAAGGTTCAATCTTTATCTTAAGTGAGTCTGTCTGTTGTCTTCATGCATCCAAGATAATTTACTTTTGAAATGTCAGAGTAATCTTTTCCAGACCGCTCAGCTCGACCTTAGAATCCCTCATCGTTATCCTGTTGCCTGCATACCATCACTATATACTGTAAATGTTAACTATCCTGTACCCACTTGTGTCTCTTTTACTTTTAATCCAATCCCAGATTTCCTTGCTTTGTGTTCTCCCTCCCTCTTAACCCATCACCAATGGATTTCATTAACCCTTCTTAGGTCTCCTTTAACTCTACTGTCTAAAGTTGCAAAACTGCCATTCTCCGGAGCACTTTCTCACTCTGTTGAAATTTTGCTTCCTGGCAATTGCCACTAGTTTGGCCCAAATAAATTCATGAAAATTCTTTATAGGTTTGGATGTTTCTTAAGTTGACAGAAGTAAGGTATCGAAGTCACTATTATTGTTGAATTGTCTATTTCTCTCTTCACTTCTGTTAGTTTTTGTTTCATGTATTTTGGTGCTCTGGTATTAGATGCATATATGTAATTGTTTTATCTTCCTGGATTAACCCTTTTATCATTTTAAAAGGTCTCCCTTTATCTCCAGTAACATTTTTTGTTTTAAAGTGTATTTTGTCTGATATTAATATAGCCATCTTTCTTGTGGTTGTCACTTGCGTGGTATGTCTTATTTCATTTTTTTACTTTAGATTTACCTTTAAATCTAAAAGATATCGCTTGTAGAGAGCATATCATTGAAACTTGGTTTTTATCCAACCTGATAATCTCTGCCTTTTGATTGGATTGTTAATCCATTTATGCTAATGTCATTGTTCTTACAGTTGGATTTATGTCTGCCATAATCTCTTCTGACCTTTCTTCAAATTCACTGCTTTTTTTCTTCTGCCAGTTTAAATATACTTTTGAGTTCCCGGTGAATTTTTCCTTTGTTATTGTACTTTTCAACTCTAGAATTTCCATTTTAAAAAATAATTTCTATCTCTATATTGATATTCTCCATTTGATACAATAGTGTCATCATACTTTACTTCTTTAATCATCTTTCCCTTTAGTTCTCCGAACATATTTAAAACGGCTATATTGAAAGCTTCTTCTGTTAAAACTGAAATTTCTCTGGCTTTTACACGATTTACCCTTAGAAGCATGGCTAGCAGAAAACATTTTTTCTTCTTTTAAGAATGTGAAAACAATGCGGAGCCAGTGCATCAAGATGTTAACAGTATTATTTGTGGAAGGTGGAGTTAGGAATGATTCTCATTTAAATCCCTGTGCCTTTATCTACAGCCAACTCATATTCTATCATCAGAAAAGAGGGAACACTTTGTTGCTGCACACGCAGCTCCCCGGGTGTGGAATGAGCTCCCCACCTGGTCCCGCTCATCAGAGTTCCAAATCCAGTGCGAATGCCCGCTCTTCCACGAGACCTATTTCGTACTCAATTCTCTCCTTTACCAACCAGTTCTCTCCATCTTTTTCCAAGTTGCTCCTCTGCCTAAGACTTCTGCTGCTTGACCAGAAGAGGTCTCTGTTGCATTGCTCAAGACAAAACAAAACAAAAAACAGACAAAAAAACAAACAACTTTTTTTTTTTGTAAAATGTTTTTGTTTGCTCTTTTTTAAGAAGGGAAAACTCTGTCTTTATCTGTTAGAGATATTGTGATATTATGGAAGTTAGAGGTAAAAATTCTTCAATGCCTCTGTAACTAACAGATTTCCAAATAGAGTATTTTATCAGTAAAGGGTGGCTTAAACCCTTCCAACCACCCTCCTTAGTGCCTAGCACTCACCGAGCCAGAGCCACGGAGGAATTTTATCTGATGTGTAAAACTTTGAAAGTGAAAAAGAGAAAACAAGAGGTAACACATTTAAGAAAACATTAAAAACCACCAGTAAAGTGTTCCAGAACGCATGGCCTTGGAAGTTAGGCTGGTTTGGGTTCAAACTCTAACTCCACTACTTACTATGTGGCTTCAAGCATGCTCCATGTACTTTAAGTTTCTCCCTCAGTTTCTCATTTGGAAAATAGGGCAACTGATAGCTAATTCGTAAATTCGTTGCGAATAGTCTATTAGATAAGATATAAAGTGCTTAGCATAACACTAAATACAATATACATATTATTATTAGGCCTGTGGATAAGCATATGGATTGGGTTGCCAGTTAAATTTTAGCCATACTATGGCTTGGCTGCAAAGTTGTTTTTTCTAACAGGAAAAATACAGTGAATGCAAGATATAGCAATTCCCTACAAAATGGGGAGAGGAACTTTTCTCATCCACCAACTTGGCTTCAAATATCACCACTAAGAGAAAACCAAAAATTCACTCCTCTATTCCCTTTTATAGGCTAGGCTAGAATTTGTAAACACCAGGCTATACATTTCAAATAATTGTCTCACCAAGAATCTCAGATTCATCAGATAAGCTCCTCATCTTCCCCACTCTTTTCTTCTGTTCAGACCTAGTCTTTTCTTCTGACTTAAATGTTCCTAAAAGTTATCTAATATTGATAAATACCATCAATTAATAATGTTCCCATGTTTTCAGTTCTCTGGGTCTCAGAAATCATGTTAGACTCCTTGGGCTTCCCCTCACCACCCAAAGCCATTCAACCGCCTCTGTTTCTTGTAGGTAGATGGCAGCACCTTTTCTAGCTAACCCCTCTCATTCTCTGTGAGGAGCAGCTCTCCTTGCACCCAAGTTTCTTACAAAAGCCTCTTAATTTGTCCCCTGCCTCCTCTCTCACCCTTCCCAGAACTATGTGGGGACAGCTCAGTCAATCTTACATACTGGTACTACAGTAATCTTGCTAAATCCCCTATGATCCCTTTATCCTCTTGCTCAAAAATTACTCATGAAAAAATCTGGAGATGGATGGTGGTGATAGCTACAGAACAACGTGAATGTACTTAATGCCACTGAACTATATGCTTAAAAAGCATTAAAATAGTAAGTTTTATTATTTTTTTTAACACACCACACAAACCCATTAATGATCCAAACACCCAGAGCATGATGTTGCATAAGGACTGCCACTATCCAAGCCCAATCGATCTTTTTTAGTACAGTGTCTGGCATAGTGGACAGTGGGGTCATCTTATTGCCCATGACACGCACCAGCACACCACACTCTTGCACTCACACTCCTTTCTCTGAGGTTATTTCCCTCCAAAGTCACTGGACCTAGCCTGTACTTCATCCTGGATTTAGCCTTTTCCTCCTCAACCTGTCTAATATAACTGTATACTGACCAACCCTTTCCAAGCCCAGCTCAATTGAATTTTGTCCATGAAGCCTTCACTCATATCTCTCTGGTTGGAAATAATCCCTTTCTCTGGGTTTCAGTGGCTCTTTATATCGCTGTTCAGCCTGTATGAACCTCCTGAAGGACTGAGACAATTCCTTAATTCTCCCAGTATTTCCTCTTACTTTTACCTCACTGCCTTGCACAGAGCAGACCTGCAATAAATGTTCATTGAATAGCTGAAGTCAAAGACAGAAAGAGAAGCTGGAAAGCATAATTGGATCCTTGGAGAGTTTACATCACACCTGGCTCTAAAACTCAACCCCAACCCACCCACGCAAATGTTCAAAGGTTTTGTGTGCTTTGGTGTAATATTTTATTTTGCTGTTTTTTGAAAATATTCAGTTTTCCTGCTCTCTTTATTTTATTACTAATGAATTTAAAATTATGCAATTTCATGTTAATTGTAGGACCAGAATATAACAAATTCATGGTCAATCTTCCTTAGATTCCTGTAACAGCCTGTAGGAAAGGAATATTGTGTATTTTTAATTCCACTTATTTATTGGGTGTCCTAGAAGCTTTTTGCTATTGAGTGGTCTACGAACATAATTTCAAAAATAATGAATTAACCTTGGTAAGATTGTACGTGTTTATGCACCATTATCTTCTGAATAAACTATTGCTGAGCAACATTTCACTTTCCAGCAAAGTAACCTTAGAAGAATGTGTGGTTGCCTATGATATAACTTTGCCTCTAGTATTGCCAAAAGTTAATATGTCAAAATTTCCATTATAAAGATGTAACTTCATTGTAAATGATTTGTCTGGATTAACAGTGGACTATGGACTTAACCAGAGAGGGAAAGAAGGCCATTTTTTACATCAGAGAAAGAGTTAACTCTAAACAACAAGAAAAATAAACCTAGACCAAAAAAAAAAAAAAAAGAGCTTTGACTTTATCTGAGGACTGGTCACCTTGTCTAATATAAATGTAAATTCTTTATTTCAGGAAACAGCATTCTTCTCACAAAGACCTTAAAATATTCCAATCAATCATCCCACTTTAAATCAGTGGCTCATTAAAAAAATGAATCAATTACGAGTGAAGTGAATTTCCTTTTTTACTTTAAGCTTTAATGACCGGAGAATATGGGACATGTTGGCAACTGAAGATATATGAATGGCAGTAAGAATAAGTGTGGTTGGTATCTTTTATTCGTGCTCTTACATTCATTTGTAGATTCATGTTGTTGTTCATCAGACATTAAGAGCATAAATCAGGTGCCGGAAACTTAATTTGGGGGACTAATGTTAAGTTTACTGCTTATTTCTATTAGAAATTTTGGCCTACAGTGGTTCTCAAACTTTAGTGTACATCAGAATCACCTGGAAGTTTTATTAAAACGCAGATTTATGGGCCCCACTTCCAAAGATTCTGATTCAGTAGGTCTGGGATAGGGCACAAGAATTTGCATTTTTAACAAGCTCCCAGGTGAGGCTTATGTGTGGACCACACTTTAAGCAACACTGCATCTATGTAGGAAGTGCTCCTATGTAAGATGCTGGCTATATACAGTACTTCCCTAAACATAATAGTTTGTCAAAGGTAATCTAAGCCACAGCCCGCATAGCTGATACAGATTTAGAGAATTTCGATCACGCATAAAGGGTTTTCTCTCCCTGTAAGTAGGGTTGATGCTACTGCTATTTCACTAGTTCAGGTTGTTTATCATCAGTATCCATTCTGATCGATGGGTGTTAGTGCTATATGATGCGTTAATTATTGTGATTACCCTCCCTTCCTAAAAGCTTTCAGGCCTATCTTTTGAAAACAATGTGCTAGAACCTGTGAGAGAAGAAGCATTCTTCATCACCAAATACAGAGTGCTGAGTCTTCAGTGCTGAACCAAAGGCTGGTCATGGAGAACACAGTCTAAGGCAAATAGAGACAATTTTGATATAAAGAACTCGAAATCACTAAAGATTGCTTAAACTGGATGCAAAAGCACTAACCATAAAGAAAAGATTGAAATTTTTACTTGATTAGAAAAAAACTTATTTTCATCATAAGACTCTATTAACTTTTTCATCTGCCCTCCTAGGTTCTTCTTCTGGGGCTGTGTAAATTTGGAAAAAGACAAATTATCAAGATAAAAATAAAGAAGTTTATTAACATGTGCGTCATGAATACAAACGAGAGTACCCAGTGATGAGTAACTCAAAATGGCGTTGAGAACTTGGGTAAATACAGCGTCTTAGAACATAATTTTGTAGAAAAATGACAAAACAAATGAAAGGAATTTGAGCTTCTAGAAGTTGCAAATTGGAAGACTCTACAGGAAGGCAAATATATGGAGATAACTAATGGCTAGTTCAAGCAAATTTTGTCATATAGATTCCTTAGCTGATATGGGCCTAGAGTTGTCTCTGGTGATTAACATCTCTCTCTCCTGGTAGAGAGGGGAGATGGAGACATCTTTACAAATTTATATCCTGCTTTTAGGCAAGTTGTGGGAAGGCAGAGAGGTTTACTTGTATCTGCTTCTTCTCAATTGCTTTTGGATCAAATGCCAAATTAGCATATTTTGGGGAGGCATATTTTTCTACCCTTCATCAACAATCCAAGTTTTGAAATGGACAAAATAAAAACAAGTATTAAACAAAAGAGAATCCTCTCTGCTATCTGGCAGTGTGAGGAGAAAGTATCCCTGTTTGTTCTCTCTACAGATAGGAGTGTGGGCCAGTCTTAGGCAAATTCTCTCTCTCTCTGTCTCCCTCTGTCTCTTTCTGTCTCTCTATCTGTCTCTCTCTCTCTGTCTCTCTCTCTCTCTCTCTCTCTCTCTCTCTCTCTCTCACACACACACACACACACACACACGCACACACACACACCAAGGGCAGATGAGAAATAATTCTCAGAAATGATGTAACTTAAATACAAATTAGGGGAGACATTTTTCTAAAGGCAAAAATAACTTCAAAAATGACTCAATAAAGAAAGTAATTTAGGCTGTCCAGAACTTCGCACCACCAAAAATATTCTTTGAGATGAATTTCTTAACAAAACAATACAAAAATACCATTTACCCTTAGCTTCTCCTGTCAGCAGCATGAAGAATTGGTAGAGGCTTTGAAATCATAGGTGTTTTGTTTTGTTTTGTTTTGTTTTCCTAAAGATCATCAGGAAGAGAAAAATGTATTGTTCTCTGTCAGATACAACTCCATGAGGAATCACGGGGATTTTTTTTTCTCTCTCCTTACATGTATGTACATGTTCACACACACACACACACACACACACACATTTTCTTTTCTTTTAATGCCTTTGTATTGTGATATAATTTAAGACTCGCAAGAAATTGTAAAAATAGTACAGCGAGTTTCTAGGTACTCTTTACCGAGCTTTCCCAATGATATAATCATAGTAAATTGTCAAAACCAGGAAATTGATTTTGGCAAAACACTGTTAATTTAGTTATACAAGTAATAGAATTTATTTGGATTTCATCAATTTTTACATGGTAAAATCTCTCTTTTTTTCTTTCTTTCATTCTTCTCTCTCTCTCTCTCTCTCCCTCTCTCTGTATATAATTCTATGAAATTTTATCAAAAGTTGATTCAACTAACCAACACCACCATCAGCATGCAGAACAGTCCATTACTGCAAAGAAACTCACTTGTATTACCATTTGATAGTCACACCTTTCCCCTGGATCTACTACTAACCTGTTTCCCACCACTATAATTTTGTCACTTTGTGAATGTCATATAAATAGAATCATACAGTATGCAACCCTTTGACACTGGCACTTCTCACTAAGTTCAGTGTCCTTGTGATCCATCCAATATGTCGCATGTATCAATAGTTCATTCCTTTTTATTGCTGAATAGTATTCCATTGTATGGATGTACCACCACTTATTTATCCATTCACTCATTGAAGATCATTTGGCTCGTGTGTCGGAAAGTCCCCCAAACCACCTCCAGGTTTAGTAATTCACTAGGAAGACTCACAAGACACCTTGTGACAGTAGGCACAGTTTCCAAGAGTCCTCTTTCAGTGGAGTCTCACAAGACAGCAATGAGATATGATAACTCTGTTCTTTCTTTGGTCAGGATCATAAACATGTTCATCCTTTGATCTTTCTAGGGAGTTAAAAGAATTCTTTGCAAGCACTGCAAGGTTCACTGTCATCCTAGTATTGGAAAATAAAAAACATAGGTGCATTATAGTTAGCAATTGCACATGAGTATTATACTAAGTAATTACTAGGAGACCAGTCTTTTACTGGTGCTATCTTTCAGAAGAGAGATAAGCCTGAGATGGTCAAAGGGGTCAGGGGAGATTCTAGGAGGATTCAGGACCTGAACGTTGGGTAAGATGCAAGCAGATGAGAACTGGAGAGGACTTTCTACATGTGGGGAAAGCATAAATAGAGGCAATGAGGAAGGGAAAAACCAGGGTGTTTACATGATGGTGAGAATATCCTGGGCAGAATAGAAGTTTTCTGTGGGAGAATAAAAGAAGGTAATCTTAGGAAAAGGGATCCAGTTTATAGAGGACTTTAAATCCCAAAACGAGTGATCAAAATAGATTACTATGGAGAGTTACGTTAATGATCAAAACAGGGTCTGAGAAAATTTTATTTCATGCTAGTTCAAAGGATAAATTGGAAATTAAAAGCTAGGTACACTTGTTTAAAAACAAATCCAGATAAGAAAGCCCAGATTAGGACCAAAGCTGTGAATGGAGAAGAGGGGGCTCCCTCAAGACAATTATGTTGTGTGAATGAAGTGCACAAGAGAGGCCTGAGCGCCTGGAGTCAGACTGACCTATGCTGGAAAAGAGTTCAGCAGCACTTGGTAGCTGCCTTTATAAATGGGGTCGTTAAGGCACCATTAGAGAAAGCCTTTTTGCCCTCCAACAAAAGTTATAAAACACTTTCTACTAGAAATGCAAAGAGGGTAAAAATCAATGTGTGGTAAAGAAAGTTGCAATATGTGCAGATTTTTTTTTATGGTGAAGTTATTTTAAGGAAGTCATGTAGTGTAATTAATCTGGTTTCCCTTTCTAAGGTGGTTCGTTTAAGTATAGCTTAATTAGGACGGACTAGATAAGGCACCCAAGGTCAAGATTAGACCTGCTTTGTTACCTTATAAAAATTCACGAAAGCAATGATATCTAAGATCTGACATACTCATATCAAAGATCTGATACATTAGGAATGAGCTATGAGCTATGGGTGGGTGTATATTATTAATGAAAGCAGGAGAAGCATTTCTAATTATGTTACTAACTCAGATTTTCTCAATGGAAATCAATGAACACTATAGCTCTCATTTCTCCAGTTATTAAAACGAATTCCCCCGAGTGAATTATTTATTTATTTAGAAAACAACGTTATCAACATACCATGAAGATATAAAATGCCAGGAGAAAGTGAAGAAGTGATAGAGTAAAAGCCAGCTGTTGCCTATGACCATTGCTTGGTCACAGAGCACAGTCTCTCCCTTCCCTCCCTCCTCCACCACATTTCTCTCACTTTGGCCTTCTTTCTTAAGTTAGCTCCCATCTCAGAACCCCCCAGTATGCTCTTCCCAAGAGTTTCACATGGCTGTGTCCTCCTTGTGGAAAAAAAAAAAGGGGGGGTTCCCTGCACAGAAACCTCACAGGGTGATCTGATCATAAATTCCTAACTGGGCAGGTCAGGTCAGGGTGGGTAGCCACACCCCAGCCAGTAACTTCTTTACTAAAAGGCTTATCTTTGCCTGAAGCAAGCCCGGGTTAACACACCTTTGAAACGCCCCCTTTCTAACCCCTCCTTCTAATACCATCCTAAAGAGCACCTGTGTAATCCAACCCCCTCGGGACCACCTTCTAGAGCGTAACTATCCTGTAATCCAGTCTCCCAGTTGCTTTCTCGCACCTTCATGTAATCATCCCTCCTTATGCATCTCAAATGCATAAAAGAAACTGCAAACTGTTATTCTTGGAAGCATTTATCCCAGTCTGTTGAGATCTTGCTTCCAGGTGTATCCTCTTTGGCTCAAATTTTTATGAAAATTCTCTACGGATTTGGACATTCTAACAAAACATTTCTATCATTCGGTTTTTAAATTGAAGACCATCTCCTCAGGGAGGTATGGGGATGCTGTTGGGTGCCCTGCCCATATCCCCCTTAGCAGGCTGTATATTTGTCCCCCAGATGCTGTAGGTGTTGGCTGTCCATGGCTCAGGACTTTGTTCTTTTATGGAGAATTGCCCTTGGCTGACAGGAGCCTCCTCACCTGGCGGTGGTCCTGGAGATAATGGCTGAAAGTTATGTCTTTCACCCAGAGAAAGGCCATGGAAAAAGGCTAAGTGATAAAGGGATATAGCAGCCTCTTCACCTCTGGGTGGGACAACTTCTGTGGTACAATTCACAATTCAAGGCTTCCTATGGGATAAGGCTGAGACCAGACTTCTCCTAAAGTCATGTCTTTACCGAACTTCATCTCTGCCATCACCTGCTTTTTGAACATCCTAAAAGGTTTCTCCTTAAGATCACTTAAGCAGGACCTCCCACCTCAGGCTCCACTTGCAGGAAACATAATCTAAGTAAGAGTTGGTGACAAAAGTGGTCCTGGGTAGCTGACTAGATTAGAATTTAGCGTTGGATAGCTCATCCACTAGATGGCAATGAGAACCCTGTCATTGGTTATGAATGAAACGTTAGTCATTGGCTTGGCTGTAGTGGTACAGGGACAAAATATGGATGGAAGACGCTGCATTAAATTGTGCAATGGCTCTGGCATTTAACACGTATGGGAAAAATGGGGAAGCTTGGTACATGGGACCGCTCATACTATTTTTGCAACTTCTTGTGAGGCTACAGTTATTTCAAAATAAAAAGTTAAAAATGAAACCAAATGAATAGACAGCAATAATGTGAAAACAATATTATATCCTAGGTGGAATGGTAAATGTTAGTACCATCCTCAAGGACTTAAGGGATGCAGAGACAATGATTCCCAAATATCCCCATTTAATTCAGTAGCTTGACCTTTGCATGTATGAAATGATTTGTGGAGAAGACACAGATTACTAAAAACTCAACCAAACAGTAGCCCCAACTGAAGCTGCTTGGCCACATGTGGTATCTACCAGAACAGATTAACATAGCCTTCATTATGTGATGTGTAGCCACTGGCAAAAATATTGTTTTCTATAGCCATCAAAAAAGTGAATCAGGAAGGGTTTGTATTCACAAGAAATGGATAATAGCATACATTTCTGGCTTTGCCCCAGGGCTACTTTGACTCGCCTACTCTCTGTCATAATGTCAACCAAAGGGACTTGGATCATGTGGACATTCCACAGAATTTCACCATAGTCAATTATATTGATGTCATCGTGGTAAGTAAGACCGGTAAGAAGGAAGTGGCAGAGACTCTGGGCAGCTGGTAAGACATGCACTTCAGAAAGTGGAAGGTACATCCTAAAAATGGGAAGGAGCCTGCCACATTGGCAAAGTTTCTAGTTGCCCAGTGTTCTGTGGCATATCAGGACATGTTTTCTCTGGTCAAGGATAAATTATTGCACTTTGTGTCTCTTACCACCAAGAAAAAAGTGCAGAGCATGGTAGGCATTTTGGAGACAGCATTTATCACATTTGGGGAACTGCTCTGACCTATTTATTGGGTGATGGAGAAGGTTACCAGTTTAAGTGAGACTCAGAGCAAAAAAGGGCTCTGTAATAGATCTGGGTTACATACAATATAAGAAACACTGCCACTTGGGCCATATGACCCAAAAAGTTCTAGAGCATAAGATGCAGTATAGGTAAAGATGCTGTGTGAAATACCTGGGAAGCCTAAATATGAAAGTTGCAATGCAAACTCCTAGGGTTCTTGGAGGATCCTGCCACCTGCATTAGAGAGCTATATACCATTAAAAAGAAAACAGCTTTTGACACACTATTGTGACCTGAAAAAGACTACCTGATTACGAGACATCAAATAATTATGAAACTAGAGCTGCCCACCATGAAGCTGGATTTGGTCAGACCCACTAAGTCATAAGATTGAATACACCAGCAGCGATTCATCTCATGGGCAGTGGCAAATGGCCTGGCTGGTCAGTGAATGGCCTGGAAAAAGCAATATTAGGTCTGGAGAAGAAGTGTGTGAGTAGTGAATCAGTGGAGTGGGCAAGAAGTGCTAGTTAATGTCCGCCAGAGAATATCTACTGCAGACGAGGCACTAACTAGCCAAGGGACAGGAAGAGTCACCCAGCAGGTCCCAGCTAGCTTCTGTCCTCATCCACACCGGCCCTTGCACAGTTGGCTTATGAACAGAATAAGCCATGTGGCAGCAATGGGGATTATGCATGACTTCAACAGCATGGGCTCCCTCTCCTCAAAGCTGATCTAGCTACTGCTGCTGCTGTATATCCCACCACCAGTAACAAAGAGCAATGATGAGTCCTCTATACAGTACAACTCCTTGAGAGAATCAAACAGCTACTTGGTGGCAAAATGATTATATCAGACCCTGTCCATGCTGGAAAGAGCAACAATTCATCCTGGGCATGACTGTATTTATCATAACCTCAGAACCACCTGCAACAGTCAGGGTTTGAGTTTGTTCCAGTAACCCTCCTCTATATAGTACCCAGAAATTACAACAGACGGAATCTTGGAGGACCTGCGACCAGATGGAGTGACATTCACATAAGAAGCAATTGGCTTTTAGTTGTACAAAGGGTAGACTGTAGCAGAGGCTATTGGTGTCTTCCTAAATCCCCTTTACTGGCTGATGTGCCAGTGTCAGCTGCAAATGGCTCTCGGCTGTGCTCGTCCCCAGAGGCTTGCCTGCGGCTGAAGGGAGCTGCATAGTCACAGACAACTGGGAGGCCAAGGCACTTCCCAACCCAGGTACAACCTGGCGTACTCCGTGACTGACTGACTGTTGCAGGAGTATAGGCCCGGCCCCCTTGCTTCTGGAAGGGTTCACTAAACATTCGTATTCCTCCTTCCATGATGTATGAAGGCAGCTGCCCAGCCACAACTACACTTCCCGGTCTCTTTTGCAATTAGACGGGACCAAGTAATAGTTTCCACCAGTGGTTAAAAAGCCTTCTCTACTTTTTCTTTTGCCATTCTCCTCCTGCACACAGAAGACATGGAAACCCTAGGAAGAAGAGGCCTCCTGATAAAAGGAGCCTGGGTTCCTGAGTCACCATGGGGAAGACTTGTATTGTTAGGAACATTTGTATTGTTAAATGTGTGAGAAATAAATTTTAATTGTATTTAGTTGCTAAAGTTTGGGGATTGTTTTGTTACAGCAGCTGGCATTACTCTAATATATTCTCTACCATGAATTCTAATGAGATTCCTGACATACTAGGAATTGAATTGAATGCTATTGAGGTACCTTCTGATACAGATTCTCTGGTACATTTCTTCTGAAAAATGTCTGCATTGTTAATGTTATTGTACAAAAGGTTATATTATTAAATTGTATCAGTAAATTATTCTATAGTAAACATGGCAGAGTTCAAAACCACAGGGTCAGCAGCCTAGATTCTACTTCTGACTTCTCTACCAGCCTGTTATAGAGTCTGGTAAAATGGAACTTTACCTCTCTTAGCCTCAGTTTCATCAACTGTAAAATGTAAATAAAATGCAATGTGAGAGAGAACAATACGACCTCTAAGGTCCTTTCTAGCCCTTTACTTAATGATTCTTTGCACTGTGTCAAAATCAAATCTCTTCAAGAAATGTATAGCAACAGCTCTTTGTGGGCTGAGAGGGTGAAAGCACAGAACATTAATGCATTAACTATCACACTAAACTTAACGTACAATAAACACTTTAACTACAGCATATCTTTCGTTATTGGACTTCAAAACTTGGAGATGAGTCAAAGACACTAGACTCTTTGCTTTTGGCTCTAGCTATAGTGAAGTTGTGTCAAATAGCTCAACTATTTCATTCAGTTAAGGCAGTAATTGGCAATGATTTGTTTCAGAGGAGTGTGAAATGGAGCCAAGTGAGTCCAGTGGGAAATGGCCATTTGGCAATGCCAAGAAACACTCCAGGATGCTGGCCATGACCATGTCAGTGACACACAGTCCACGCTGAACAGGAACCCAGCATTAAGCTATAGGCTCATTGAAGTTGTTTCCTTTACAAACTAATAGGCATGGCTATGCTCCAATAAAACTTTGTTTACTGATTTCAGTAATCATTTTTTTTAGGTAATGATTTTTTAAAATTAAAAAGCCTAAAGAAAGTCATTTAGAAATCACAAAATTATTAAAGAAAAATTTCCACAAGCTACTGCAGATAAATCCGCCTCCCTGGTAAATATAAAGTTTTCTGACATTCTGTGTCTCTGAATCACATAGATTTTCCCTCCCTCCCTCCCTCCCTCCCTCCCTTCCTTCCTTCTTTCCTTCCTTCCTTCCTTCCTTCCTTCCTTCCTTCCTTCCTTCCTTCCTTCCTTCCTTCCTTCCTTCCTTCCTTTCCTCCTTCCTTTTTTTTGTACTGGGCAGGACATTTAACTCATCTCTTGATGTTTGTGTAAGCCATCTAGGCCAAATATAGATAAGGAGGGTATTGCAAAGCATCTGGGGCTTTCTCTGATCTTTTTCTGGGCAGCCTTTGTCTTATCCATTGTATAAACATGCAGATTTTCACTGGACTGATTTTCCCACAGGTGAGGATGATGAGTAATCTTCAGAGGTTGGAGATGCTGCCGGATTCAGTTTAAGCTGTTGCATTATGCCTTTCCGGACAACCAAGTAAATTGTAGTCAAATTTTAGAAATACACTGCAGTTTGAGCAATGACATCCCATAAAGCATTTTAAATGGCAAAGAAGAAAGATGATCTCTTCAGCCTCTTTACCAAGGATTTGGCTCAGTTCAATTCCCCACAAACCCGTTGTTGGGCTGTTTAATATAGTTGGCATAACAATATTATAAGTGCTGGCTTTCTCTGCTGAAGATCTATAGATTAACCTCAAGTCTCTTTTCATACACATATATCAGACCACTAGAGGACATGTTGAAGGATCTAAGACCTGATTCCACAGGCATCTAGGACATACTTTAAAGATCACCTGAACTTCAAATCTCTACTTCAAATCTCATCCCCCACTTTTTCCTTCCTATGGCCAATCATTTGCCAACTTAAATTTACTCATCGTACACAGGGTTTTTCATGTCGTTTCTTTCTAAGGCCATTATCACATTCTTTAGGCCCTCTCATTGACACTGTAACATTAGATTCTAAACTGTCTCTCTCGCCTCAATGCATCTTAGACATGCTAATAGACCAAACATTTAAAACCCATTTCCCATCATATTCATTTCTGCTCAATTCTTCTCAATGCTGTCTTACTGAATATATAATTAAATGTAACCTAAACCTGGCATCTCTTAAAATTAAGGTAAAATGTGCATTTTCTAGCCTTAATTTCCTACTATCTATTTTGCACATTCAACTCAAACATAATTATCTGGAAAGCTTAAACTTTCTTACATATGTCTCTTTTTTTATACTATGCTCGATTCTCTCTTGAAACTTTTTTCATACAAATAGAGTATGGTTTTGTTTTTCTTCACAACCTCCACTGCTCCAGGTGTAAAGCCATTCACTCAGCTGGTTTTCAGTACACTTGTGGAACTGAATTATAAAATGAAGTCCCTCTGGTACAATCCAAGATCTGTTCTATGAGTTATGCGGCAGGCACTGTTCTAGGGTTAGGGATACAAAAGTGAACACAACAAGAATAATAAATTCCTGCCCTTGTGGAGCTTAAATGGGTGGGAGGAGGGAAGAGGAAGGGAATGAAAACATTGAGCTTTAACTAACATATGATGTGAGTTATAGAGAAAAGTAGAGTGGGAAGGGGGTTAGAGAGTAATAAAAGTGGTTGGGATGAGGGATGAAATTTTAAATATGGTGATTCCAGAGGGTCCCATTGAGAAAGTGACATTTGAGCAAAATACTTATAGGGGTGAGGGAATGAACTTGTGGCTACCAAGGAAAGGGTTTATAGACCTTAATTTTAAAATATTCTAACTGAATTTAAAAACAGAGATTTAAAGTGCTCTCATGACACAAAGTCTTTTGAAAGAAGAAGACATTAGCTTTAAAGTTAATTCTTAATAGTAAAGTTCTTGTTTCTAGACTCTGTTATGACTTTTATTGCTAAATATTTTCCCAACATATAGAACTTTCATTTTCCCATGTAATGTTTGTGGTTTTAATCTTTCCAATGCATTTTTTCCACATTTCTTATTATGAGGTGGCATTTATTACCATTCAGAAAGACAAGTTTAACCAACAAGCTTTGATTAACATTTTGCTACTAATGTATTTTATTTTTTAAAATAACTTTTATTTACTTGTTTCTGACTATAAAAGTAAAACATACTCATTAAAAAAATTTTAGAAAAAAAACCCCAGCAAAACTATAAAAAACAAAATAAAGATGACATATATTCCCCAGCTTCTGGAGACAATTACTGTCATATTTTGTGGCCTAGTACTCCAAATTTTATTCTACACATTACAGGGCACATATACATGTCTTAAATCTGATATATCTAATTAAAATGTGACCCATTTGCTTTAATGTTTGGAATAAACTGAAGCACGATGGTAACAGTGCAAAACTACATGGTTTTAGCACTATATTAAAATAGCATCTTGTGAATTTACTGTCAGAATATTTTTTTCATAGCTTACTAATGCTATGAACAGTTAATTTATTAATGCTACTAATCTATCTAGATTTGATCTCTAGGTCAAATTCACCATTATGGACAAATAAGCCACAGGATACCAATTTGTTGGCAAGACTGTAGTTTTGCAAATTATAAGGCCTGATACACACACCAAATACTTTTATATAGCTGCTGTGGTAAAAGAAGTGTCTAATGACACCTTTCAAATTAACCAAATGTGTTCTTGTGTGTCTCGTTGCTTAGCTTACCACATTAACTACCCTTTTTATAAGTTTATCTGAAGTGTTCACCCAGTTATTCTCTGAACAGACGGTTCCCTGAAGTTACCTCATTCAGGATAGGGGGATTAAGCATGAAAATTATGATATGAAATATGGTCCTATCTTCCATAGAAAATGCTACAAAATCCTGTAGACTGAGTAGATACAAAGTGTCTTCAAGTATATTGTGCTTAGAACAGAGAGTGAAAAAAGCCCATACTTTCATTGAGTTAAAGAGGTTACAGGCAGAATAGAAGCTACTGTTCCTGTATTTCCAGTTAGTAAGGGGAGAACTTTCAGAGTTCACTGGCTATCCAACTACCTAAGGCTTTTGTGTTAAATCCCAAGTGAATATGTCAGACTTTTCTAGGGCCTGATGTTTCTGCATGAAACTTGGATTATAATTCAGTCATGAAGCATTTACTGCCTAGGTATATCAAACCCCTTGTTTTAATTCAGACATTTGGAAGTTGCATTAAATTTTAAAGATGTAAAGTTTAATCTAGTTGATCTATATATTGATGGTCAACAGGGTAAAGGCCCACACTAAAGTGTGTTTTGGAAATCTGTAGGGATCTTTTTATCCCTCACAATGACTGGAAAATGCAACATACACATTTAATAAATGGGAACCAGGAACGCTACACCACCTGCATAACAAGAATAATTTTTGACTTGCAAAACTATTTAGTGTTTCACCAGAATACGTTCACTATAAATGTAAATCAATGGTAATTAGGTAGATTTTAATAATAAAGAGTTTGTTGTTATTATTGCTGTTTTTGTAAGAAGTTACCCTCTCCCCACCCCAAAAAATACAATCCTGTAATTTAGGATAAGGTGGTATGGAGAATAGGAAACATAATTTGATTAAAGACAGTCTTTGAATAATTTATTAACTCTGGGATTCCTTCCTATATGATATATGATTATAGTTCTAAAAAAGTTGGTAGTAAATAAACAAAAAGGGAGCTATTAGTATTGATTGAATAATTTCCCTTTTAAAAAACATTGTAAAAACCGATGGCGCATGGTAGGCATCTCATTATGTCTCTTGTAGGAGTGTTGAGACTGTGTAGCAGCATGAAGTGTTTTGAAAATCTGTAGTTTTGTAAATCTGACAGCCCTGGTGGGGTATATTAACACTATTCACTTATTCATCTGTGGAAATATCATACCTCCTCATTTTCTACACTAGGAATGATATCTTGGCACATTATCCTTACTTCATTTAAATTTCTTTCTCTTATCATCTACAAACATAAATCACATTTCGTTCTCTGCTATTTCATTTTTCTGTTTTTCTTGTATAGACTATCTTCTGATCCTCTTACTTTTCCTAAATCCAATCCTATCGATTATAAGTAGTTGCAAGGACCTGACCACTTTATAATTTTAGTGCTTCACTGCTACTCAAAGTATAATCCAAAGACCAGTAGCATCAGCTTCACCTAAGAGCTTATTGAAATTGCAGAATCTCCACCCCCTCCAGAACTGCTGATCAGAATCTGCATTTTTGACAAGATCCGCATTGATAGGCCTAATTAAAGTTTGAGAAGCACTGTGATAATGAAGCCATGCTCTGTGGTTCACATATTGAAATATCAAAACATTACATAATGTGTTATTATAAATTCTATTATGAGCTGAAATGTGTCCCTTCAAAATTCCTATAATTGAAGCCCTAACCCCTAGTACCTCATAATGTGACTGCATTTGGAGATAGGGCCTTTGCAAATGTGATTAAGTTAGAATGAGGCACTCAAGGTGGGGCTTAATTCAATATGACTGGGGTTAAAACAGTATGCTAATGGCATAAAAACAGACATATTAATCAATGAAACAGATTAGAAGGCCCAGAAATAAACCCTCAAATGCGTGGTCAATTAATTTATGACAAAGGAGCCAAGAATATAGAATGGGGAAAGGGTAGCCTCTTAGATTAATTGTGTTGGAAAAACTGGAAAACCCATATATGAAGAAGTGAAACTGGATCCCTAGCTTACAGCACACACAAAAGTCAAAATGGAGTAAAGAACTGAACATAAGACCTGAAACTATCAAACTGGAAGAAGACGTAGAGGGTAAGCACCTTGACGCCGGACTTTGTTGCTTCTTTTCCTTTGACTAGTTTAGAAAGTATACCTGCATTTTTATTTTCTCTTGCTAGTGAGCCCTAAAATTTAAATATTCATGTTATTATTTGACAAAATCAGAAATTGATGATTTTATCTTCTTCTGAACATTTAGAGAATTTCAGTGTACTTTAACTTGGAGTGCAGCCCTCTCATCCTTACATGTTATGGTTGGTATTTTAGTACATCCCTCTTCATCCAGAGTTATATAGGAGAATTTGTTTTTTTACATATTTGGGTAGAACGGTCTTTATTTTGTGATAATGTCAATGGCTAGTTTATTGTATTGTGATCAGACAATGTAGCCTATACTATTTCTATTGTTTGAAATTTGTTCAGGTCTTTACGTGGGCCAACATATGGTCAGTTTTTGATGGGCACTTGAAATGAAAGTATATTATTTATTTTAAGGAAACAAAATATACCATGTTTCATTGAATCTAAGTCACAATTTCCTTCTTTTACATTTTAAAATCCCTGATTGAGATTCATCTTTCAATTTTGGCATCTTATAATTACGTTTAGCCCAACGGCAATCATAATATGGTAGGGTTGTTATTGCTGGCATGTACACAAACATGGTCACAGATGTTTATAGCACTGAAACTCAGTTATGTTTACGTTGCTGGCTCTACACACATTGGGGTTAATTTTCATTTTAAATTTGGTTGAAAATATTAAGTATGTTTTGGCATTAAAACTAAAAGTTTTGGGTACAGAGAAAAGCTTGGAAACAAAGCACTAAATTTGATATTAGTAAAGCAAGTACTGTTGATAGAAGAATTACTATAATTCCACATTTTCTTACCAAAAAAAAGCCAAGTATTTTACAGAACCTTAAAGCAATAAAAGATAATAACTATGAGTAGGTAAATATGTGCGACATTTTGCTCCTGAGGTAAGTGCAACAGAATACCTACCTATTGCATACCAAACAGAGCAACCAAATTTAGGAGAAATAAACAAATTCTTCAAAATAGATGAAACATATTTCATAACAAGCAGAGGATAGTGAGATTTCTTCATACATTTTGCAGAGCTATAATTAAGGCATGTGCCATAAGTTTAATTTGATAGTATTTATTTTGTTGGTGCTACATAAAAAAGTTTTACAATTGATGAAATCTCATATTCAGTAAAATACAATATACCGACCAGCTCTACCTTATGTAATTTATGTGTCTATATCCTCACAGTCTTTTTAAAGATTTATTTGATTTGTCTTGGACCCAGAGATACAAATTAAAATCTCTTGATACATGTGTATCTACTTCTCCTTATATCTCCTGTAATTCCTGCTCTTTGAATATTGCTACTATGCTTTGAGTGCCATAGCTGTTATAGCATCATTGTAAATTGTATCACTTAATATTATAAGTAGCCCTACATGGTCTCATTTCAAGTTAGTGGGTGGGAGGGAGGGATATCAGCGCTGAGCTGATCGAGAAGGGGTTTCAGTGGTGAGACTCCCAGTTGGAAGAACGCACAAGGGGCCGTCATGAGAATGAAACGGCAGGTACCAACTTTATTGTGAGGAGTGTGCTCTTCTTCTGTTCCCCAGGGGACCACATGGGTTTTTTTTTTTATATATGTCAGAGAACAATAGTGGCGTTCAGCCACACATGCGTGATACAAAAAGCTGAATCATGCTCATCTAAGTTAGGTGCAGACACCCAACTACATTAATGTAACATTCTAAGTCCAGGGTCCTATTCCTAACCGTGAGCCTGGATCACAGCCAGACCTGGGACCCGCCAGGCCTGGGGTCCACTCGACCCCCACAAGGTCACGGCACGGGATCTGACCTGGAGGGCGCTACCTTGCACCCACAATCCACAACAACAAAAAGAGAGCAACAAAATGCTACCAGGCTACAAGGGCTAGGATGACTACTGTCCACCGCCAGGAGGACCCCAAGGAATTCCACCAAGTTGTCAGGAAGTTTTCTCCCAAGGCATGGAAGGCTTGGACTTCAGCATCTATTTCCTGGAGTGCTGCCTGTGCCTGCTCGGCATGATCAGGAATGCAGACACAGCATTCTACATGGAGTAGGACACAGGTGCCACCCTAGGCAGCAGTTAGGAGGTCAAAGGCCATACAATTTTACAAAACTACTTTCCATGTTTGCGTGGTTTCATCTATTAAAAGGGTTATAGCCTGACGCTTAGTGTTCAATGCCTGTGCAGTGTGCTGGGCTAAAGCTTCTACTTGCAATTCTACATCTGTGGATCCCACCCCTGAAATGAAAAACACCAGGGGTCAGAACCACCATGATGCTCGTTTCTGCCAATGCTAGCGGTGATATATGGGATCCCAGTTACAAGACAATTGGGGTAAGGTGGATAATATACATTCAGCTAAATACGGATGTCCCCAGGTACAATGGCTGGTCCAGTCAGCAGGCAAGTAGGACCAGCTGTAGTGCTCGCAGACCCAGAGATACTCTGCAGGTAGCCAGTCGGTAGGCTCTGTACCTACATAACATCGCCCATTCCACCACACCTTGGGAACATTAGCAAGGGTGGTGTTAGCACACAGCTCGGGGGGTAGACACTGATGCAGGGCCTGCTCCCGCAATTCCACATGTTCTCCCACCCACTGGAAATGGCATAGCCTATGAGCGTTGGGGAGTTGCGATGATTGAGGTGGAGCAGTGCTTCCACGGCCCACTGTCACTGGTCCCATTGGGGCGTGGTGTTCCAGGAATGCAGCTATGTTCAGTTCTCAGCTGTAGCCAGAGTCATGTGCCACGGCAGTCCCTCGGCCGCTTCCACTGGCCATCCAGTATACACGCAGCAGCGGGAAACATTGTGGACAGCAGTAGCAAACACATGAGATCAGGACATGACACTGTTCCCTGCCGTCAGCCTGGGTGATAGGATAGAGCAGACAAAGGGACCATTAGAGGCAAGTCCTGTCATTCTGGGAGGACACAGGCCACCCCCCCCCCACCATCTTGAGATAGAAGGGTGGCCAGAAGGGCAGCTGCCCCTGGCTTGTGGTACCAGAAAGTTTTTCCAAGGGTAGCAGGCCAGCAGGTCTCCACTGGTGTTACAGTGTAGAGAGGAATGGGCCAGAGGCTAAGGACAAAACTCTCTGTTAACAGTGAACCCTCCACCATCATCGAGAGTTGCAAATCCAGGGTTCTAATGCAACCCATTGTGTAAGCCCTGTCCCCAGGGCTCCATCAGAGGCACCCATGGCTCTTGTGTTACCTCTACAGTCCAGGGCCATGACCAGGTGGCCTATTTACCTGCTGCCAAAGGTGCTGGGGCCAGCAAGAGCAAAGCTGTTTAGCAGCAGTGCCCGGGCACACATTGATAGCCCATGGCAAGCCTGCTACAACCTTGTCAAGGGGAGACAACCCCGTTCGCTGCTCGTTCAGAAGGCGTATAGCCTGTGGTAGGTTAGTGTACCAACGGGTCCAGCCTGGGTCCAAGGCGCGCAGTTTGTCCTTCAGCAAGCCGTTGGACAACTCTACCATTCCGGCTCCCTGTGAGCGATAAGGAACATGCAACTGCCACTGCTCATCATTGGTGCGGGCCCAGGCCTGCACCTCCTGCCCTGTAAAATGAGTGCCTCTGCCACTGGTGATTAATAAGGGCCGGCCACAGGCTGCCGCGAGGTGCTCCAAAGCAGTCATGGCACGGCACTGATCAGCAGCTGCCGCCAGCCATGCAAACCCTAGGCTGGTGGCCGTGTCCACACTTGTGCACACTTAGCAGTGTACTTGGTCTGTGGGCAAAGGCCCTATATAGTCCACTTGCCATTCCTGGAGTGGCTTAGCCCCACGGGGCACCACTCCCGGGGTACTCTGTACCCACCATCTCTCTCTGAGTGCTGCTCAGCACACCAGGGGCATTGTGATATGGCAACTTTTGCTTGGGCCCAGATCAACGATAGCCCCCATCACTTCGCTGTTTCATGGTACGGGCTCCTACATGCCCCAGTTTTCGGTGGAGCCAGGGGCCAACGTCCACCAGAACCGCGGGTACATAAGCAGAGCAGACCTGTGCCAGCGCATTGGCTGCATCATTGCCCGGGGCCTGTAATGGCTGATGGCCGGGGACATGGTATATGGTGGCCCTCTCCTGAAGACCCCACTTCCGGAGGCCTTCCCACAACCCCCAGCCCCATAGTGGAGGTACCCTATCATCCACTCCTGGGCAGCCCACCGAGGCAGCCACAGACTTAGACCTCAATACACAGCCCAGCTGTCAGTTCAGACCCGCACTGGGCCAGTTTCATTCAAGAGGACCAACCACGCAGTGCGAAGCTCTGCCCATTGACTGGACTGCCCAGCACCAGTTTTATACCAAAAGGTTTCTGTGGATAGCTGCAGTGCCATGGCAGCCCACGGCAGGGGCTGCCCGTGTCACGAGCCGTCTGTGTACCAGGCTTCCTCAGGATGGGAGCTCGACGCTCTGCATAGGGACTTGGTATGTCTCCTGTCTCAGTAGGCTCTGCTAGCCCTGCTTAGAACTGCACTGGTCCCAATAGGAGTGCAGTTGACCTGACAGGGGGTTCGCAGAGAACTGTGCCTACTGCTCCAGGTAAGCCCCTCATTTCTTCAGCGTAGGGATCTGTGCAATTCCCATACTGGCGGCTTCACCCAAGATCACAGCCACCTCTCCATGGGGTACATGGACTGCATAATTATGGGATTAGGGCCAGTGATGGCCTCACTGGCCAGGAGGGTGGCATATATGGCAGCCAGTTGTTTCTCTATCAGAGAATACCGTGCTTCCGCGCCTTTTCATGACTGGGACCAGAAGCCTATCAGCACCTTTTGGGAACCGTGCTTCTGCCACAAACCCCATCCAAACCCTGCATCATCCGCCTGCAGCGTAAGCAGGAATGGGAGGGCTGGATCTACTACACGTAGAGTCTGGGCTTGTGCTACCGCTTGCTTTGTAGCTTTAAAGGCCTCTATATCAGGAGTCCAATCCCACTGGGCACTCTGTCGCACTAGATGGTGCAGCGGTCGCATCAAAAAAGCCAAATGAGGGATGAACACTCTCTGAAACCCCAGCAGTCCCAAATAGGTTTGGAGCTGCTTCACAGTCTCAGGTCAGGGATATGCTTGTATCTCATCAATCACTGCCTCCGGCATTACTTTTATCTTACTTGACCAGACAACTCTGAAGAATTTGATAGAGAATCCAGGTTCCTGGACCTTGTCCTCATTGGCTGCCCAACTCCAGTCGGTGAGAGCTTCTCACAGGCTGGTCGCCGCTGCTTCTAGTTCTGTAAGAGAATCTGGGGTTAGCATTATATCATCAATGTAATGATACAAGTGCACTGCAGGAGGTTGTTTCCATGTGGATAAATCTTGAGCCCTGAGACGATGGCACAGGGTAGGGCTGTGCACATAGCCCTGGGGAAAAATGAGGAATGTCCACTGTCGCTCTTCCCAGGTGAAGGCAAACTGTTCTTGACTTTCTGGGGCTATGGCAATAGAGAAAAAGGCATATGCCAAGTTCACACATAATGGTATCATCCACATTCATGTGACAACCAGTCCATGATGTCCGTGACATTTGGCATGGCAGCATGCAGGGGCAGCGTAACCTCATTCAGCTCCCGATAGTCAATCGTCCTGTTCCAGGAGCTGTCAGGCTTCTTCACCGGCCACATAGGAGAGTTGCATAGGCTTTGAGCAGGACAAGTAACACCGGCTTTTTCCAGCTCCATTATAGCGTGTCCTGTTTCCTCATGGCCGCCCGGCAGGCGATACTGTTTTGTGTTCACTACCCGGGTGGCCTCAGGCAACACCAGTGGGGCATGGTGTGGACATCCCCGGATAACAATTTTCACCACCTGGATACGAAGGCGAAATTCACCAGCAGTGATATTCTCAGTCAAGCCTGGCAAAATATCAACCCCCAAAATGTACTCCTATTGGGGGGGTATGTACACGTGGTACGTCTGAGGAGGCAATCTGCCAATACCCAGTGTCACAGGGACCTGCCGCATGCGAATGATTCGACCCCCGAAGCCTTCTGTGGTTGCAGTGGGCCCGGAAAACTTTTCTGGATTCCCATAAAGCAGGGTGCTGTCAGCACTCGTGTCCACGAGGGCTAATATCCTCTGTACATTGTGGGGGGACCAATGTATAGTCAGCTCCACACACAGCCTCAGGTCAGTGGGCTCCCCTGCCAACCCGGCCTGATCCCTAATCAGAGAGAGAACCGGCCAGCCACACCTCGCAGGTTGTGACTTTTCTAGGAATAGGAGTGAACTGCTGGTCAGGGCGCAGATGATTCCACAGTGCCAGTAGCCTTCTTTAGGTTGCTGCTCAATCTTTCCTGCAGTGACCCCTGTCACAAGGAGATCAAACCATATTTGCTTGTGGCTCACACTGCCAAACAGGCTGCGTGCTGTTCCAGTCTTAATTTTCGGCCTCACCTCCGTCCATGCACTGGCCAGTTTAGGAGTGCAGCGGGCAGTAGGGTGTGCACTTGGGTGGAATGCTCCGTGCATTTCATTTCCACATCTCACAATCTAGCCATAGCAGATGTCACCTCATGGATCCACCTATCCACATAAGGGGCCAGCAGTGTCGCCATGGTGCCAAAAGTACCAGCCTGGCCAAAAGTCAAA
>CM053501.1:27536932-27628554 GCA_028627145.1 Eidolon dupreanum | reverse complement strand
TCAGTAGGACAAGGCCCTTATTTGATAGGATTAGTATGTACAAGAAGAGGAAGAGAGACCAGTGCTCTCTTTCTTCACACACACAAATCAGAGGTTATGTCAATACACAGCAAGATGGTGGCCACCTACAAGCCAGGAATAGAGTCTCACCAGGAACGAAATAGACCGGCACCTTGACCTTGAATTTTCCAGTCTCTAGGACTATGAGAAATCTTCCTGTTAAAGCTTTTAGAGAAAAACATAGGAGAATATCCTTTTGATATTGGAAGAGGAAAAGATTTCTTAAGTGGGACATAAAATGCACAAACTATAAAAAAATTATAAAGTGGACTATATTAATATTTAAAATTTCTATTCATCAAGATACCATAAGAGATGATGAAAACAGTTCACGGAATAAGAGAAGATATTCATTGTACATCCATCTGATAAAAGACTTGTATCTGGAATACATAATAACTCCTATAAATCAATAAGAAAAGACAGACAATCCTAATGGGAAACAATAAAGATATTATTTAAACAGCTCCAAAAGAAGAGGATATTGGAATAGCCAATAAGCATACGAGAAGGTGCTCTATTAGTAGTCAGGGGAATGCAAATTAAATCTATAGTGAGATACCATTGCCTACCCACAAAAATGGTTAATATTAACAAGACAGAAAAACCAAGAGTTGACAAAGCTGTAGAGGAACTGGGATCTTTAGACATCCCTGGTGGAAGTGTAACATAGTCCAAAAACTTTGGCAAACTTTTTGGCAATATCTATTAAATCTGAACACATGTATCTCCTATACCAGAAATTTCACTCCTAAGTATATATCCAACAAAAATTCTTACACAAGTCACCAAAAGACATGCACTAGAATTTCCATGGCAGCACTATTTGTAATAGTCCCAAAACAATCCAAAAGTCTATCAACAATAAAATGGAAAACAAAACAAAACAAAACAAACTGTGATATAGTCACACAGTGGACTACCATACAGCAGTTAAAAGAAAAAGAAAGAACCATTCATGTATGCTTTTCTCCAGAGGCTACCGGAGGGGGTGGCTTTAATTAATGGAGTAAACCAAGATAGAGGAAGATACAGGTTCTAAGGAAACAGAAATCCAACACAACAGAGAGAGAAAAGATTCCCAAAAAGATGATGGTGGGAGATCCCAGAGTAAGAGCTATTCACTGGGCTGGGAGTGGCAAGGCGGCGGGGGGGGGGGGGGGAGTGGTGGAGGTGGCGGGGGAGTGGGAGTACCTATCCTGATGAGAGCCCATTGGGAAGTTCCAGAGGGATCTCTGCACAGAGAAGAAACTGATTGAATACCTAATGTATCTGACCTTATTGAGAAGAGAATTTCAAAACTGGGGTACAGCTTAGGGTTTGCTATGGTCTGGATATTTGTGTTCCTCTAAAATTCATGTTGAAATCCTATTCCCAAAGGAGATGGTATTAGGAGGTGGGAACTTTGGGAGGTGCACAGGTCATGAGGGTAGAGACCTTAGAAATGGGATTAGTGACATTATAATAGAGACTTCACAGAGCTCCCCAGCCCCTTCTGCCATGTGAGGGTACAATGAGAAGTCTGTGACCAGGATGATGGCCCTCACTCGACCATGCTGGCACCCCGATCTTGTTCATCCAGCCTCCGAAACTGTGAGAAATAAATCTCTGTTTATAGGCTGCCCAGTCTGTGGTATTTTGTTTAGTAACCCAAATGGACTAAGACAGGGTTGAACTAGTAAGAAGCATTATTCAAAGAAAATTAAGAAAACGGGAAGAAAAAGTAATTATTAAATCTAGGCTAGGGAAGTAGAGGTGGGGCAAAGAGGAATGCTATACAGGAAGGGGAGAACATTCATAGTATATCACTTGGTCAGCAGTGAATAGTGTTTACATAGTCATAAAAATGAAATAACTGAACATCTACTTAAGTACTCTTACAATATAACTTTATTTGGAGACAAGGAACAAGATATATGCTGTGTATGTGTGTGTGTGAGTGTGAGTGTGTGTGTGTGTGTGTGTGTGTGAAAGAGAGAGAGAAACTCATGTTAATTTCTCATCTCCTATAGTGTGAAATCAATAGACAATGCCTAAAATTAGAAATTCAAGAAGTGATATTATAAGCATATTATTTAGAGACATGGAGGTAAGTATTTTTTCAGTGAGTTTTCAAAAATAGTTAAAAGCACTGCTCTGGAAAATGGGAAACAGAATAGGATGTAGGTGAGGTGACATGTTGTGGGGTGGAGATAGATTTTGTTTGTTTCTATAATAAACTTTATAGAATTACTTGACTTTTTACAATGTATACATTTTGGTAAAAATAAAATAAGAATGCAGGGTCTACTGTATTGAATGCCACCAAGAGAAACAAGAGAGAAGTGATTATTGACATTTGGCAACATGGGCCCATTGATGACCCTTGAAAAAAACAATTTCATTCCACTAACAGGAATTAAAATTAGATAGCAATAAGCATTAATAACATTTAGCCAACATTAATTGCCCTAAGAATTGTACATATATTAATTATCTTCATTTTTATGGGTTTTCTCTCATATTACTTATATATAGAATCTACAAGAACCACCCATATAAATATTTTTGGTTCATTATGAATTACAGGTCAACCATAGCCATTTCCTCTAAAGTCATTTGGTTGTAGAAAACTTCAAAGGATAAATAATGTATGATCTGCATCCCTTCCTGCCCACCCTGCACTCATGGAAATTCTTCACTTGTACTTCAATGGCCTCTCCCAGTGAGGTTGAGATAAGTTATTCTTTGCTTTAGGGGATGTTGAAAATATAAAGTCACTGGTCTAGGTAAAGACTGAACAATTCAAATAGGCATTTATGGTTCTCTGTCCCCCTCTTCTCAGCTATGCCTTCTGACCTCCTGACCGAATTATGGTTCTACTGCAGGACAGGAGAGAAAGAGGGGAGAGACCACACAGGAAGAAGTGGGTGGAGAAAGACATCAGTGTTCAGCCTGAACAAGGAGGCCCAGTGTCAATGGCAGGTCAGCTCTCAGAGGCTATCCAGTCTCTAGGCAAGTAGGGATGGTTCACTGCTCTGCTGTGTTAATTATCCTTGTCTGACCACTCTCCTTTCCCTCTCTGATGTCCAGAGCGGTCAGCAGAGAACACACTGCTTATCTGTCAGGAATAACAGGCCCCATTCCCAATAGAGGCTTTCTCACCTCCTGACCCACAAACTCCATGTGTTCAGCTGGCCTTTCTGTGGCTTGACAGCCTCACTTGAGCAAGGCTGGACCAGATAGAAGCAGGAAGCCATTTCCTGTTGAGTGGGATGGTGGGGAAACACAGCTTCCACAGCATTCACAACTAGCATCGAGCCGTCAGGGAGAGGTAGAACTTTAGGACAGGGAAGGATAGAGGAGTTCTGTATTTACTTCTTGGCTCACATTTCAAAGAATACCACCTCCACCTAACACCTAACTCTGTAATCGTTACCTCAAGAAATTCCATCCAGAAGCCTGGAGCCTAACATTGTTGCTAAGCAGAAAGGAACAGCCAGTCTTGGGTGGACCCTGTCCATCTGCACACTGGTGAACAAAACAGTTGGCTTTTGCAGGGGGACTGTGTTAATATCAATAGTTTTGGTCTATTACACAGTATTTTTTCAGTGAGTTTTTAAATGAAGCTGTTATCTTTCTTTACTTTCAGAGAAATGAAATATTTCAAGTATATAAACATCGAAGTTGGCCAAAAATATTCCGGACTCTTCCTTTTGTAGCATTACATGTTGGATAAGGTTACGGCCCGTTTGAAGCCAAATGTGATTTAAAATACATACCATTCCAAAGAATGATGAAGTATGAAGTAATTTGTTTTGAACTGATAAACTAGTCTTAGCTGAATTATTTGTAAAAATTTTTAAATGCCCTAAATATGCTTTTAAAAAAACCTAGAAACTCAAACACTTGTAAGGACTTGACAAATTCTACTTCCTATGCTAGACAGATATGCAGGCACTGGCAGTTCCAAGCACTGTAATCTTAGCACTGATACTTTGCTTATGTAACATTGATTTCTGAGGCTTTAAATACTTATCTAAGCTAAACTTAGACAAAAAGGCAACAATTTAGTGCTTTGAAAAATCCTGTGAGGCTTCCTAAACATTGCTAATACTTCGATTTTAATCTTTTTTTCAAACCATTAAAGACTAAAAAGTGAGTTATAATCATTTTTTTAATGAAAAGATACAACTTGTGACTGAAAATATCAGGTTGTCTTGAATCTAGAGACACAGATTTAACGTCATTGGCCGGACTGTTCCCTCTCTTGATAATATTTACCCGTAAGTACACAAGAGCCCAGCACTGACTTGAGCAAATCAAAAGCAGAGTTTAGCAATAGCTTATGTGAAAATGATTTAGGGAACACGGCCAGCTGTTATATTAGTATACACCCATTTTAAGATTTCTACCAAAAATAAAAAAGAAAGAAAGGCCAGTATGATCTTGGTCTGCATTAATAGAAAAGCATAGCTGACTCTCTCTCTCTCTCTCTCTCTCTCTCTCTCTCTCCCTCCCTCCCTGCCCCCCCCTCCTCCAGAAGGATGACATCCAATTCTCAATGTCATGTTTTATAAAGAAGAGACAACTGTGAAGTACTCATGGAGAGAAATCAGGAATGTGAAGGGCCTTGACACATGTTACACAAGGAGCAGTTGAACAGCTAACCTGAGTATGTTTAGCTTTGAAAAGAGACACCTCTGTTAGGCCGTCTGCCTTTAACTTTTCTAAGGGCATTTTGTGGTGGATGGATTAGACTTAGCCCACTTTGTTTCAGGGCATAGAACCCTGACCATGGAACAAACTTAGGCTTAGCTTTCAAAATACCATTTTATTAATATTTCCAAACATAGAATGAGGTGCTTCAGAAAAGAATGAATCCTAGTCTTGAGATCTGTGGAAAGAGGCTGAATGACTCCTGGCAAAGAGATTTAAATTTTGGATGTGTCGGTAATGAGACAATCTTTAAATTATCTCCAATATCCAAAGTGAAAATTCCAGGACTTCAGAGCAAGTATAAATGTTCATTTTTCTTTAAGATGTAATGATAAATGTAATGATAATATAATGTAAAATGTAATTTTAATGTAATGTAAAATGTAATGATAATTTGGGGTGAGTGTAAGCAATGCATATAACTGCATATAACCTCAGTTTAACAGCATGTCAATTTCTATCTCCTGCCCACCCCCCATCCGAGGAATCTCCCAAGGTGCTTCTTCCTTTCAAGGGGCAGTCCTCCTTGCTAGCGTCTCCTGCCTAAGCCAAAACTCAGAGGCCCATGCTCCCCCCACCCTCCCCACCCACTCGTACCTGAGGGAAAGCTACATCTAAAGACAGTTGCTCTAGGGTAGAAGAGCATGCTGCTATTGCTGCAGCCAGAGGGAAGAGGCTGAAATCTCTAGGCTGATACCCAGATAATCAAAGAGATTCTCTACTCAGATCTCCTGCCATCATATACCATTGCTCATCATGTCCAAAGCAACATGGCTGAAACTGTGTCTCACTAAAACACACTCTCAGCCATTCTGCAAGGCGTTTCGAAGAGAAGGAGGGGCAATACCCACTCTGGTCAGTTACAGGGCCTGGATTCCCAATTAGACAGCCTTTTTTAAACTCAATCATGCAGCGAGTCCCTAGTGTGCAAGCTAAATTCTGGTCTATATGTCCCCAATATTTAATCTCTACACTACATTGGGCTGCCAGGAGAAAGATATGACCAGGAAGTGTGGAAGGACTTGATACTTCCCCATGAAGGTTGCCAGTAAAAAGATCAAGGATCCCCATATCACATTACCAAACCAAGTTAGAATGGGAGCCACTTTGACCCAAATGACTAGTTTTTAAATTTATTCTGGATTTACTACCCAACTGGGAAATTGCCATTTAATGGTTAGGAGTAGGGATTCTAGTGCTGATCTGCCTGGGTTCACATCCCAGTCATGTTACTTTTCAAAACCTCTGCTTCTTCATCCTTTTATTAGAGATTACAATAGCATCTACCTTATTGGGAAGTTGTGAAAATGAAACAAAATGATCCATACGAAAACAAAGTTTAAACAATAGAATTCAGTAAACTCTGGCTATAAACCAGATGCCTCTAGAGAAAATTTATGGTGCTGGGAATTCTAAGATTCCCAGGTGCAACTAGGGAATACCTGACCAGAGGCTTTATGCTAAAAACCTGCATTAGTAATTTAGGGGGTAGTTGTCTGCATTATCTAATTACCTCCTTTTTCTTTGTTAACATCTTTAGGATTGTATTGTTTTCTCATACTTATCTTCAGTCTACCTGTCCTAAAATATCCTTGTATCTATCACAAGGTGGCTGAAATCATGTGGGGGAACTTAGCTTAAGATATCTTCGAAAGCTCTTTTGTGTTTTTGTTTTTTTTGACTTCTTTTAATTTATTTTTTTATTATGGTGACATTGGTTAACAAAATCTAGTAAGTTTCAGGTATACAATTTAATAGTAAAGCATGTGTGTGTGTGTGTGTGTGTGTGTGTGTGTATGTACATACACACAGCATTATGTGTTCATCACCCGTAGTTAGATTCGAAAAACTCTTTTGGATTTAATCTAGTACTTGAACCAGATCTCTCTCAATAGGTCAGACCCTGTCCCAATTCCCCCTTCAAGTATGCTCTGGGTACCCTGGAATTCCTCATCCAAATTGCCTTGAGGAACTCATTTCTGAGAACTGACTGGGTCTCTTTCCTGTCTGTTTTTCCAAGAATGGGCTTTAATACTGGTGTGCTTGTTTCTAGTCCCGAGAGGGAGGGGTGGGCAAGAATGTGGATGGAATTTGGGTATGAGAAGATGTTCCCATTGGTGCACACAAGCTCCCTCATGGCCAGAATGGAGTTGGAAGAGGGAAGAGAAAGTGGGTGGGCCGTGAGGGGCCCAAACCGGCTCCTCCTGTCTTTCCAAGCTGGGGTAGACAGTAAATTTGAGAATTTTGAAATTATATATAGAGTTTCAAGTTGCCTGAGTCTAAATAATGTTACCCTAAATACTTCTGCAGATATGTAATCAAAATGTCCCCAAATTCCCTTGCCTTCTGAATTACCTACCCTCCTCTCCCATATACAAGGAAAACGTCTGTGTCTTGTTATTATTATTAAATAATTGCAGGATGCCCAGCACCCTCCCTGGATGAAAGGTGGAAGATTTCCGGTCATCTTGGCCAGACTCCTCCCTGCTTACATTCTCAGGTCATTTCCAGATCATCCCTGTGTGCTCCTGTTTGCTTTCCATGGACAAGAGCCATCTTTAGGTTTTTATGTTTTACAGATTTGAACTGAAATTCTAGGGAAACTAGAGTTTAATTACTTGTGGAAAACACAAAAAAACAAATTCAAGCTGATCGGATGTTGCTGGCCCTCCAGTTCACTAACCATTTCTTAATCACAGAGAACTTCTTACTTTTCATCTCTTGCCCAAAGCTCCCAGTTGCTTCCAGGACACTGGAATCCATCTCCCCATGCTGAGAGTTTTCCTCCACATCTTTGCTTGATTTTTACTTCAAGGGCTTCTACCACTTGGCGCTTCAAAGTCAAACCTAAAAATCCCCATTTTATATTCAGAAGCACTTACTGTTTTTTTAACCTATCCCATTCAGACTAGCACAGGACCTTGTCTCTTGTGACTAAAAGGCATATTAAGGTGTGGTGAAATAGAGAGAGAGAGAGAGAGAGGGAGAGAGAGAGAAGGAGAAGAAGAAGAAGAAGAAGAAGAAGAAGAAGAAGAAGGAGGAGGAGGAGGAGGAGGAGGAGGAGGAGGAGGAGGAGGAGAAGGTAGAAGAAACAATTGAGAAAAGGGGAGGAGGAAAAGGAAAGCCTTTTCCTACATAAAAGAGACTTTGCTGTCTATTGTGGCCAGGTGCAAATTTTCTTCACTTCACACACGAGGCTTTGTTCTCAACCCTGATTATTTTCTTAGGCCAAATCACAAGAAGTAAACTGCTGAGACAAGAGCACGAACATCTATTAAGCCTTTTAAGATATGTTAAGACATATTATCGAGTTCCCCTGTTGCAGCTCCTTTGGCCTCATTTGGCCTGAATCTTTCCTTAACTTGATTCAGGCATCCTACTGGCCACTCAGCTTACCTTGCCCACACTTGGTGTTCACAAGTTTCGGTGAAATGAAAGTTGTTCCCTACCACTCTTAAAAAAATCTAGAGGCTCCTGTGGTCGTTGATCATAGAGATTGCTTTGTCTTATTGCTGCCATTAATGGGAATGTTTCTGGTGCTTCACCATCGGATAGAATGTCGGCTTTTGGTGTGAGATCGACACTTTTAATGTCAGGTCAAGAAGATATTCATCTTGCACTAGTCAAAATTCTTGGTTTCAAACATCCAAACAGAATCTGAGTAACTAAAGGGAAGAAAAAGTTTGGAAGGCTATTTGCTTGCTCACGGAATCTCTGGAAAGGCTGCAGATCCAAACTCAGCCTATAAGAACAAGAAAGACTGGAATCCTGAAATTGAGAGCTCCTTTGAAGTCTGAGGTTTTGCTTGTTCCTTGACCGAGAAGCATCCAATAATAAATATTGAGTTTGCAAATATGAATTCACCAGGTCCAAGTACCTATCTGATTTTTGAGTCTTCACTGCAATATTCCTACCAAGTGGTGACCCACCAGTCTCTATCTAAATGCCAGTAATCTCTCTCCCTCTCTTGCCAATTTTCTTTGACTTCCTGTAACATTTACCCATTGTTACTAGTTTATCCCCTGGGTCATCAGAACAAACTTAATACATTCTGTTCCTTCTGCCTAGAATGCTTTTTCTTCTCACCTTTATGAGAAATAATAATACTGATCTTTTAAAAATAAAATCAAATTTTATCCCTTCTAAAAGAAAAAAAAAGGCTGGGAAGCCAGACTGCAGCTAAAATTATGCTCCAAGAGGAGTCAGGCTGAGATGTCTCTGCAGAGTCTGAATGCTGCCATGAGGCAGAGTTCTAATTCTCCCTGCTTCTTCTCATTACCTACTCCTAGTCCAAGGTGAGGATCTCTGGTTGACAAGGTTTGGGTTGGTGCTTGCACTGTGGCTCCCAGTAAGTGTCTGACTTTTCTGGTGGGACCTCATGTACCACAAAATTCACACAAACTTCATACCCCAGAATAGGATCTTGATGCTGGATAGCCAAAAATAGACATGACAAATGTCTACTACTCATTCATTCTGAATTTACTAAAAGATTTCACCAAGAATTGATATTGATGGCCTTTCCAGCATTTGAAATTACCACATAATTTTTTACTTCAGACTTATTACTATAGTAACTACATTTGTAGATTTAGTTGGACCATCTTCCTATTTGGTAAAAAACAAACAAACAAACAAAAAAACCCACTTGGTTGTGACAGGGTATTCTTCTAACATACAGCTGGATTCTATTTGCTAATATTTTATTTATAATTTTCATGGTTCATTTATAGGTGAGACTGGTGCTCATAATCTTTTTCAAGATTTGATATTTATGTTTTGATTCCATTATAAAATACTTTGGATGATTTCCCTCTGCTCTCTGGAACAGTTTAAATACTTGCAAACACATATATATCACACACTATGTACCTCTAAGTGTGTTACTAGCAGTTAAATCATTTACTTTCTGCAACACCCTTGTGAATTAAGAACGATTACATCCATTTTACACAAGAAAAAACTTGGCAGAGTGGTTAAATAACTTGCCCAAGGCCACAATGTTATCCGGCATCAGAATATGTTCTGAGGAGTAGAAAGATTTTACCTGGGAAATATACCCAGGAATGATATTTACTTAGATAAGAAGCTCTTCGATAACTTAAAAAATAAAATCCTAGAACAGTGGTTCTCAAAGTGTGGTCCTCAGGCCAATAGCATCAGCATCGCTTGCAAAAGGACCTACCAAATCAGAAATGCTGGGGTGTTTCCTAGCTATGTGTGTTTTAACAAGCTCTCCAGATGTTTTTGATGCCTGGTAAAGTTTAAGAACCAATGAGCCAGAAATATAACCATATTAGTCAAACAGTCAACAGAACACGGCTGCACCAAGAGGTAAGGGCAGATTTAAAGTGTAGGGCTGACATCTTCAGGAACGGCTGTTGGCTTGGTTCTCCTTGACTCTCCTCCACAGCAATGAAGTCCAATGATTTTGGTGGAGCTGCTAAACTAGGACCCTGCTCTGTAATGGGCACAACACATTCCACACATTCCTGATATCCCATCTACCTGGCTTTAGCAGGCAAAGGTACACAACCCAAATTTAACCCTGGGCTTTTACATTTAGAATTGGAGAAAAAGTGCTTTGTTTTTTGTAGTATGGAGGTGGGGGAAGATGTTAACTGGATGTTACTATCTGATAATTTCCATGCCATGTGCAAAAGTCCATCTGCATAGAAGAGAAAGTTCCAGAACAGTGAAAAAAATGAAGTTGAGAGACAGGTCTGACAAGCTCATCTGAGACCCTGGATCTGTCATCCTGAAACCAGCCCTACCTTAAATTTATCAGCTACACAAGCCAATAAACGCTTGTGCTCAGACTATTTTGAGTTCGGTTTTTGTCACTTGCAACAGAAAGCATGCTGGCTACTACACTAGAGGGTCTAAAACTATTTCATAATCACAATATTTTACTTTTCAAACCTAGTATTTTGGCAACACCAGAGGGCTTATCTAAATTATACTGTTATACTCCTCATACCTTAAACATTGTGTAACTAGTGAAAATTATTTGGCTTTATTACATCGTTGGTCCATAAACTAGCATTTTTTTTTTGAACCCAAGCCATTATTTCCATCTGTCACCAGTAAGCCATGACACTTCTGTTTCCCTGAAGCTGGCAACTGCCACAGAAAACATCAATTCTAAACTGCTGACTCCTTTGGGATTTTCTTCTCTTAGAAGGAAACTAAACAGGGCAAAACTTGGCAGCGATTTCTCTGTTTGGCTTAACCATAAGAAAAACCCTAACATACAGTAAGCACTCAATAAATGAATTAAAATTATAATAATAATAACAATAATAAAAACACTGAGGATTTTATTTCAGCAGCTAAATTCAGCATCCATGAATGAATTGGAAATTTATTCACTTTGGCAAATATAAAGTATCAGGGGTGAGTGTAGTTAAGTAACAGAGGTAGGATCATGGAGTCTAAGCCTTAGGCAGTCACAACCAGGGTACCTGTGCCACACGGTCCCGTGCCCAGACTTGTCAGGTGGTAGGTGAGCTGTGAACATTCAGCCAGTACTACTTATCTCTGACCCAACTTCACCCTCTCAGCTGTCCAAGTGGATTACTGTATTGTCTTGGCTTATAGCCAAGGCTGGCTTAGACGTGTATTTCTGAAATGTTTATGGCCGGTGAGATTCCAGCCTGAATGGTGCTGAGCACATTAGTCTGCTGAGATATCCTTCCTAGTGGAATAGAAATTCCCGTGAAATGTTAGCTCAGGGAAACAGACCTATTCATTCCAGTTAGAGTACTGTGCCACAAAAATTCCCTTCACAAAACTGTGGTTTTCTCTGTGTTTTCTGACATTTTTTTGAAATTGACCTTGTTAAGAACAAAACAATTAGATCTCCTGGCAAACTCATCTTTTTTTTTCCTAAAAGCAAATTCATTTAACCTTCAAATGTAAATATCTTTCGACTACTTGAGTCTAAAAATACATAATACTTTAAAGAATGGACCCTTTGGGAAAAAAATCCATAAAAGAGCAACTTTTGTGTATTCCTGCTATTTTTTTCTCATCCTTTCTGGGCATTGTAGACATTTGTGGAATGAAAAGACTATATCTCTAATGTTTTGATTCAATAATCTATTTTTGAAAAATTTTGATGAATTGATACTACCACTAAGTTAACATCTGCTTTTGTCATTCTGTTTCCTTTAGGTAATTCCTATTACCCAGGTCTTGATGCTAAGCAGATTTGATTAAGTAACTAGAAGGACTCCAAATGCTTAGAAATGTGAATCCAATCCAATATTCTTCAAAAGTTTTGACTGGGCTTCCTAACTGTAATGATCTACACAGAAGACCTTCGATATTTGCAGAGTTGGTCTTATTTTTTGACTCAAGTAGATTACACAAGTGGCTACATTTGAGAGGTTTTCTGCAAGTGCCACACCAACCAATGTAACCAAATTCATTTAGCTCTCTGATGACATCTATCTTTTGATTTAGAAAAGGTAATCCTGTAAACCTGTGTCTGCAGGTTGGATTTTTGTGTGAGTTTTGGGAGGAGACAATTTCGCCTCCCTTTAAGTGATTAACAAATAAATAGAATCATATTTTTTTAATATGGAAATATACAAGTTCTAATTTGCCAAAGCAAAGTGTCTGATACATACCTGGGAGGTTTTGGCATGCCCTAAAAATGACTTCTGTCATTATACATTTACCAAATGATCATGGGCACCTTTTGAATAATGTAGCAGGCACTCCCATTGGGACATGAAAAGCTTTGGGAATGTAAACTAAGAAAAAGAAACAACACCTCTTCTTACAGAGTATCTTATATAAGTATGTACTATTACAAAATAGAAATCAGTTCCTTTTAAAAACCTTGAGAAAGTCAAATAATACCAAAGATGATGACAAAGAAAAGTTAAATGAATTTTAAGGACAAAAATTTATACTTTAAATACAAATATCCAATATTCTATGATCCTGTACACCAGCTGTCAAGCTGAGTTAAAGAGTTTTAAACCTACATAAACTCTATTATAAAAATTTATTAGAGGTTACTGACTCATTTAGCTCTCCAAAATACTCTAATTCTTTTTTGGTTTGTCAGAGCCACCTGCCTCTGTTCAATCCTAACCTATGTTGTGTGACATCGACCTCAATCATCTTTTAAACTTTCTTATTCCTCCTGTGTGTTCTATTTTGAAACATTCCAAAGCATCCAGCCTGACCCAGCAACATTCTATTAGTAGAATGTAAAGCTTCGCTTTAGGCAATTACTAAAGCCTCTGAAATTGATCCAGAAGCCTCTTGTTTCTTTTTTCCTTATTCTTACCTTCCCTGGCATCTGACTCCCTTGGCTCTGCACAGGCTCCTAACACCTGCCTCGGGCCACCTGCTCATTCTAGACACACCTCCCTAGATGGCACTCTCCTGGATGTGTTGGATCCATACACTGCAGCTGGGGAAGACAGATGAGATGAGCCAGTCACCAACCTGCCCCCCGAACACCAGCAGAACCAGAAGACCAGCCAGTAGTGGTCAGCAGGCCAGCCATGCCCAGCTTCTTCAGATGTTCTCCCTCTCTTCTTAGCTGTTTCTAATTAACCCTTTCAGGCTCTCTATAAGACCTTACCTTTAAGAAAGTAAGCCCCCCACCCCCAACACACTGTTTAACACAAACATAACAAATTAAATATCAATTTCTTTAAATACCTTTTATTGTGTCAAAAAGAGCTAACAGCTATTCCATAAGGCATTTGATATATGAAACTACCTTAAAATTCTTTGAACCTCTGATTTTCTTTAATTTTTTTTTTTATTCACTAGGCTCATATAAAGTACCAATTGCATAAAGATTCTGAAAAAAAATTTCAGTGTTATTAACCAAATGTGGAAGAAAGAAATTTTGTCTCATGCACACAGCCCATTTTTTCCTCTCCTCCAACTTTTTTTTTTTTAACATGATAAGTCCCTAGAAGTTAAGTCATCAAAAGTAAATAATTTTAGCAAAAGTTAGTTTTCTGCTTACAGATGGATTTGCAAGCTAAGAGGCCTCAGAAAGAATCAAACATGTTGACACCTTGATTTTGAACTTTTAGCTTCTAGAACTGTGAGAAAATTAATTTCTGTTGTGTAAACCACTCAGTCTGAGATATTTTGTTATAGTAGCTCTAGCAGACTAATTAATGTCCTATGTGTCCCAGATATGTAGCCAAAAAAACTGAAGATATGTGACCACACAAAACTGTGTTCATGAATGTTCACAGCAGAATTTCATAATAGCCAAAACCCCAAATGTCCATCAGCTGATGAAGGTAAAATATGATATAGCCATACAATGGAATAAAATATTATTCAGTAATTAAAATCAGGAGTACTGATAAATATTACATCATGGATGAATCTTGAAAACATTATGCTAAATTTAAAAAGCCAGATACAAAAAGCTACATACTATGTATTCCACTTAAATGAAATGTCCAGAATAGGCACATCTATAGATAGAAAGTGGTTGCCAGGGATTGGGACAGGAGGGGTTGAGGAGGGATTGTTAGTGTGCAGGGGATATTTTTGGGGGGTGATGAAAATGTCCTGGAATTAGACAGTGGAGGTGGTAAAAACCATTGAATTGTACATTTTAAAAAAGAATTTTTTAGTATGTAAGTTATATCTCAATTTTAAAAACCCATTATGTTCCATACTGTTGACCTAGATTAGAGAGGCAGTAAATAGCCAGTGGTCAAAAACATGGCCAAAAAAATCTGGATTTGTATTCTATTACCAAGAGGCTCAACTTATTGAATTTTTTTTTTAACTTTTATTTTGGTATAAAATCAGAATCACAAATAAGTTGAAGCAATAGTACATAGAATTTTCAAATATATTTCACTCAGATTTCACAAATGTTAACATTTTATCATATTTGTTTTATCTTTTTTCCCCCTCTCCATTTATACATATCCACACACACACTTTTTTTCCGGGACTGTTTGAGAATAGCTGCAGACACAATGCCCCTTTACTACTGAATACTTCAGTCTCTATTTCCTAAAAATAAGAGTATTCTTTTACATAAGCACAAAACCAGGAAATTATCATTAAAACAATATTGTCTAGTCCATAGATCTTATTCTGATTTTTCCAATTGTCTGAATACTGCCCTTTATAGGAAGAGAAAATCCTAGATCGTGTATTACATTCAGTTATGTCTCTTTAGTCTCTTTTAATCAGGAATAGTTCCTCTTTTTTTTTGTCTTTCATGACCATATATATAATTAATATTTCTAGTCATTTGTTTTATAGAATGTCCTTCAGTTTGGGTTTGCCTGGTATTTTCTTATGTTAGGTAAAATCAAATAAGATATTTCTGGCAGAAATTCTGCAGAATTCTCAAAATCAAGAAGCACATGAGGTCAATTTTTTTCCCTATCTGGTGATTTTAATTTTGATCCCTGGGTAAGAAGGTGTCTCCAGTTTGTTTGTTTTCCTACCATAAGACAACTATTTTTCTCTTTGTGATTAAGAAAAACATTGTGGGGAGCTACAGGTCTCAATTACGAAGCTCTGGTTCCCCACCTGTCAGGTGAGGATAATAAAGGTGCCTAAAGGAGTGTTCACACTGACTCCAGCTCACATTTTCATGCCCCACCCCAGCCTTTACCTGGGTTTGCAGGCAGGCCCAGCCTTCCCCACCTGCTCCAGCATCAAGATCCACCTTTTCCAGCTCCTTCAGCCCTCTACCCTCATCCCTCATCCCTCATCCCTCATCACAGTCTGACACCTCCTCCGGCACCTCCTGGGCTGTGTTGTGATTTGTCCTTTTCTAAATGGTTACTTAACGATCAGTAGACTAAACGCTTCTTGGAGGCAGGATTGGGTTTTATTTATTTTTTATGTCTTGGAATGTGTTATATTGTTGTTCTTTTTCAATGAATGAGTGCCAGGAGAGACCCAGTGAGAATGATTTGCTTGCTTTTCAGTGCTTTTGTCACATCACTGGACCTCTAAATTTACTGAATAATGAAATGCAACAGAGGCTCTTTTGAAATATAACAAGAAAGATGTAACTACCTCTTCCTTTTAAATCAATTTTCTTATGAAAGAGACCTAGGTGACCAGATATTCCAATGCTAGTATTTTATAAAAGAAATGGAAATTTGGAGAGGTTAACGGATTCCCAAGATGAAGCAGAGCTGGGACTAAAACTCATTCCGAATCTAGGGCTTCCTCACATGCTAAATTCCTTTTGGCCTGGTCCACGCTTTACAAATACAAAGCGGATGGACAAATTTTATGACCTTGGAGAGATTTTAACAGATAGCAAATTAGGGTTCTTCCATTCATTTTTTTTTAATTGAGGTAAAATTTATATAACATGAACTTAACTATTAACTATCTTAAAGTGTACAGTTCAGTGGCTTTTGCTATACTAGTTTTTTGTTTCTTTTCGTCTTAAAAAAATTAAAATCTCACATAAGAGATTCCGTTAGACCTAGTCCCACTTAAGCTCCAGATAAAGAGTTGTTTTCAGAGGCAGGATGAGTGAAAACTTGTGAAGGAATGAAATCAGTCCTTCCATCTCCCTCCTTCCATACAAACTCCCAAGAGGGAGAGTTAAACCCTTTGGTGGACACTTGCCAAAGACAATAAATAAGTCACTCCTTCAAGTGCACTATTTTACTGCAAATATTTTTGCTGTCTTTTTTATTTTCCCTGTTAGGTCTTAGGTGCAAAAAGAAGAGGGGAAAAAGCCTAGCAGCTTTGATGACAGTTTTGGTTTGACTCATCATCCAACTGAAGAGTGGGAGTGGTGACTATTTAGGAACCCGCGTGGGTGGGTGAGAGTGGTTGGCTTGTTCATGTCCTTGCTGTCCCAGTAGGTTCCACCTCTCACTTGAGGCCTTACCCCAAGTCTCCAGGCTACCATGGTTTCCCCCTTCTGTGGCTCACTTTTGGGGCTACTCATCTGGTTCTGAGCACAAAGCCCTGAGTTTTTTGAGTGATCTTTTCATATACCTTGTTCGAGCTCTACAATTTGTCCCATCTGTATGGAATCTAAAGTTTAAGTCCACATAATTCTTACTCCCTCTGAGAACTAAATTCTAGTAGGAAAAAATAAATAAGTTATGCTTATTTGACAAATATTTATGGAGTTTCTGAATAGCAAGAATGAAGATAGGTGCTAGGGATGCAAAGATGAATTGGACAAGGTTCTGGCACTCAAGGACTCACAGGATTGTGAGAATTATCGATTTGGGCTGACGGTCAGAGTCAGTCACGGAAATGAACCAGGAAACCACTAAGATGCCTGACATTCTCATTTAGACCAGGGAAGGTGTGGTCTTATAAGACATCTTCACAAAAAGGTAGGCCTAAGAATTCTTTTAATATCTACTGTTATAAACAATTACTTAACCAGTAAAGAACCCTAATTAATTGGTGGGAAGGGGTAGGAGTCAATGAAAGGATGTCCTAGTTAGTGAGAGATTAAAACTCCAATCCAAGTCACTATATCTAATATTACCCAACACTGCCCCTAGTTTTAGGCCATTTCTTTTCTGGACTCAAAAGAGATCAGACAAATTTTATGATGTCTACCTGTGCCCTGAATGGAGATTTTCAGGTAGAGCAAGATGTTGCTGCTTCTAGAAGAAAGGTGGGAGGAATGGGAGAGGCAGAACCATACAATTAGTTTTCATGATAGAGATCCTGAAGAAGAAGCCAGAGGTGCTTACTATAATTTTAGTATAATTGGAAACACACCCTGAATGTTAGACAAAACCGAAATTGTAGCTTTCATCTGTGCTCGAGAAGAATTAGAGACTACGGTTTTAATTATGCTGCCCGCCTCCACACTAAACAATATGTACCTATTAACTTCTTCCAGAGTTAAGTGGGTCTACGAGACAATGTGTTGCAGCCCAATGTATGTGGCAGGACAGGATACTACATATTTTGTGGCTGCTACTATAGTCTGCATGGGTCGGTAAAAGCTCTGCTCTATTTCCTGTTAAAATTTTTTTTGAAACCTCACTATCATATAATGACTTAGGACTTCTACATCTTGAGTAGGTCAGCAAGAACATTCATATCTGGAGCTTAACTCAAAAGAAGACTCATTTGGTTATCGGGAATTGAATGGTTTCTAGTGGCAGTTCACAGTCTGCTGTGTGATGCTGGGATTCTGAAAAGAAGTCTAACAGACATTTTTTTTTTTTACTAAAAAAAAAAAGTTGGTGTTTAAGTTAATAAGCCCCACATTTCCCAACAAATTTCTTAAATCATTTTTTAACACATTCTTTACCTTAACTTTCAAATAATTTTAGACACATCAGCTGTGGCTGTTTGGAGTTCTTCAGAAAGGACAGTGTTAGGTGGAAGATGACTATGATCTTCATTTTACTATACAATTCCATGCTAGCACTGAACTAATATCGTATTACACATGTGTGTTGTGTTATGTTGCATTTTCCCTGGTTACAGGTGACCAAAAACAAAGAGAGCTTAAGCAAAAAAAAAAAAAAAAAAAAAAGTCAAGGGGTGAAGGCACCTGGGGGAAAGAAAATACTGGAACATCTCCTAGAATTCAGGAAAAAGTGGGCACCAGGCCTGGAGAGGGCAGAACCAGGGCGTCTCTGGGGACCTTGCGGGGCACACACTCATTCAGGGATTTTCTCCTTAGAGTGCTTGCAGCTTCAAACACTTCTAGGTCAAAATGGCCCCTTTCCAAGAGAAAAAAAAATGATTGTCCCCTCTTTGCTCAGGGTTCAGCCCTGGATCAGTTGGCCATGATGATAGGTTAGAACCACACAACAAAAATAAGACCTAGAAAAATCCACTCATCTGGGCAGAGTGGGAAGTTCTTAGAGAGAAGGGGGCTGGTCCATTGCCCACCGTGCATTGGCTTTAATATTTTAATTGCGTATTACAATTAAAGGTAAGCTTTGTTTATTTTCCATAGTAGAGTGGTAAAAAGATTAAATGGTGTGTTCTTTCCTAATATTCTATTTTCAAGACTCTTTAAAAAAATTAATTAAGGCCTAGTTCTGTGATATGAATCAGAAGTATGACCAATGGAAAATATGAGTCTGTCATCTTGATACACAATGGGACATATGTGAGGGGCAAACAACTTGCAATTACTATGAGTACACTATCAAGGACAAATTTCTAATTGGTTTTTAAAATAGAATTAAATTTTTAAAAAGATCCAAAAATGTGTCATTATTGTTATATGCCATGGATAGTAATTGGCTTCTAGTCTTGAATGTGTGTATAAATATAGACACATATACATATATTTATGTATTTTGATATCACTGTCCTTCATCACATCACAAAAGTATGCTATCTGCAGTCTTTCTAAATATATAGATGAAAAACCATAATTAACAATGCCTATATTACATACATATAAATATAGCTGTTGGAGTCACTATTTTGATAGCCTGGCCTTATGTGAAGTCCTACTTCTTCGTGTCACACAGACACCCTAAGTCTATTTCCCATGGCTATATGATCTATTGGATATGGTCTATCCAATGCAAGTTGTGAGGTGGAAAGACTGTGGAAACACTCTTCTAGAGATCCAGAGAACAGAAGAGTATGCCCGCTTTGGTGACCCCAGATTTGAACACTTCATTACTAGAAGGAGGTTATGTCAGCCCCTCCCCATCTTTAGTTATGGTGTTGCCATAAACTATGAAATGTAGGTCCAACATGCACAGATTAGCTTCCTTCTGCCTGATAAATTAACTTTATTCCTAGAGAAGCATATAAGCAAATATTTTCCCCTCTTTTGGAACTTGATATGTCTATGGGAGTCCTGGAAATTCTCACTCTAGACTGTAATAATCACTTGCATTTCATATGAATAAATAAACATGTCATCTCTTGAGCTACTTTATTTCCTTATCATCCCATCAGCTGGAATTTTTAAAATAGTTCTTTAAAAAGTAAACTTGAGGAATATTTTCCTTCTTTTCATTATTTATGTACAGATAAGGTGCCTATTTTACCTCTCTGTCACTCTCATCCCACAGACTGTGAAAACACATTAGTCACTCAATTTACACCTCTCAAGGGAAAGATCAAACAGAAAAAAAAAAATCTAACAAAGCAAACTACGATTCTGAGATCATCAGATTTTTCCAAATAAATTGTATGAGTTTGTATCTCAATTGCCAGAATGAAATCCCAGAAACTTCTGGGGTAACAAAGCTAGAGAAAAGGACTTTTGCTCTTGCTGAGTCTGCAGCATTCACCAGAGAGCCCAGTCATAGAGCCTTTTAACTCTGCACAAAACGCTTCCCCAAGGAAGCAGGTAACTTCTCCTGCAGGCCTTCTTTCTGCCCTTTGTTCCTGCAAAATCTTTCAGGAGGGCATACAAAGAAATTATAACTTGCAGTCAAGCTGGCATAGATTCCAGTTTCCCCTCAGACTCCCATCTGTGAGGACTTATTGAGTTATGTCCTTATTTGCTTCTTCCTTAAACTGGAAACAACAGTATTTAACATATCGGTCAGCAGCAAGTGACACTGGGAAGGAACTCTGTAAGTGGTGGTGGCTGCTAGTAATGACCCTGGGTTCTGCTCCTCACAGATACCTTCAAAACTCTGGGGATCCTAGAACAATAGGTGCCACCTCAGAAATTTACTAGCAGTTTCCCTCCTTCCACACAAACCTGAGACTTGACTTTTTTTTTTTTTTTTTGAGAAGAGTGGGAGATGGGGAGAACATCCTACTCTGGCATTTCGTCATCTGTGTTGTGGCACCAAGAAATGCCTTGAAATGGGTTATGGGCTTAGAAGTATTGAGACTTCTGCTCTTGGGGAGGCTGGAGGAGTCCAGGAGCTTGTTTTCTTCTAAGAAGCAGCCTCATCTTTTCCCCCCAGCGTGCTGAACAAATGCTCTCATTTTCAAGCCAAATGTTAGTGGGATTGCAGTCATCTAGGAAACTGCACAGCTTAGACTAGTGTAGGCAGTCTAGAGACTGGTAGAGAGTACTTAGTCATGGTGAATATCTATATACCCTATGACCCAATGGTTCCCTCCCAGGTTCATAAGGGGCATGTATGAAGATATTCATTGTGGTGTGGTTTGCTGAAGCAGGTAGCTGGTACAATCAGGATGCCCATTACTGGAGATGGGTGCTGGACATAGATGCCCACCCTGAAGTCCGGTGGAAAAAAGGGAACCATCAAACACTGTTAGTGGAAATGTAAACTGGTGTAGCCACTATGAAAAACAACATGGAGATTTCTCAAAAGATCTAGTCAAAAGATTAAGACTAGATCTTATGACCCAGAAATTCCTTCTCTGGATATTTATCCAAAGAACACGAAAACACTAACTCAAGGATATGTGTACCCTTATATTAATTGCACCATTATTTACAACAGCCAAGATATGGAAGTAACCTGAGTGCTCATTGATGGGTACATGAAAAAAGAAGATGTGGTACAGTTATACAATGGAATACTATTCAGCCATAAAAAGAAGGAAATCTTGTCATTTGCAACAACTTGGGTGGAACTTGATGGTGTTATGATAAGTGAAATAAGTCAAATGGAGAAAGACAAATATTGCATAATATCACTTACATGTGGAATCTAAAAAACAAAACAAACAAAACAAAGCAAAGAACAAACTTACAGATTCTGGCAGTTACCAGAGGGGAAAGGGGTTGAGGAGAGGGCTAAATCGGTAAAGGGCATCAATAGTTTGGTGATAGATGGTAACTAGAATTACCATCACTATATAGTGACAATTACTATATAGGGTGTACAAATATTGAATTGTAATGTTGCACACCTGAAAAATATATAATGTTCTATACGAATTTTACAATAATAAAAAAAGGAATGGATGGATGGATGAATGAATGAATGAATGAATGAATATGCTGGTGCCCTGTGCAGAGGAATTGGAATATGATTGACTCAGCCCTTTGCTTCTGTATTCCCAAATAAAGAAAATTGTCATTTTCTATGTGTGTGACTTTTAAAAGATTGGGAACTGACTGTTCTAGGCAATGCAAATATTTCCTGGAAGGCACCAAAAGTAACAATGAATGACAATCTGACAAAAGTTAAATGTCAAACTAGGAGAGAAAAGTGTATATTCAAGATGTTTTCCCCGCAATAATTATAGAATGATGTGTAAAGAGAGGCCATTACTTTGAATTAAGATGTTAAAATCACTAGGTACATCACATGAATAATTATAAAGAAATGCCTTCTTTGATAATGAAAGACAATCACTAGGTGATCTAGGAAGTCTAAACTTGTAGAAGGACTCAAACCATGTGACAATAGTAGGGAGTAATAGAGAGATTTCCCCTTAATCCATACTATTTTGCTAGTCTTACCCATGCCAGCAATGAGGGTCATGCTAGACACTTCTTATCTTCATCCTCTACCCCTGCCTGATCAGAAATATCTGAGAACTGTGCCTGCAATCATCACTTCAAAATCAATTTGATTGTCTTGAAGGTGATTCTTCAGCTGGGCTCTAGAAAAGGGACAGAATGCTATTTTGGTTGAACCTCGAGTGACTGGTAGGATTCAGACATATGCTGATAAGTGGAAAACGACGTTCCAGTTGTAGGGAACAGCATAATTAATAGCATGGAGATAAGAATGTACAGGGCAAATACAGGAACCTGTTAGAAATGAAGAAACTGTACTCTATGCAGTTATGAGATGTGGCGGGCCTGGGCTCAGGCCCTTCCAGCTGTATGTAGTTGATTCAGGCTGGGAGCTTTCAAGCACGCTGTCTTATAATGAGTGGGCCTGGAGCCAGCAGCATCTCATTTAAACCTTACAGATTAAAAAAAATAAAGCCAATGACAGCCGAGTGCAGTTTTCATTTTCACTTGACAATTCTTAACTTCTCTGTGGCAGTGCTGCCAATTTCTAGGTGAGGGTGTCCATCTCTACTAGATTCTTGTTATTGTTTCCCTCTATTTCTTTTCAATGATAGACCTCTGATGTATTCCAAACCTTAGGACGTTTGTGTTTCTACTGTCCCTGATACACGTGAAATACTGATGTGCTGTGAAAGAGAAGTGACTAGTTATCCACTCACCATACAGGAAGAACAGTTCCTCAGTTCCCAAAAGGTTGCAATATTTAGCACCAAGTGCCAAGTGCTTAAAATTGAAGATCCTAATGTGTTTGGAGATACAATTCACATACCATACAATTCACCCATCTAAAATGTACACTTCAGTGGTTTTTGGTATATTACATTATTAATATTTTTTAAATCGTGGTGAAACATATGTAACAAAATCTGCCATCTTTACCATTTTAAGTGTACAATTCAGTGCCATTGATTACATTCACGATGCTGTGCAACCATCACCATGATCTATTTCCAAGCTTTTTCATCACCCAAATAATATAGTTAGATTAGGTTTAGAGTAAAAGAAGTTTTTTTGTAAAGGAGTGTTTAATGTAATCATCCTCTGCCCATGGTTCCCCATACCAGGTGTTCTTACAAGTCCCTGCTGTCTATTTGTACCTGAGCTGGGGGCAATGGCCTTGTGGTGACTCTTGTTGTTGTTATCTGCAGGCTCCATTCTACTCTACTCCTCTCTAAGCCCAAAGGATGGGCAATTAGAGTTTCTTTCTCTTCTGAAGATCTCAGAGGCAGAGGAAATGACACAAGGCATGTGAGCCAGAGGCTCTCAGCTATAAGCTCTGAATTCTGCACAGGAGAGTACTCACCTATTCCCTTTGGTCTCCATTCCCCACTCTTATTTCCAGCTCCCATAAAGAATTATTTTCATGTGTTTGATGTACATTATTTTGTTTCATGTTATTGTAAAATGTATACAGTTATTTTGTGCTCCTGCATTTTTAAGTTGTGTAAATTATCTAGGCCTGGACGTAGATAAAGGGATAAGGTTTTCCTTCACTGTTTCTAGACTATCATTGACACCAGCCTTTCCCCATCTATCCTCCTAGACATACCTCCCAGACTTACATTAAGGAAAAATACACATATATCTTTTCACTAATGATCTCACCTTCCACTATATATCTTTTATGAACAGTATGTACCTCATAAGAGAAACTATACTCCATTCCCTGATTTCTTTTTTAAAAACTTTTAAGTCACTATGCCAGAGGCTCTGTGTCCCTTAGGGTTCTTGGCTGCAACAGATGCTGATTGTGACTTAGACAGAAAAGAAAAGTACTGAACACATGTGAGATGGGAAGGTTAGAGGTCCTAGGTGAAAGGAGGCTACATACCGGGGGTCCCAGAATCTGTCTGGGAAGGTCATTGTTGCTGCCAAGGAAGAGCAAACTCTGCAACTGCCATCCCCACTGACACTGCATGTAAGATGCTCCCCTGTCCCCACTGCCTTTGGAAATTGGATGTGGCAAACCAGAATGGATTTGCCGCTCTTACATTGCTTTGGGTCAAATTCTGGGGCTGGTGCATCTGATTGGCCAAACCTAGGCCTGCAAAAGAAATAGCTGACTGGCTGTTTTTCAGTATCTAGAGTGAGAGGCAGACCTGTCTGTCACTAAGACTCAAATGTTGGGGAATTCCTCAAACATAGAAAGACAGTTCAAGGGGTGAGCAGCCAAAAATGTTATAGATGTCCCCTACAGGTAGGATGCATCTGGTGTTCCGTACAGATCTGACTCACAGCTTAATTTTATCTAACTTAGAAAAATATTCTAAACTAATTTGTTGGGCTTCTTTTCCTTCTGTTATTAAAATAAAAAGATACTCTTGGACAATTTCTTTTAGCAAGTTTTTTTAGTGAAGTAAAAATTCTGATATCAAAACCTCATGATATTTTTTTTTCAAGTTTATATTGTATTTGAAAAATAACTAAGGAGCAAGTCTTTTCACAATAAGCTTAACTACAGTTTATCTCCAAGATTCTAATCAGATTCTTATTCTGAGCCAATTTATAGTTTTGTAATTTTCAAAGTTTATTTTCTATTGCCTTTCTTCTTTTAAACTGACACTGTTAGATTTTCTTTTTAAAAGTATATAGCTTGTATTACTACAAGGTAGAAAAAGAGAAAATATGTCAGAAGGAAAATGAAGTACAGGGGGAAAAATACTCATTTTTGTAACCAAATCTAAAGTTAACAAGGATTTTGTTAGTGAAACATCAATTTATCCAGATGGCTTTATTTTTCAGGTAAATAGGAGAATCATATTTCTTACATGTTAATAGCTAGTTTGTATTTGTTTATTAGTTAAAAATTTCACTCTGTTTATTCTGTGAAGTCTCAAAATCTTAATCTGCCTCACTGATGTCCATTTAGCTGACATTTTTTAAAGTAAGTAATGGCATTTGAACTGTCACTGCTGATTCATGTTAAACGATACCCTCTCACCATTTCCTGTGGCTTTATGAAGAAATATTCTATATTTACTTAATGATTTTATATCCCATTTCTAGACCCTAGACCCTAATAAAAGAGATGAGAGAGGCCCAGTGCAGGGATTAGGTACTTGCCAACCATTAAATAACTGTCAATTATAAAATAAATTGGATTCCAGACCTACCAATTTTCCTGAACAGGGAAGAAAAGATGTTTTAACTCAGATAACAGGCATCAGAGAAAGAGAGCATTGTTGGTAAAGGGGGGGTGGTGGGGTGGTGGTGAATAATTTGCGTAATTTCCTTGTAAATTTTAGAAAGTCATAGCCCAGGGTGCTGCTAAAGCCTATTCTTGTCTCTTCATAGGACTGGCAAACATCTTTGACCTCCCCAAGCTAGAGGATGCAGAAAGAAGCTGGTGTGGGAGGGAAGGGGAGGCCAACCAGATGGCAGAGGCATGGAGAGAAGGTGGGGATGACGGGGAGATTGGGGGTGCTAATTAGCTTTTCTTGCCTCACCAAAAGCCAGTGGCAAGCAGATGGCTGTACCTCCAATAACACCCTTTTTCTGTCCAGCAGGCAGTAGTGGTTGATCTTGTGGTAATGCAGAAAGCATGTACTTTTTTTTCTTTTTAAAATGTGGAAGTGGTGAGGAACATACAAAGAGAAAAATCTAGATTTAAATATTATATGTATCTAAGAAAAAGAGATCTTATCTCCTTCCATCTTTTGCAATAACTAAATGCCCATTCATATTCTGACAACACCAACTAAAAGTGATTTGTCCTTTCTATTACAAAAATCAATCCAAACTAATCAAACTGTGTTTGGATGTCTAAAAAATAATTGACAAAATGATAAAACTGGTTATGAATTCCAAACTCAAAAGCCATATCTATCATCTTGTGTTTGTAGATTAGTTGGTTTACAGATAATTGTAAAAAGACTTGGCAGAACACATGTCAGAGGTACTCACATTGGTTTTTCCTTGAACCCTTGTCAGTTTCTGTAGGATGTAGACTGTGTCTTGCTCATTTTGTAATTTCTCTTGAGCTGGCCATAAAAGTATTCACTGAAAGTCTGTTAAATGGAAGCAAGTTGTTATAAGTCAATCACTACATGCACTAATCCATAATATAATTATTGACTTTATGCCAACATAAACATTAGTAAGAATGACAAAGTAAAACATTAACATTTTTAAAATGCAATATTGTAATAGGCACTGGTTTTCTCAATACTGCTGTAATGCTTTATATGCTAATTTAAATATCAGCTTTCAAAACTGGGAAGCTTCTAATACCTATTTTTGTAGAAAAAGGGAAAGTAATAAGTATTTACTAAACACTGACTATGTACCAGATACATTTAACGTACATTAATGTATTTAATCCTTTCGACATCCCTATAAGGTAGTTCCTTCTTTGTTTTTTATAGATGAGAAAATTAAGGTTCACAGATATTAAGTAAATTGCTAGAGGTCACATAATGAATGACTGAGCAGGATTCATACTTGGCTATGCCTGACTCTAAAGCTGCACTGTCTTGCCTTTATTCTACCTGACCCCAATATTTCCATTGGTCCCCAAAATATTGTTTCGTTTGTCCAATGATTGGTTAAATCAACCCACTCTAGTGCTAAAGCATTCTATGCATTCTTTATTGCCCCAGCCCCAATGGCAGAAAGAGATCTGGTACCCAGGTCTTCAATTGCTTTGCTATCCTATGTTCAAATCATTTTTGGAGCTTTAAAAGACAAATGGAAAGTGAAAGAGTGATCCAGTCATATTGCTGGAGATGAATAGAGCATTAATTCTGATCCTAAAGTGCAATTCTGTAATTCCCTTCTACCAAATTTCCAATATTCACATTCATCTTGTGCTTGCTAATATATGATACATGTATCTTATTCTTGTACTTGATATGTATCCTATTGGCTGAAAATCTTTTAGATATAGTAACATGTCCAGTGCTAACCAGATTTCTTTTGCTCCTGGTGAAACATCTATGGTTCTCTTTCTCATTGCTTAGCAAGCCATATTCAATTTTCTAAATATTCATTCTGAATTGAGTGAATGATTTTCTCCAATTTCTTCTTCATTAACAATCATGGCCAAGTTTTCTGGAAGCATTTGAGATGACACAGTAAAACTGAAGCTGAAATAGGCTGTTTGTATTTAAGGAGAAAAAGTTTTACATTATATGTTGCTATTTACTATACTTGGTACTATTTTATCAGTAATAGATGTCAGTAAAATAAACATTATAGATCAGACTTTTATTTTCAGACAAGAGTAATAGAAAATAAGTTTTCCAAATAGAATTCTTACAAAGTTTTAAAAAAGTTGTTTTGAGAATTTTTAAGAGTATATCTTGATTCATGCCTAGTACAGTTTTTTGCTCAAAGAAAGTATACACAAGGATCTATTATTAGATGAGGTAGACTCATTATGAGAATTGAAGTATTGGTGAAAGGCCAAGGTACTTAGATAGCTCATTATTATATATTGCTCTACTTCCATATGGGTGCCATGAACAACACTTCATCATTGGCATTGTCCCCCAGGAAAATTCTGCTGTCTTTGAGTCTTATGATTTAGTTGAAATTATAGACCAAAAAGCGATATGCTTGGTTTCAAATGACTGCTATAGGTGATTATGCTATGGGGGTTCATAGGAGGAATGACATCTTAATTATTTTGGGGTGAAGTAGACATTTTTGGATTCACTTTACCTTTAAAAATAAAAATGCTGGACTCATCCCTGTGACTTCCCTTTTCCCTATGACAAGTAAGACCTCGCTTCTCCACCCCTCACTTGAAATCAACTCAACTTAAATCCCTTAAAGGAAGTATATAGTAAATGAAAAAAAACTGAGAAGTTAAGATTAGAGAAATGAAACTAATTTCTTTTAAATGACAACAGGTTTCTGAAAACCTTGTGAAGAAGTTCATTCCGGTTACTACAGAGTGATTTTTCCATTTGAATGTCACAGTGAGTGACAGAATTTTTCTGCAGTCATGGCTGTCATGGCAGGTTGTCTGACCTAGTTACTTCTGGTATGTAATAGAATATAGGCTTTCATGGTTCTGGATGTAATTCCATAGCCCCTGCGAGACTAAGGGCAGAAGCTCTGTGCTGTACTTCTGTATGTTCTCCACAGCAGTGTCTCATAACTTTTTCATCCCATGATCTCTTTTGATAAACATGAAAATCTCATCTTCCCCCAAACCTGAGAAAGCCCCTTAGGAACACGGAGCTATCTGTTTCTCCTCCCAACCCTTGACCCTCCTCCACAACCCCTCTCAACACACACACACACACACACACACACACACACACACACACACACACACACACACAGCTTTCACAAAGCCTATCTGCCCAAATTGAGATTCACAGCTGAGAATCATAGCTTTCACAAAGTCTATCTGCCCAAGAAGATTTAGTCAAACTTTTAGTATGTACTGTTAAAACAATAGGTAATTTTTTCTGCTACCCCAGATTCTGATAAATCTCTTTTTCTTCCCTTCTTTCCCATCACTCTTTAAAATTACTTCTCTACCCTTATTGAATTAATCTAGTGGTGCGTCTTTAGTTGCTCAGAAAGTTGTTATATTATTAAAAGAATTTAGGTCTCTGGGTTACTAGAGACCAGTATTTGAGTATGATCAGTAGAATAGTCAGTGCTCAAATATGTAATCATATAAAACATACTGTCATCATTCAATGTAATGTTCGTGAGACTCATCCATGTTGCTGCATGTATCCATGGCTCATTCTTTTTAATTGCCGAATAGTACTTATGTCATGATTTATTTGTCTGTTCTCCGGTTGATGGGCATTTGAATTCATTCCAGTTTGGGCTATTATGAACGAAGCTACTATAAACTTCTTGTACAAGTCTTTTAGTAGACATGAGCTCTTGTTTGTCTTGAGAGTAGAATTGCTGGACTACAGAGTAGGTGCATTTTTAACTTTATAAGGAACCGTCAAAGAGTTTTCTGAAGTGGTTGTACTACTTTACACTCTTATCAGCAATATGCGAAAATCTCAGCATTCCTTTACTCAAGATATATGCAAATCAGAGAGGTCTCTAATCACTTTTCAATGTCATCTCTTTTCAGAGACTTTAACAAAATATTTTGGGTAGTATTAAATCCCAGGTATATAATCTTACATTGTCCTCACCTGAAAGGACTTTTTTCATTCACTAAATGTTAGCAGTCCCAGTGATTAGACACTTGTCATCAGTGTGTCTCTCTTTGGGGCCTTTGTCATTCATGGCTTGATTGCTTAACCTATTTATTCCTGTGTATACATTTCATTTCCACACACAATACAATACCTTTATTGAGAGAACAAATCACATTTCATATTTTAAAAAAACGCCTTTCATAGCATTCAGTGCAATGCCTTGCTCACAGGAGTTACTTGATAAAATTTCCTGCTTAATTGGTTTTCTGTTTTTGTTTTGCTTCAGGCAAGGCATAACTTATTTTATGAATCAGCTTAAGTAAATTACTTTTTAAAAAATAATATCCTCAATTTACCATTTTTCTTGGCTAAAGTAAGCCAGGGCGAAAGCTAAGACTGGCTTTCCTTATCACCTTACTAATTCCTAGTTTAAAGAATCCCCTGGGGAGTGCAGTTTGAAATAAAAAGCATACCATAGGAGATGAGGAATTCCACCTGGGGTTTCCCTCTAATTCTCCCTGAGGGCTGTGGGTTGCCACGTACAGGTCTCCATAAAGTACTGGATTCATTTGCCAATCCCTGGAGGCTGACATTCTTTGAAGCCTAGCTCAGAGATCATCTGTCTGCAAGTGGTTTCCTCATCCCTGACGCAGAGGCCTGTCTGGTCCTTGGCATACCTACACTACTTTGTTCATGCCTCCTTTGCTGCACTATGAGGCAGCATTTGTTTAGATGTATGTTTGTCTGTCTACAACTGGACTGTTGAGTTCCTCAAAGCAGGGATCATGTACCTTAGTTATTCTTGCTCTACATATAGTAAGTCTCCCACAAATATTTGATGAATAATGTATCAATTAATGAGTGAGCAAATAAATTAAACTTTTTAGGTATCCTAATCTTTAAGAGTTTCTCTTTTACAATTAACCTTCCATGAGGTAGATATATATTATTCTTGTTTGGCCAGCATCCCTTTACCCCTTTTGGGATGTACTCCTGATTCTTAATGGAAACCCAACCAATGTGGTTTGGTGAGGACAGCCTTGACTCCTGACTCTCCCCTAACCCTGCCTCTCAAAGGGTGGAATTTGGCTTGGGCTTGGCCAAACAGAGTACATCCCACCTCTGGACACAGTAATTGGTTCAGGGCTTGGCAGGTGACCCAAATAGGCATATCAGTTATCCTGAGATTTGTTATATTGTGAGCAAATAGGAGAATTTAGGCTTGGGGTTTCCAGACGCCAGCTTTTCCACCTTGTGGAGGAACCATATGTTGGAACCAAACCCACTGGTGGAGAAAAGCAGTATGAAGAAATGTAGGAGAACATTTTGGTGATGGGGTTGCAATCTCCAAGTGGCATAGACCAGTTTATGTTTGTTTCAATCATATTAAAGTTTAATACCCTTCAGATTTTTTATCTTTCCTGTTCTACCTGAGGTTGATTTTAAGTCCAAGGAGATTTAACTACTATAGGGAGAGCCATCTGCTTCTTGGTTTTGCTCTGCCTCCACTCTGTGCTGGCCTTCTCTAGATGTGACTTATTGAGGTTCATGAGTATGTTGGCCTCTGTCTCGTCTGTTGTCAATGCTTCTGCTAAGTGTCCACAGTTCCACCATGCCTTGTGGTCAGTTCACCCAGGTCAGTCTGCAGCTTCTCTATCTTTTTCACCTGCTGGCTTTCCTTAGCCTCTCTACATCCTTCTCGTGGGCATTGGGAAGGTGTATTAGTCAGAGTTCTCCAGAGAAACAGATCCAACAGGATGTGTGTGTATGTCTATATACATACATACATACATACATACATACACGCATATATGTATAGACATATGTATGTGTCTACATATATCTACACACACATCTATATCTACACACATATATGTTTATACATATATATGTGTGTGTCTCTCTATATACACACATCTCCATACACACACACACACACACACACACACACACATAAGGAGAGAGAGATTGAGAGAGAGAGAGAGAGAGAGAGAGAGAGGAAGAGAGAGAGAAAGAGAGAGATTTATTTTAAGAAACTAGCTTACATGATTATGGAGGCTGACAAGTTCAAAATCTGTGGGGTAGGCCAGCAGCCTGGAGACCCAGGAGAAGTCAATGTTGCAGTTCAAGTCTGAAGGTAGTCTGCTGTTAGAATTTCATCTTGCTCAAGAGAGGTCTGTCTGTTGTTCTGTTCAAGCCTTCAACTGATTGGATGAGGCCCACCTACATTATGGAGTACAGTGTGCTTTACTCAAAGTCCACATATTTATACATTAAACTCATCCAAAACACCCTCATAGAAACATCCAGATAATGTCTGAGCACATATCTGGGCACCATGGCCCAGCCAAGTTGACACATAAAATTAACCATCACAGGTTAGGCTATTCTGCACTCGACTTTTTACATTCTTTGTCACTTTTTTAAGGCTGCTGACTGCCATGGTTCTGGAGAAGGCTGCTTTTGGATTCTGCTCTGCTGCACCAAGGTGAAGGAAAACAGGGGGCTTTGCTGTGAGGTACAAACCATCTCTACTCTTGGATCCTCAACCCTTACCCTCAACTCAGGGGTGGACAAGGGAGCACGACTCCCATAGTGCATCTGGTTTCAAACTTTCCTTCCTTCCCCAGACAGGAGGCTTTTATTGGGGTTGGGGTGGTAGAAATGGGAAGAAGGGATGGAGGGGATTGGTTCAGCCAGATTGCCTTTCTCTCTCTCTCCCTTTTTTTTCTTTTTTCTTTCTTTCTTTCTTTCTTTCTTTTTTTTTTTTTTTTTTTACCATATCATCTATGCAAATATTGTATTTTCCTTTTTCCTCTGCTTTCTTGAAATCAGTCGTGGGAGGCTGGAAATGGTGCCCTAACTTTTCTAGATTGACCCAAAAGACTAAGTCTTAAGGAGAAATTTCAGGCAAAATGAGAGAGGAAGGATGATGGGTAAGATATTTTAGGCAATAAAAGTCTTGACTCTACAGCCTAAGAATTAAATGACTAAACTGAAATGTTACAGGGTAGGAATAACCCATACATTAAGATAAATAAAGTGGCTGGCTAAAGACTAATCATAATAAAAAGGAAAACCCTTAACTCTTTGGGTGGGGTCAGTTCCAACCAGAGTAGAAACAGCTGAATTATTTATAAGCCTTATTACTCCTTAGCACCAGTTTCTACTATTGTTTTCACCAGTCTAAAGGTAAAGATGCAGAACACAGGGTGAAGGGGCATACCTTTGTAAGATTAAAAAAACGGTTAAAAATCAGATGCATAAATACTAGTTTAAGAATGCTTTAAAGATTTTTAAAGAAAAATGTTGTAGTGTTATGACCATATATTGGCATAACAAAACTAAAATGCAAGAGTGCATGTTAGCATAAGCTATCAGTAAGATGAACCACTGAGTTAAAATAACTCTACCAATTCTACTATTGACAAATACCCAGATCTTAACAAGCACTTTAGAAAAAAATTTTGAGCAGTGTATAAACTTCATGAGGCTGTGCTCAAAGAAGAATCCTATTGAAGATGATAAACACACCTTTAAAACGCTTAAGCTCTTCTTAAAATACAAAAATCAAAATCAGAGTTGGAAGGAATTCTGGATAGTCACTCAAATTTCTGAAACATGATTTATTCTTATACTTTTATAACTAAAAAAGGTATTAACTTTGCAAAGTATATTAAATAGAATCCTGGCCTAGTAGGCCATGCATTAATTTATTCATTCATTTACCCAGCAAACATATATTGAGAGATACCATTTAAGATTTTTCTACATTTTGTACTGCAGCCCTAGCTATCCCATTGTTTGCATTGTATAGTCAACTATCTGCCAGCTGTCGCTCCCCTCTCCTGGGACAAAAGTGGTTACTGCTAGCTTTCAGTCTCTCCTTTCCCTGTCTCTGCCTCTCCACCCCCATCCTAGTTTGGGCTCCTGTCTGCCCAGATCTGGTAAGTATCCTGTATTTTTCTGTCTCTGATCCAAATGACATACAGAAAGTAGGGCACATGTCAAATAAGCAGTAGTGAGGTAGCTGTGTATCATGGGAGGAGTATTGAAGAGAGAAATGATGACATGGCAAGCTGAAGCTTGTGGGGGATGTACGTGGCCTAACCAATAATCAGAACATGTGCCCTGACAAGTAAGTGAAGGTTTATAGGAAAAACAAGGCAGAGAATGCTTGAAATCACAATTGTCCTTATAAATACAGAAGCATTGTCACCAAACTCGTATAGTATTTATTTCTCTTCTAATTCATTGGGGAAAACATTGGCGGTGATGGGATTTTAGGAGTTAAATGAAGAGGGTTGGACAATGTCATATTTGAAAGAGCAGGGAAGAAATAGGCCTTCCTCCAGGTACAGTTAGGCATGGGAAAAGCCAAGAGAATAAGGGAAATGTACATTTAGTAAAGTATTTGACCAAATGTTTGAACAATTGCCTAATTGTAAGGCTAAGAGATTTTCCATTTTTTTCATTGCTTTTGATTGAAGACACAGAATTACTAGTAACAAGAATTGCTGCTCTGCCATCACATATGATATGTCTAACACAGTATATACTGATCTTAATTTTAAAAAATTCATGCAAGGTAGGAATTATCCCCCATTTTCCTATGAGGAAATCAAGGAATAACTTCCATGACGTTACACAGCTATCAATAACAAATCTTCAATTGTCTGACTCTGATCTATTTGTTGTTTCTGATAACAGGATACATAATGAGTCTCCTAAAAGAATCTGAGATTGAGGTATCAAGAGAAGCTTCATGGGGTTGACAGTAATAGAGCTCACACCTGAAATCACTTCGCATAGTCTTAAAACTTCAAAAATGGATAAAATAATTTTAAAAGAAAAATTCCAAATATTTTCTTAAAGTCTGAGGTAAAGGGGAGTGTATAGTAAAATCAAACCATCCGTGTATTGGACAGGGCCTCAACCAGAGGGGATTTACCTTCCAAATCCTGATTCCACCACTTTGGACCCAACATTCACCTTCCTTAGGCCTCATTTCTTCCTTAGGAATTTGAATTTTCTGTATGCTTTAAAGTTATTAAAATTGTCTGAATACTTACTCATAAACTCCTAACACCAACTTCAAAATAGAAGGTTAAGGAAGGAAGTAGAGTTGACCTTAGAACAACACTAAGATTAGGTGAGTCTACACTGTGCAGTTGAAAGTGAAAATCAGGCTATGATTTAAGCCGGCCCTCTGCATTTGCCAACTCATAAATGCCCATTCCTAACCGCTGGATGAAAATACCACTTTCCATCAGTGAATCCGCAAATGCCAAATTCAAGGATAAGAGGCCTTACTGTATATTTATTGGAGGAGGGGGCGGGGAAGTATAGGCGGGCCTGGGCAGTTCAAATCGGTGTTTAAGAGTCAACTGTATTTGTGATAAGGGGGCAGGAAGTAGAACCATTAAGGACGGTATCATTACTCATAGAGTGCTCAGAAATTTGGAGCCAGGAGTCCTTCACTAATTTATACGTCTGGGACTAGATTAATATTTGACACCCTGGTCTTTATTTCTGTCATTATTAAAGTAACCAAACTGCAATTACTCTATAGATGTGTTCCTACTAGATTGCGAGGTGGCCTTCTGGTTTATAGTTAAGGATGAGGCATTGGAGTCAGTTGAAACCGCCTGAGTTCAAATACAGTCCCGTCACTTGCTGGGTGGCTCTAAGGAATTTTGTCTATAAAATGGATGAATTTTCAAAAGGAAATAATCCAGTTCCCACACCTCAAAGCAGCTGTGTAGGCTAAAAATCCACCAAAAGCCCGGTGCAGGGAACATATTAAATCCCGATTAATGTTAGCCGGAAAGTTAATCTTTCAAAGAGATTAATGGACATTCTATTAGAACCAGTTGTCAATTACATTTTAGGAGGCTCCATTTTTAAAGCAAAGTCACTTCTACTTAAATTTTCAGTTTAGACTTTGATACATTGGATTTTAGTGAAGCATGCCAATTAACAGCTTGTGCTATTTGCTCAGTCACATGTTAATCACATCACTTGTGAGGTGGTTTTGATTTTATAAACTCCTAAATTAAGAAATAAGCGGATTGGGGACCGCCCGTCAGCACTGGTAGTAAATGATTTAAAGTCGGGTTTTCTGGTTTTTGTGTTCTTTATCTGTCGGCTTCAAGACAAGCGTACGTTAATTTGACGGGAAGGTGTTTCGATACATTGTTTCCCATCTGAGAGAAAAATAAAGGCTTGCACTAGGAACCAGCACGCACTGGGTTTTGCATCTTCAACACCAGCGCCCATTATGTAACTCGGGGCCTCCAGGCTGTTTTCCGAGCCCTGTACACCGGCGGGGATAAGGTTACAACGCCCAGGGTCGCCCTGGCTGCTACGAGTTTTGCGTGTTGCTGTAAAAGACGTTTATATTTGAATTTCCCTGAACCGCTGGGTGTGGGTAGCGGCGCGGTTCCGCCCCGGAAACCTTCGGGCTCCTTCCCGCCACCCGCGGACCCCGCCCCTTTAGGGGTCCCCACGGGGTGGTGGGAGTGTCCCGCCCGCGCAGTGCCCAGGGCAGCAGACGAGCAGTCCCAGGCGCCCCGCCCCACTCAGTCCTTCCTCCGCCACGCCCAGCACCGCGCGCGGAGCGGACCGTTGCCCAAGGGCCTGATTTTGAATTTACAAGTCCGGCCCCCGAGCGGCAGGAGCACTCTGCCGGTTCCCCATTGGCCGACAGCGGTCACGTGGATCACCGAAACGCACCCGCCATGTTGAGTAGTGCTGCTCTGGGTCCCGCGCCACCTCCGCCCCCCCGCGGCTCGCCTCCAGCCCGCCCCTCCTCCCCGCCAGAAAGGAAACAAAGTGCTGCGGGCGGGATACTCGGCGGCGGCGCACGGACTCTGCTCGGCCCTCCCGGTCACCCTCGCCCCCTATCGTGTGTGTGTGTGTGTGTGTGCGTGCGCGCGCGTTTTCTTACAAAGGGCATTTTATGATCGATTGATTCGTAGTCCTCCCCCTTTGCCCTTTGTGCTGTAACCCCGCTCCCGCCATCCCAGGTGCTTCTCCCTTCCCACGCCGGCTTCTACGCGATCGCAGAACCCCAGTTTGTGCCTTCAGTCCCAGCTTCGCTCCCCTCAGCCTGCTCCGTGTCCCTGTGCTGCCCGCGGCCTCCCCACATCGCTCTCCCCGCCGATCGCCCCGCTGCCTGCCATGGCGACCGCGACCCCCGTGCCGCCGCGGACCGGCACCCGCGCCGGCGGCCCCTCCACGCCGCTGAGCCCCACGCGGCTGTCGCGGCTGCAGGAGAAGGAGGAGCTGCGTGAACTCAACGATCGCCTGGCGGTGTACATCGACAAGGTGCGCAGCCTGGAGACAGAGAACAGCGCGCTGCAGCTGCAGGTGACGGAGCGTGAGGAGGTGCGCGGCCGCGAGCTCACCGGCCTCAAGGCGCTCTACGAAACCGAGCTGGCAGACGCGCGACGCGCGCTTGACGACACGGCCCGCGAGCGCGCCAAGCTGCAGATAGAGCTGGGCAAGTTCAAGGCCGAGCACGACCAGCTGCTCCTCAAGTGAGTGCTCGCTTAGCCACCGTGTTAGCGCGCGCGAGGGGCTGGGGATGCGGCTCGCGGCAGCCTCGAGAACCCCGGAGGAGAGCGAGGGCCGGCGTGCCCACGGCCTTCGGAAGAGGCTGGCTCTCGAGAATCTAGTATTTCTCAGCGAGTGCAGGGGTTGCGAAGGGGGCTTGAGTTGTAGCGATGGTGAGACTGGGAGGCATATTTCCTGTATCTGGCTACTCAGCAGGACCTGACGATGTGCGCGCCTGGAGCTGCAGGAGCGCCCGGCTTCGAGCCTCGGATCCCTCTATAAAGAAGGGTCATCTTACGCCGGGGCACCAGGGCCCCAGGTGCCGGGAGGTGGCGCCCGGGCGCGCGCTCGAATGTGCAATCCGGTTTCCGGCCGGGCGCGAGACAAAGCATCTAGTGGGTTTGCAGTGCCGTGGTGGCCGGCGGGGAAGAATTGCTGTCTGCATCAAGAATGAATGAGCTCCGCGCGGGGCGGAGGGAGGAAGGGGAGGGACCTTCCTTAAGCGTCCGGGTCTCCCGGGGGTGGGTCTCGCTTTGGCGCGCTTAGTCTTGGCCCTGTGACATTTTGTGGTAGTTATACGCCTGCCTTGAGAGAGGAGGGAGGGGCGGGGTCTGAATTCGCGCCACTGCCCGCCCAGGGCAAGTTGGGTTTTCAAGCTCGTTTGTTTTCACTGGGGAAGGTTATCCTTTCTGCAGAGACAGGCGGGATGCCCTTGGGTGCGCGAGACTCGTCTTCTGGATTTTTGCGTGACATGGCCACCGTTCTCCGATCTGTAAACCGCCTACCCCCAAGGCAGCAGTACCTCCCTCAGTTTTTGCACCCCCATAATAATGGTTTTTCGGGTCGTGGAAAGACCTTGCTCAGTCCCTGTGTCTGTCATTGTGCTGACAGGCTAGGACAAATGAAAGGGTGTGTAAATGTGGAGTGTTGTGGCTTTGTAATTATTTCATCTAGGGTTCTCTCTGTTTTAATTCCATCGTACAGAGGTAAACTTGCAAGCCTTTGCTGATCCTGCTTTGACTTTTCGGATGAGCAAAGTGGCATAATCGTCATCGTTGGGCAACTTAATGTAGATTTCATGCTTCAGAGGTTTGCTGAATTTGAGTCCAGAATTCACGGTCTCTATCCCCGTTGCTAATTAAAATTTTGCCAAATAAAAATCGATTTTGACTTTGATTCCGTTTGCCCCTGGATGTCTTTCTGTCTTTAACCGTGTGAATATCCTTGTTTCAGTCTCTGATTTTGTATGTTTGAATCTGTGCTTACCCCTTTATTAAATACTTGTAAAAACGTGTTTGCACTTGGTAAAATATACGTGTGTGTGTATGTATATATATATATATATATATACATACACACACACACATATATATATATATAAACAAACTAGTTTATAGTGAAAAACGATGTCTCTTTCCAGGAGACAATCATGTTTTTATTTAAGTATTTAGTTCTATATCTCAAAAATAATAAGCTTATATTTCTGTTTCTTGAAGTTACCAATCTTTGGAGTCATATTTTGAAATGGATCCATTCACTCACACCACTGTCTCCATCTTCCTCCAAATATTTTGTTACTGAGTTTATTGAAATCTTTGATGCCATTTCTTGTATGACCCACCATTATTATGTGTACCACTAAGAAGAAAAAAACATGAGGGCCAATTATGTAGAACTCATCCTGTTAGACCCATTCTAATTTCAGAGATGTTAAAATGTGACTGATTATGTGCCAGTTACTGTTCTGTGTAAGGAGGTTACAGAGTTTAAAAATAAAAAAGTTACTGACCTTATGTTTCTGAGAACGCAGTAGAAGGAGGTACCCAGCAAACAAACAAATATTGCATTTCATCTAATCTGAGGCATTTTGATGCAGGTACTTTTATAATCTTTCCGGAAGGTATCCATTGACAGTTTTTCACCCAGTAACAAGACTGCCACCTGGCTGATGTAGTTGTAAAATGCTGTGTATGGACTGTAAAGTGTATGCTGGTTTTCATTAGCGTTAAAGTGTGAAGAGTGTGTCTATTAGAATCAATGAAGTAATGTATGTGACTTAATATTGGGTAATAGATACTAGGCAATAAAAATAAAGCAGATGAAGGGATAGTGTGGTTAAGTCTGAGGGACTGATGAAAATAATCTCAGATACCAAATAGTGTCCTGGGATTATATTTTTCTTAAGTCTGTATATATATTCGTGTTGTCAGGATTAGGTGTACAATAGTCTCCCCTTATATGAGTGGGATATGTTCCAAGACTACTTCCCCTCCCCCCACCAGTGGAGTGCACCAAATCTTTCATGTACATACATACCTATGATAGTTGAACTTACAAATTAGGAATAGTAAGAGATTAAAACAATAACTAATAATAAAATAGAACAGTTCTAACAATATACTGTAATAAAAGTTATGTGAATGTGGTCACACATTTCAATGTATCCCTTGCTGAAGTCTTCACATAGGTTCTTTGCATTCTGGTGCAACATGTTGCCATCAATCAGTATGTTTTCTGTCTTCCACACACAAATTGAATGGCTTTTCCATCTTAATTTATTATGCACTATGTAATTTTTGCGGTTTGGGGTTTGACATCAAAACTAGCACAGATTTCTTTTTCCTTTACAATTTCACGTATTGAAGAGTCATTCTTAGTGTAGATCTCAGCAACCTCAAGATAAGCTTTTTTTTTCTACTTATTAAGTCGAGACCTTTCACCTTTTTGCTTAAGGGGAGCACTTTATGGCTTCTGTTTGGCATATTCGAATTGCCAGCATCACTACTGTTGCATTGGGGGGCTATTATTAAGTATATAAGGATTACATGAACACATGCACTGTGATACTTCAAAAGTCAATCTGATAAACAAGAGGGCTACTAAGTGACTAATAATAGGTAGGTAGTGAATACGGTGTGGATTTGCTGGACAAAGAGATGATTTACACCACAGGTGAAATGGAAGACAGCACGAAATTTCATATTTACTCAGAATGGCTTGCAATTTAAAACTTATTGTGTATTTCTGGAATTTTCCATTGATAATTTTGGACTGCGGTTGACTGGGTAACTGAAATCTTGGAAAGTGAAACCATGGATGGGGGCTGCTGTATTTTTTTTTTTTCCTAATATGCCATCAGTTGCTCAAAACATGCCCCATTTTCCTTTGTTTTGTATTTCAACTTTAACTTTCCTTATACAATTTTGTCCCTAAATAGCCTTTAATTTTTTTGTTGTTGTTGACTAAAGAAATATTTGTCTTCTGCATGTCTTCAAACTCTTTAAAGATATGTAATCATAATACCTATTACATAGTCTGCTTTCTTCCCTGGAACTCTCTGCACTTTAAAAAGTGTAGCTGACATCCTAGGAATTTACTGGATTTAGATCCAGTTTTCTCCTGGGTCATATATTTTCCTTTCCTTTGTTTCTTTCCTCATTTTGTTGGAGAACATCTTTAATTTATTCAGAAAAGATGGTAGGAGATAAACTTTCTGACTCCTGTGTGTTTGAAAATAAATTTATTTTGTCTCATGCTGAATTGAAAGTTGGGCTAGGTATAGAATACTGGTTTAACACTTTTCCTTAGAATTTGGAAATTACCTTATTGCTCCATTGTGTTTTAGCATCTAGTATTGTTAATGTCGGTCTAATGCCAGTCAGTTATTTTCTTTTGGTAATTGCTTTTGTTTTTTCTCTCTGGAAGCTTCTGGAATTCTTTTATTCTTATTTATTGCATGGTGATAGGTCTAAATATGGATATTCTTTCATGCATCCAGCTGTTATAAGTGAGCCTTTTCAGTTTAAATGCTTGATCTCTGTTTAGCTTTGGGAAACTTATGTTATTCCATACCTTTTCTCTGCTGTATTTTCTTTGTTTTCTCTAGTTGGAATTTCAAGCCCCTTTGTTTCTTATTTTCTCATATATATACATATATACACATATATGTATATACATGTGTGTATATGTGTGTATATATATGTATATACATATGTACATATGTGTGTGACATATATATATACACATATACATATATACATAGACATTCTCCGAAATTGCTTTGTCTCTTCTCCATCACAGTAGAGACATTTTAAAGGCAGAAATCATTTTAAATTCTAAGATCTTTTGGTATAGCTATTTCTTTTATTCAGCTTGTTCCTTTTTTCAGAATGCATTGTTTTCTTTAGTTGAATATACTATTTAGGGTTTTCTTTTAAATTTCACTTCAGTTAATTGGATTATCTTTTTCCTCCCTGGTCTTTTTTTTTTTTTTTGACTGCTGAGTTTGGTCCTTGGTTTGATCCTACATTTAACAAATAATGTCTGGTCAAGTATTAACGTATTAACTGCTGTTATTGTTCCAATACCTCCTCATGCATTTTCTGAATAGAGGAACAAATTAGGAACTTTTTAGATATGAATGGGATATGTTGTTGACCAGCTTGTTGAGGAGCCTGCATTTAAAACTAAGGGGTGCTGAGGAGGGCCACATGCAAAGCTGTTCCATGAATTAATCTTTCTAAGTTTGCCTCACTATCCTCGGTAGCCCCTGTGTGAATGTTCTGTGACATGTACTTTTGTGTACATTTCTTCTAGAAATTTGTTGAAATGTCTGCTAATGATCTCCTTCCTGTTTATTTTGGTGCTATGGATTTATTTTACATAATATACTTTACTGATTTTTTATTAGGGTCTAGTGGGGAGGCTGATGCCTGTGTGTAGTATAGTAAGCCATCACCTTGGAAATCAGTTAATTTTTTAGCAATAATTGAAGATAATTTATAAGATGAAAAGAAAGAAATATCTTATTGTGTGTTTGGGTCCTTTAAGTTCTTTTATTTGCTTAAAAATAATTATCCATATTTACTTTATTGGAGCCAGAGTCTTTGTAATTAGTCTATCATTTAGGTAGATTTAAATTAAGGAAATAGTCTTGAGAGAATTATGGTTCGGAAATTCCTAAGTCCCCTTATGGTTCCCCAGCACACAACATTCCTCAAAGACAGAATTTGTGGAGACACTGGGTCCTGCTGTAGAGAATTTGACAAAGCTTCCATGAAGGTGGTCTTTGTATCCACAAGAAAAGAGACCTAAAGAAAGATTGACTTATTTCAGAATTTCAGTATTAACTAAATATGCAGGAAACTAGATATAAGAGTAAATTGAGTGCGTTGATTATCTTTCAGTATCTAATTTTATAGATGCATACATTTCTTTTTCCTTCAGTGATACAGGTCCATAATCTTTTATGTAAAACCCTTATGGCCATATATGTTTTGGAAATAAAAAACAGTTCCAATTTTAAAAGGTAATATGATGTGCACATATTGTATACAGCACCCTCAATGGGGTTTGGAATAGCACTTCATGGTAAAACAGTTATTTCTGCAGGGAGAGATATGAGTAGTCACAGTAAGTGCAGAAAGACCACCGCAAATAGACTCAACATCTATTCAGGTCTGGTTTTGTCACCAAATGAATTAATGAAAAATTGTAAGTTTTAGAACTCTGAAAGTACATGTAAGAGATTGTGGATTTGTATTTTAAATTGACTGCTTATTATGTTCACTTGACTCATCAGATTCTAGAAGTTGTCTTTTATTCCTCATTTGGTTTATAGTAAACATTAAAGCTTGAAAATCTGCAAAATTAACTGAGTTTCTCTTTGAGAATTATGACCAAATCAGGAAAATGGTGATAGGGGCTTACAGGTATTATCTACTATAATAAGGTTGTAGGATCGTTTGAGATGTTGAACAAGTGAATTGACTGTCCTTTCATTAAAAAAATTTTTTAAAGGTTGTTCCAAGAAACAGTTTAATGTCTTAATAGGCATTAGCCCTTAGAGCCAATATTTGAGATATTGTACAAAGGTTTTGCTATTTAAAGCAGAATATCATAACCTTTTAAAAACAATCAGTGCTTTTTAAAATTTTTTAAAAATTTTATTTACTTTTTAGGTGAGGCAACCTTTGGTTGACCTCACAGATTGCAAGGACCTTGTCAGCTTACAGTCCCTTATTTTTAAATATTTTTTTATACCTACAGCACCTGGTCTTCTTAGGTGGTCTCTCGTCCAAGTACTAACCAGGCCTGATCCTGCTTAGCTTCTGAGATCAGGCAGGATCGGGCTTGTTCAGGGTAGCATGGCCGTAGACCCAGTTGGTGCTTTTCAAAAATATTTATTTTATGGAAATAAAGTTTTTTTCCCTTCCAAATAATAAAATATAATGTTGATTGTGTTTTTTTTCATAGTATATATGGACCTGAAGATTTGTAGACTTCCTCCTTCCATCCACAAACATCCTTGCATTGAGGAGGGTGGGTTTGAAGTTGAAGGATCAAGCCTGCATACTTATATTCCTTTGGGGAAAACAGCATTCTTTTGATTTTGCTTTCTCAATACATTAGTAAGGAAACCTCTAATGGGAAATTCGGATTTGTATGTTTTCATTTAAAAAATGCGTACAGATGCTGACATGCTACTAGCAAGTATAATTGGGACAGTGTCTATCATAATAGTCTGAGATAGAGTAGTATTAAGCAAAAGTACTACCTAAAGTTGCAACTTTCTACTTTTGGTGACTTGGGACAGGCACTTAACTCTTTGAGCCCTCATTTCTCATTTGTATAATTGGGGCAAGTAGTAAGCAGTAGTTTCCTGAATCTCAGGAAGAATGAAAAAACAGACCTTTTTCTATCCTGTCATTTGCTTGTCTCATAATAATGGATGAATTTTATCCAAATTAGGAATTTGAAGAAATTAAGAGGCATACTGAAATGTAATTATGATAAACTTACTTTCTGTTTCTTAGTGGAGAAGGGGGTGGGGATTTACTATTTATTTGGACTTACTATGTATTTACTCTGTTGGCTTTCTATATATTTTGAAATTTAAGAAATGCACATAGGCTAAACAAAATCTTCATGGTTGTTTTAACATTTATATTTTTCAGTTTTCAAATCTAAAGTAATAAATGCTAATCTATCTGCTTCAGGGAGTTTTCTTTGTACGTAAGATGATTAATTGAAAAACAAAAACCTTTATTTTGTGTATTACTTGGGCTTTCATTTTTTATGTCCTGATTTTGCCCTGGTAGAAACAAGTTGACAGTAACACCCTGGCCTTAATATGAGAGCTGTAAAATTTCATGTTAAATGTACTTTAATTTTCAAGGGAAGAACTGGAAGGACGCAATCCTTAGAATTGCTGTTTAAAGTCTAGGAAGCAGGTCCTAAGTAATTAAACTGTCATGACACTTCCTTCTCTTGCTTTCAAAGGATATTTGGTAGAGCAAGATATCTTTTGGAGTTGTTTATGTAACCTAGGGTATTAGACTAAGGTAATCTTTTGGTGTACCCAGATTCAAGGAAGTAAAGATACAAAGTGAAAAGTAAAGCAGTATAAAAATATAGTCTTTTTCCTCTGCACTGTCTGTTAGGTTTGTTCTTTTATTTGTCAAGGTGAAGTCACTTTTGATATGTCTGAGTTAGAGATCTTTAGATTTTGTTATCATCCGTGTAGGCCTGTTTCATGCACAGATAGTGAGAATGAGCCTTAGTCGTCAGTTGGGTGATGGGACCCAGTCTAACTGAAGTTCCCATTTGGGGATCTACGGAAGTTTTCTCATCAGAGTTTAGCTCCTTTTTTCCCTGCCAATATTTTTATCATAGGGTACATGATAAGTGAGATTTTCCTTGGATGATCTATTCACTTGGGCTTTTAAAATTTTAATTTTTTGCCTTCACTGCATGTGGACTTGTTGATTATAGAATTATAGCATTTTTATTGTTAGGAGAGGTCTTAGATCATCTAATCTAACTGACTCATTTTGTTGACACAGAAATTGAGATCTAGAGAGATTAAAATACTTGTGCAAGGTACAGGACAAAAAAACCTAACATTTATTTTGTGCTTATTCTGCTTGCAAGGTACAATGCTAGGTGCTTTATAGACACTCTTAAGCGTTGTGATAACCCAGTTGATTAGTGAGGAAACTTGAGGTTCAGAGTAGCTAAGTATTTTGCATAGAATTACTTAACAGATAAATGGGAGAGCTAGAATACATCATAGCTCTGTCTTCTAGCAGGTCATAGGGTTTTTATATATATCGTCTCATTTGATCCTTACATCAGTGCTGTTCTGCAGGCATTCAGTTTACCAGCTGAAGCAGGCTCACAGTACTGTCATCTATTTTTGGGACTTGAAGTCTTACATAGGACAGTTAATTTTCAAGTCCATTTGGGTGTTAACTTTTGGAAATGGTACTAGATGTGTATTTTTCACATTGCTAGTTCATAGCCCCTAGGGTGGTAACTTTGAATTTGTCAGGAAGAGCGGAGTAATTGAAGCCACTGTTTGAAATGCTTACTGAGGCTTCATTTGCTAATTAGGAAAGAGTAAAGATGAATTACTGAAAGAGACTTTTCCTCTTAGAAAGCGACTTTTCTGCTTTACTCCATGCTTTAATGATTTTAAAAGAAAGTTAAATTCTAAATAAATCTTTAGTTGTCATGACAGAAGTGTTCTTTTCATTTTTATCAAGTGCACATTTGTGGAACAGGTACTATGTGTCAGGCCTTGAACTAGAATGCTGGGAATAGAAATGGGATGCTCAGTCCCTGTTACCAGGTCGCTCAGTCTAGTGTGGAAGATAGAAAATAAACACTAGAGTACTGTGATACTATAAATGTGATACACTAATACAATGTAATAAGTGCTACGATAGCAGCAGCCACACAGAGCTATGTAGAGACAGAGAGTACCACCTAAGGCATACTAGGAGCCTTGCGAAGTTTTGAAAGACATCCCAGTGGAATTGAGAAGTCAGTGTGATCAGCTGAGCTGAGTGCTGGGAGTTGATGTCTAAAGGAGAATTGTTAGGAGTGGGTGCTGTATTGAATGGCAAATACATTATTGAACTGAAGCCATATATATGTTTGTGTGTGTGGTTGGGGGGTATACTTTAATGTAATGAAGAGCCTCAAGAATTTCAGGCAGAAGAGTGACGTGATCATTTTGGCTATTCTGTGGAGATAAAGAGTAGAGGTAAAAACACTAACTAGTTCGGACACTTGGGGAGTAACGAGGCAACTTCTGAACTGAGATAGGCAGTAGGAAAGGACAGAAGGTAGATTTAAGAGATATCGAGCATGGGAAATTAGGGAGACTAGAGTCTAGGTTGACTGTTTCTGTGCATCGGTGTCTAGGGAGATAGGGTTGATCTTAACAGAGATTGATAGGGAAGGAACAGATTTGGAAGATCTTATTTAGGGCTAGCGGTGTTAGTGGCGTTTGTTGGACTCCAGGTGGAGACGTCAGCTGGCAATTTGGAGTACTCCAGACTTCTGAAGAGAGACATAGATTGGAGAGACAGTTTTAGGAGCATGGGCGATATTTGAGGGTAGAGAGAGAAAAGAGAAGAGAGGGCAAAGTCAGAAACAAGGGAAACATGTACATAAGAGGACTAGGTAGTAGAGGAAAGAAAACCAACACTGGAAATGATAATTAATAACAAGAGAGGTAAGGAAGGAATTGAGTCATGGAATAAGGAGATTTACTAAGGAATGCTGGTATAGTTTTGGTTTGATAAGTCCTAAAAAGTACTCACTGACTGGTGTGGGGAGAGCTTGATGCTAGTGAAGAGCAGAGGAGTCAAAGCCACTGACTGTGATTGAGGAAGGATTGGGAAGAAAGATCATGAGCTCAGATCGTGTGAAAAGAATGTTGGCTGTGAATGGAAGATGTTCTTAAAGGATGATTTTAAGTAGAGTCTTACTTGATTCTTATGTAACAAAACATCGGGTAGGACATCAGAACACTTATCCCTTTAAGATTTTGTACTTAAAAAAAGTGATCACATTTGCTTAAAACACTTTAGTAGCTTCTAGGATACAGACTAAAATCCTCAGTGTTACTTAGTTGTAGGGTTACCATATATAATTTAGCATCCAAACAGGGATACGACTGTGTGTGAAAGAGGGAGCTATTAATAATTTTTCTGGGACAACTGGCACAAATGGAAATTGTCCTGGGCAAACTCTGGGACGTAAGGGTCATCCTACCTTAAAGTTCTTCCCTGCATCAGCTGGCTCCTGCCTGACTCTCCAGTTTCATCTCATACCACTCTTGGTCTTGCTCTTTCCTCTCTAACCGTGACCTTTTTTATTCAGTCCTGTTCACCATGCTCCCTCTTAACATAAGGCATTTGCATATGGGGTTTCCTTTTTCTGGACTTCTCTCATCATTGGATTAACTCCTCATCCCTCAGATCTTCATTCCGTTTGTTTCTTAGGGAAGTCTTCCCCAACTATCAGATTTCTCTAATATGAGCCTTGATAAAAGCAAACCTATGACTAGCTAGCAGAGTGTGTGTGTGTGTGTGTGTGTGTGTGTGTGTGTGTGTGTGTGTGCACGCACACATAATTTAAGGACTCAGAGAGTTCTCCAAGGCCTCTCATGAAAAGGATTATCTTCAACTATTTTCACGTCTCCTTTGGTATTTATATCTAACTGGCATGGGACATTATTGACTTTGTACTGTGGAAGATAAGAAATTGAGTTTTTCATTCTATTCTTTATAACACATGTTTTTCTTTCCCTTATCCAGTGGTCATACATTACATTTTAGTTTAGATCAGCTTTTGGTATTTAAAGTATTAATTCAGTTCGTCCACAAATGCTTCTGTTATACCAATTAGCTCCTATGTGACTGGTAAATAGAGAAATGATATCATAACTGAAAGTTGTATTGATTTATATATGAAAAGTAAAGGGGAGCCAGAATAGCAAATGAGAATTCAGAGGGAAAGGAAGCCCTCAGCTTCGCTTTTAACTCTATTTTAAGAAATTGAAAAGTGAGTGCTCACACCCAGGGTTTCCTCCTTAGAAAGGTGTACCCCAGCTTTGTTCTTACAGCTCTGCTCCTATCTCTATTGTCTCATTCTCTGCAAACCAGTATGTCCACTCTGTTTTTATTTTTAAGCATCTCTTGAGGCAGCTCTGGCCACACTAACTGACTGCCTGGGTTTTCCAAGTCATCTCTTGAGCTACTAATTATTATTTATGTTATTGCTACTGCTGTGGTTACAAAACTGCATAGGTTTTGAGTGGTTTGTTCTAACCTTATTTTTTCCATTTGCTGTTAATTTTTGATGTGTGTAGAATGCAAGAGTTTTCAGGAACACATATATATAGTGTTAGAGCAGAAATGCTTATACTGTATGAACATGAATCCCAGCAGAACTCAGTAGTATACTATTAGTTCTTTACCACCTTTTGATTACCTACAAAAATAGTATTTTTTTCCACTTAGTTTTATATAATTATATAGGAAGACTCTATATAGTAGTTGTTAAAATGTCAAGTCATTTGGAATCATGAGTTTTCCTATTAGTTTTGTTTTATTAAAGAAGTATCTTTTGAAGACGTGTTCTAGTTTAGTTGCATTGTGTAAGCATTGGTAATTTTGGTATAGAATTCGAAGTTGTAAATAATATTTCTTCATGATATTGAAGGCTTTCTTTGTAGCTGAGAAGTATTAATGAGTGAAAATTGAAAGCTTGTAGGATCTTTTTGGTCCTGTACTGAAATTTCACAAGGATGTTTCTTGGTGTGGCTCTCTTTCCATTCATTGTGTTGGTCATTTGGTGGGAATTTTTTAGTCTGGAAATTCATGGCTTTCAGTTCTTGGAAACTTTTTCTTAAATTATTTTTATGGACATTTTCTCCTCTTTTATTACATTCCGACTCTTGTTATTTAAATCTTGGACCTTTCAAATTGATCCTCTAGTTTTCTTTAAAAAATTTTTTCTCTACTGCATGTTCTCAATTTCATCTTCCAATTTTGCTATCTTATTTTAAATTTCTAGTAGCTTCTTTTTGTCCTTGTTCAGTTTTTTGTTTGTTTGTTTTTTTTTTTTTTTTTTTTGTTTTATAGTAGAATACTAGTCTTGTTTAAATTTCATGGATGCAGTATTATTTTTTCAGAAGTCTTTCTATTTAGGTCTTTATCAGTCAGTATAGGAAATGGAAAACACAAGGTATTTTAAGCAGAAAGGAAAACAATATGAGATGTAGTTACTCAGAAAAAAATATTGGAAGAGCTGAAAGAGCAGGGACAATGCTGAGAATACTGTAAAACTGACCTTTGGAAGCTTTTATGTTGAGGCCACTACTGGAACTATGGAATTTAAGAAAACAGTGTATAGCTATAGTTCAGGACCAGGAAGCTGCCACTGCTATGGTATGAGCAACTGTCTTATGGCACCCAGCAAACTCGAGAATGGACTTTGGAACACTGATTCAGAAAAATTTCACAGACTAATATTCCTTATGAATATAGGTGCAAAAATTCCAAATAAATTGCTAGCAGACTACACCTACCAATAAGTAAAAGTATTATATGTCATCACCAAGTGGACTCTGTCCTGAGAACGCAAGATTGGTTCAGTCTTTGAAAGTCAACAATGTAGTATTAATAGAATGAAAGTACAAAAGTACAAAAACCCTTCGATCCTCTCAACAGATGCAGAAAAAGCATTTGACAAAATACACCACTCTTTCATAATAAAAATTTTCAAATGAGAGATAAAAAGGAACTTCTTAAACTGATAAAGGATCTTTATGAAAAACCTATGAATAATGTGATGCTTAATGGTAAAGACTGTCTGCTTTCTCTCTGAGATCAGGAATAAGACAAGGATGCCATGCCCACTCACCATTTTCATTCAACATTGTATAGGAGGTTCTAGCCAGGGCAATTCGGCAAGAAAAAGAAATATAACGCATTTGGATTGGAAAGGAAGAAGTAAAACTATCTGTTTGTGGATCACATAATCTTGTAAATAGTTAAGTATTAAGAAATCTGTAAAAAGCAAAAAACTTTGGAGAGCTAATAAACAAGTTCAGCAAGGTTCAGAATATGAGAGCAATTTATAAAACTCAATTGTATTCCTGTACACTAGCAATGAACAGTCAGTCCAAAGATGAAATAAAGAAAACTTCATTTTCAAGAGCATCAGAGAATGAAATGCTTAGGAATAAGCTAAGTGGAGGAAGTGCAGTGCAAGACTTATACACTGAAAATTACAAAACATTGTGAGAATTTAAAGAATACCTGAAATGTAAAAATGTTTCATGTTCATCAATTGAAGGACTTAATATTAAGATAGCAGTTCTTCTCCAGTTGACTTATAGATTCAGTGCAAACTATCAAAATCACAGCTACCTTTTTTTGCAGAAATTGATAGGCTAACCCTAAAAAATATGTTTGGAAATGCATGATACTCAGAATAGCTAAAGCAATCTTGACAAAGAACAAAATTGGAGGACTCAGTTCTTTTTTTTTTTTTTTTTAAAGGCAAGGTAACCCTTGGTTGCCCTCACAGATTGCAAGGACCTTATCATCTTACAATTCCTTATTTTTTATTTTTTATTTTTCACACCTACAGCACCTGGTCTTCCTAGCTGGTCTCCCATCCAAGTACTAACCAGGCCTGACCCTGCTTAGCTTCCAAGATCAGATGGGATCGTGGAGGGCTCAGTTCTTGATTTCAAAACTTACTATAAAGTTATTGTAACGTAGTATGGACTTAAGAACAGACAAACTGCAGATTTTAAGGATCTTGCTTGTTAGCAGAAAAATGGCACAAGGCCAAAGAAGGTAGCCCCATGATGCTTCTTTCATATTGCTTTATGGATGCATTAGTTAAAGGGCCTAATTTTCATTCATGTATTTGGGTTTATTTTTGGGTTCTCAATTCTGTTTAATTAGTCTGTATCTGTTTTTGTTCAAATACCATACTGTTTTGGTTGCTTATAGCTTTGTAGTATAGTTTGAAAGAAATTAGGGAGTGTGATACCTCCAGCTTCAGTTTCTTTCATCAGTGTCTTATGGTTTTCAGTGCACAGGTCTTTCACATCCTTGGTTAAATTTATTCAGAGGTCTTTTATTCCTTTTGATGCAATTATAAATAGTTACCTTAATTTCTCTTTTCGATAGTAATTAGTGTATAGAAATGTCACAGATTTTTATATATTTTGCGTCCTGCAACTTTACTGAATTCATTTATTCTAACAGTTTTTTTTTGATGGAGAATAAGCCATTTTTTACTAGGACTTAAGCTGTAAGTAAGTGTCCATTCTCCACTCATGTGCCTATTTATGTAAGTGATTTTTTTTGTGTGTGTTAAAGAAATGGTTCTGTGATCCAGTCTTACTTAGTATTTTTCCTAATTTTAATCTGATTTCAGTTAGGGTTTGCCTCTTTTTAATTGGGTTGTTGCTAACTTGTTGATGGCTTAGTTTATTAAGTGTGTGGCAGACTTTTATTGCCACCAAAAATTACGCATTGCAGCTTTTGAGTTTGTAAAAGCATCATAGTCTTTTTGCTTATGCGAAAGGAGACTCTTCTTAATAAGAATTGTGGTTGCATGACTTTCTGAAGATTTTGTATATTAAATTACATTTATCTTAATAACAGAGAAGTTTTTTTCCTCAGTAGAAATATTGTGGATCACATACCTTCTCCCTTTAGAGGGGGAAATAATTTGAGGATAGTATTGAAGCTGGTGAATGAATGTTGAGGGAACACATGTAATATGCAGTTTGAGTCTATAATTTTATGAAATTGATTATTTTAGGACAGAAGATTTTCATGTGGGAATATTAATAACCTTTAATAAGTTTCAAAAAATAAAGTTTATTTTTTTTTCTCTAAAAGTCTGGTCTATGGCTAGATATAAAGGGCATGTTGATTCTGAACTTTGAGTATGAAGAGAGCCTCTCAGAAGCTGGATTATCTGACAGTCACTTGAATAACCACACTAGTGTTGAATAGTGTCCAGCTGCCATCAGACAGCTGTTGAGAGGAACTTTAAGGTGAATTAAGACACAGAGCTTAAATAGTTGGTTCCAATTGGCCTGCTCTCCATGTTGACTGGGTCTGTTTTGAGGAATTTAAAAATCCTTGTTTTTTGGATGTGATTCGAAGTAACAAATACAGAATGGTTTCTGTTGTTATCTGATTTTTTTTCTCTAGTTTATTTCAAATGTGTAGCTTTTAAAAGTCTATATTGTTTGTCAATATTATACCTTGGATGGATTGTTCTATAAGAACACATATCTCCAACAGATTTTTTTCATTTAGCAAGCATTTATTGAACACTTTCTTGTCTTTGTCCATTCTGATATATATGCAGTATAATTATCCTTGGTAAACTTCATCAAAGTGACATTTAATAGCTAGAAACTAACTTTACATGCCTTTTTCTAGGCATGCAATTATTCCATGGACTAAGTGACCATCTATAATTTGGGTCTCTTATTTTGAATTACTTAATATAACTCTTTGTACCTATATTACTATATATGAAAATCAAAGATCAAAGACAGAGGTGCTTGAGAAAATAGTGAAAATTATGGTGTTTGTAAAAGAGAGAAAGCAGATTCTGGCATGGGTATAGATCCTCTCCTGAAAATGAATACAGGTTCTTTGTTCATAGGTACATTGTTGGTGTTTTCACAGGCTGAACTGAAAGATTTCTTTTGTGGTTGTGTTACTGGCCAAACTAGACACTTCATTCAGCTGAGCATTTGTGGTGTAAACTGACCTGTGTGATATAAGCTGATTGAGGAAATGTTAATCGAAGGGCAATAATTTGCCAAAGCCTAAGGAATTAAAACTTCTAGACCAAGTTTCAGATTATGTTCTAAGTATTTGTCCCTGTAAGTTTACTTCTTGATTTCTGTTTCACACAGGAAGGTCTTAAGTGAAGGTCTATGTTGTACCTGCAGTTTGACTTTATTTAATAAGCTTCTATAGTTATTCCCTATTAATGATGTATTTCCCCTAGGAGTTCCTTTGAGCATTCATTTTCCAGCGATTCTGTAATTGGGTGCATTTTCTTATCTCCACTTATTTATCGGGACTAGTCTGGAATGGAGTACACCTACAGAAATGAAGGCTACTCAGGGCGTAGGAGACTTGAGTTATCCAAATGGAAAGAGTAGTGCAGAGGCCAGGCAAAGTTCAAGCAGACACCAAGTTTGCTGAGTTCCATAGCCAGGTGGTTCAATGCAGAAGTGAGATTTGAGATGATAATCCCCAAACAAGTCAAGGCCAAGAAGCTGGTGGGTTGAAAAAACCAAGATGAGTAAAGCAGTAAAGTACCATGATATGGCTTGCTGGTGGTAAGAAGGGTTAGGTCAGGAGTAATTAAGAGAGTAGCAAGTAACCAGATGCATTTAGGTTAGTCCTACAGGCTTCAGGAGAGGGTAGGATGGTCCCAGATGGTTAATGGTCCTAGATTCTGTTGGGAAAGTACATCCATACTGTATTACTGAACTGTATCTGTTACTTTGAGTCACTCTATAGAATGTTAAAAGCAATCTAAATCTGTCCTTTCCAACTGATTGGAGTTGGTTTTTTTTAATGGCCAGATATTTGTCAAGGCCTGGTTGCTTATTATGACTGGTGAAATTCAAACTTACTTGAAATGAAAGCTAATTTATTAAAGGAGGACATTCTTAATTAGGATAGAGTATCAACTACATGTTATAAAATATTATTTCTGGCTTCAGTTGGAGTTTGGGTTCTTCTGTAAACATCTGCAATAAGTGGGTATGTTTTTTGACTTATATTCAGCACTGTGCATATTTCTAGTGTTAGACTCACGTGTTGAATTTAAATCAAAAAAGGACTGTCTCCTGATCTGGAGGTAGGAATAGCTTAGGCTGGTTGGTAATACTGAACAAATCCAGTTAGGAAAAATAGTCAAAGAACGAACAATGCCCACCAACTGTTGAAGTGATGATAGCTTCTGGTGACTTTGGGTTCTCGTCTAAAGGCTTTGTCAGATGTTACTATGAGCTTAGGAGAGAGCTGTAGCCAGTTCATGTGTGTGTGTTTTAGCATGTCAGTTCTGCAGGTTTCTGCACTTTGACCATGGTCTGACAGTTAGACCAGGACTTCCTGTATTGTATTTAATGAATGAAAAATAATAATAAGGTTAGAAAACTATGACTAGATAATGTTCAGGATGTTAAGTTGCTGCATGGCCTTTTGGGATCGGCAGCTTATGTGGCATGTAAAACCCACTGAGTTATGGCTTCTGATCAGAAGAAGACTTGAGTGTCATCTTAAGAAGTTTTTCATGATCTAGCCAACCTAGGAAATTGGCAGGTGATAAGGGAGGACATCTAGGAATGTGACTTTTAGAAATTATTAAAGTGTCACAATCTTTTTTCCTAGGAAAATACATGATATTTTATGAAGCGTAAAAAAAGCAGAATGGGATTTTTGGGGGAATATATGGGAGAGGTTTTTTTTTTGTTTTTTTTTTTTTTTAACAATTAACAAAAGTCATTATCTACAAGTTGTCTATGTAGAAGATAAAGGAATAGTAGGTCATGACCCTTGCCCTCAAAGAGTTCTCTGTCTCGAGGTGGCTGAGTACATGCACTAGTGGGTTTGTACTATAGTGTAATGTAAGTATGTGCTAGATGCAGCCGTTGTATTCCACTCTCTTCTTTTTCCCTCCTGAGCCAGGGCATATAAGGCTAGCTTTTATTTGCAGTTTTAAGCACATGTCCAACTTATGGTTTGTATCTGCCTAATTTGTTCAGTAACGTGAAAGTTACAGCTTTAAGGAAGAATTTGTAATGGAACAATGTATATATTTTACAGAATAACAGTAGTATAAGTGACTAAGAACTTGACATCAAATTTCACTTGATACCATTGGATGGCTCAAGGTTCCACAAATAAATAGCATGTCGTATTCATCTTTAGTCCACCACTTCTTGTCTTAACTGGTCTTGATTTTCGCTAAATAAATCACCATATTCTAGTCATTTAGGTTCACCATCTTAATATTTGGCTTCTCATATTTCCTGTACTCAAGATGTTGCTAGGTATCTTTCATTTGTAGTTTAACATTCTGAATTTGGAACCATGTACATATATTACTATCCACTAAATCACTGAAATCAAACACAGAACATGCAATAATAGCCTATGAAGTCGGTGTGATTTTTTTTTTTTTTTTTTTTTTAAATTCAGTATCTTTGACGGGCCATTTTGGTTTCTGGGAAGCATGGGTTCACTCTCCTGCCCAGGGGCACTGCATTGAGAAGCACCACATTGTGATCTGAGACTTAAACATTTGACAGTATTATAGTAGAAGTTTTTATAATTGTTAAGAAATTTTGAGTCTGGTTTTTGTAAATATTGTGTAATACTCTAAAAGATCTCATATATATTATATGTATCCCTGCCCAGCACCGGTCATTAGTGTAGTGGTATAAAATAATGGCTCCTCCATAGGCATTAGTTCTGTTCTATGGAGTTATCAGACTTAGGACCCAGCACTTGTTGGAACAAACATGTTTGTTATAAATTAATGACCATATGGTATCTTTTTTTTAACAGTTCATTTTCCTCCCCACCTAAACAAATCTTCAGTGAAAGGCTGCCATCTTGTGGTTTTTAAAAATACAGGACTTAAAAAAATTATTGATCTGACCACTGAGATTTTTTTTAATGATATCAAAATGAGTAAAAATGAATACTATTAAATCTTCTCTTCAAATTATATTTGCTTATCCTTTGGACAGATTTTTTCTTCATTTTATTTTAATATCACAGATTTTTATTTCTATAAATTAAAAATTCCTCTTTTAGCCCATGTCAAACATTAGTAGTAAAAATACTCTTGTACAATTGCAGTTTTAATTAAGAACAGGTATTGAGAATTTTGATATTATTAAGGCTTTTCTGGTGTCACTAATAATAGAATTACTTGGATAAAAAATACTGTTCTTTAAAATGTAAATATTTGACAAAATATATCCAGAGGAACCTTAATTTTATAATGTAGAGCTCCATTTATTAAAAAGTGATATTTTGAAGAAAAACCTCATTTTTGGGTAGTTCATATAAACTGAAGTAATTAATTTTTCTTCATATTTTAGGGACACCCTTATTTATAGTTAGGGAAATCTTGACATCACCTCTTATCTAAGCAATGGAAAGCGCTTGCAAGCTCAGGGTCAGTTCTTAGTATAGTATCAAGGAAGTTTCTGTATGATATATCATTAAGTTATAAAAATACTTTTTAAAATAACTTTTCATTTATTTAATATCATATTTTATATCTTGATTTCTGTCTCCTGTACATCTTGGTTTATAATATTTATTGTATTTTAAAGTAATAAATACTCATTTCTTTAAAACTGTCTTCTTACTGAAATGTAGCGCCTCTTTATAGAAAGAACAAAGAGGGCATGTCCTCGCTCAGAGACAACCAAGATTCTGGTACATTGGTCCTATTGACTTCTGTGACCTGTAGTCATTAGTAATTATGGAAAGGAAATCATTGAAAGGGAAAGCTGTTATCCACAAAAAACTCTAGTTATAATGCTCCTGAATTACTCATCTAATTTTATGCAGATCATGGCAGCCTCTATTTAAACTGCCTCCTTTGTTTCCCCATTAAGCAGGGAGGGAGAAGGATTCAGGTCAGGGGTATAATGCAATGTCTTGCGCTTTTTCAAATGTTTTACAGTTATGCTAAAAAAGAATCTGATCTTAATGGAGCTCAGCTTAAGCTTCGAGAATATGAAGCAGCACTGAATTCTAAAGATGCAGCTCTGGCCACTGCACTTGGTGACAAAAAAAGTTTAGAGGGAGAACTGGAGGATATGAAAGATCAGATTGCCCAGGTGAGTTTAAGGTAAACGCTGCCGTTGAACCATAGTTGGCAGTTAAATTGCCTTACCTGTCCTAACTGCTTGATTGGTTTTAAAAGTTAGATTTAAAAAAATTTATTAATTGTTTTTTTTTTTTTATGGCTTATCTGAAAGATAGTCTTCAAGTAGCTAACACACAAAGCGCCTTCACTCTTCATTGTATCTTGATTATGCAGATTTTGTTGCTGCTCTTCTTCCTGTCTGTTGTGCTAATGCTCATTCTGTTTCTTGCTCTCAAAGCCTGTTCAGTTATTGTACCAAAATGTAAGGTAGGAAGAGAGTAGGTGTCATAATGCTGCTGTGCACACAGGAAAAAATGAAAAGCAGTAGCTAAAATCATTGGTTTGAGTTTTGGAATGTAAGTCAGAGGCCTCTGTTCATTCCCTGTTGCCACTTAAAAATTTGAGAGGTGTTTCGATGTGGCACTCAGAGGGTGGGACCTGCAATTGAACACCAGTTCTGTTTTAAAGGTTTAATAAGGGGCTCTCATACATTTGTAAATATATAGAAGTAATATTTGTTTTGATTCAATATGTAGGTATCAGTTAAATTCATTACTAAATGTTTGCCGTATAATTTTCATCAATTCTTTTTCCTTATGTTAGTTGGAAGCCTCCTTAACTGCTGCCAAAAAGCAGTTAGCTGATGAGACTTTACTTAAAGTGGATTTGGAGAATCGCTGTCAGAGCTTGACTGAAGATTTGGAGTTTCGTAAAAACATGTATGAGGAGGTAACTGTATAATTTTACTCTTGAGGAATGGAGGGATCCCCCAAAACTTATAACTGTAGATATAAAAATTGGGAGAAATTTTGTAGGTAAATTATTCAAGGTACTGCTGCTAAAAGGCTGCATATAAGAATTCAAGCCATTAGGTTAAACATGATTTTATTACTTCATCTGATTTATAAAGGCTTGGTCACAGCAGTTAATTACTGTCAATCTGTATAAGCATTTGTATTAGTTAGTTATCTATTGCTGCCTGATACATTACTCCAAAATTTAGCAGCTTAAAACCACAGACCTTTATTATCTCATGGTTTCTGAAGGCCAGGAATCTGAGAGTTGCTTAACCTAATGGTTATGTTTCAGGGTCTCTCACGAGGTTATAGTCAGGCTTTCAATCTGGGCTCGAGGGACTGCTGCTGAGCTCATTCACAGGCTGCTGTCAGGGAGTGTTAGTTCAGTATGGGCTTCTCCATAGGGCTGCCCACAATATGGCTTCTCCCAAGAGTAAGTGATGAGGGAGAGAGAGAGAGCAAGACAGTTTATCTTCTGTAAACTAATCCCTTAAGGGATATGCCATCACTGTCCATCACACCACACCATCACTGTACCATACCAACCATGATCCAGTGTGGAGATTTTACACAAGGGTGTGAATACCAGGAGGTAGCAACCTTTGGGGTCCATCTTGAAGTCTGGCTACTTGAAGCATTTATAGTTATATATGTATATTTTAAAATATCATTTACAAGCCTTAACATCTGTGATCAAACCTTGGGGATTGAAGGCAGCAACTGCTGCCAAAAAGGAGGTAATAAAATTGAAGGGGAATGTATATTTCTCAAAATTGAAGAGGGTTGGAATTAACCCAATGTGGAGAACTTGCATTTAAATACTTAAATGCTTTTAGAAGTAATATAATTTTGAAAAGTTACTAGCAATGATTTTAAAATAGGAACTTTTTGTATAAAGTTAAAAATTTTTTTAAATGGAGAAAAATAATAGAAATCTGACCATTTTTATAGTAATATAATATTAAAATAGATATCAGTGCCAAGTGTACTCACTGGACAAGCAGTCACACTTTGGACAATTCTCGAGTCGGTTTCTTATTTAAAAATGAAATACCAAACCTGCTGTTTTTTTCTTCAAGGAGTGGGGTGAGGATTAGAGTGGAATATTGTGTGTAAAAACTCCTTGTAAACTATAGTAATTGCTGTCATATAATTGCTAACTACAGTTTTACTTGGTAAATGGAGATATTTTTATATTAAGTTAACATTTTTATTTTGTTAAATTTTTTCTATCACTGCTTAGTTTTCTTTTTAATTTTTATTTTTCAATTACAGTTGACATTGAATATTATATTAGTTTCAGGTGTACAGCATAGGGGTTAGGTAAATTTATATAATTTATAAAATGGTTCTCCCCCAATAGTCCCCACCTGACACTACAGTTATTATATTAGTGACTTTATTTCCTATGCTATACTTGACATCTCCTTGACTATTTTGTAACTACCAGTTTCAGTTTGTACTTTTTAATCCCTTCATCTTTTCACCCACTCTCCCAATTCCCCTCAGGTGACCATCATTTTTTTCTATGAGTCTGTTTCTGTTTTGTTAGTTCATTTATTTTGTTCTTTAGATTCCGCATACAAGCATGCTGTGTGTGGACTCCTGCATCTTTACACAAGGAGTAGGGTTTTTTTTTTTTTTCCTAAGTCATTTTCTATATAAAATAATAAGTGAAAAGTGGCATCAATAAAAAAGTAATTTGATATTTTTAGAGTGTTTGGGTAGCATCTTTAGAGGTTGGATTTTTACTTTTATTGAGAATGAATTTAAAATACATATATTTTAACATGGAAGATATAATTCTACTCAATAAATATACCTATGTTCCTTATTAGGAACAATTAAAAGGGCAAGAAAAGGAGGGAGAAAACCAGAAAGAGGAAGAAGGGAGGTAGACAAAGGGCAAAATTATTAGTAGGTGCTCAACATTTGTTGAACTAAAATCTTTCATTTGCATGTTTTTCACTTTATTAAATAGCTGTGAGCTCTAGGATAGGAGGTTAATATGAGAACTGGAATTTGAACCCGGTTTTCTGATTCTGTCAAGTGCATTTTCCTCTGCAAAGAACTGAAAGAAAGATGAGGAAAGGCATAGGAAAAACACATGCAGTAAGATGATACGGAAACAAGATCTTCAGTGGTTTATATCTCCCTCTTGTGGCCTCTTTAATTATTGCCATTAAAGACAGGTATGTTGTAGTTTTAAAGCTGGAAGCTTGAATGGAAATTTTATTCTTGGACTTGTGTTCCTAGCCATTCTAGTTTTGGATAGTTCCTTAAAGCATAAAGTGAAGGATTCTGGCTATATTTCTATTTTTTAGTAGTGAATTGTCAAGTGAAATGTACTTGAGATAGTAAAGTGATACTGTTAATAAAATTCTGTATCAATTGATATTGATACCTTAGCACCAGCTCTTAAAATAAGTCATGCAAATTAGCTTGCTATGCCCACTGTTGCATCCTACTATGTTAAAGAAAATAGTTTTATTATACATAAGTCTTCTAGTTGACATTGTCCCAACAAGTTTAACTTTTCATGTGGATTTTTTTCAGAGACATCCTTAGGCTTGTCAGTACAACAGTTTATAAAAACAATTATTGTTCAGTGTACATATTTATCCATGATTGCATGGTACTTTAGTAAGTCTTCCACGCCATTCTTTGTCATAAGAAAAATAAATAGCCTTGCCACTAAAAAGAAACAGAAAATTCCCAGGGCTTGAGATACTGCTGTTTCTGTCATTGGTTTCATTTCAGAAGTCTCCTCATTTGAAAACGAAGGCAAAAAAGTGTCTATTCACATGTCTACCCTAGGACAGACATGCGGAAGTTGTTATGTAAAGCTTCAGGTGGCTCTGATGTCACTCAGACTTGGACCAGTGCAGCTATGATAAGTAATTTGGTTTCATGTTATTTTTTTCCTAGGAGATTAATGAGACCAGAAGGAAGCATGAAACTCGCTTGGTAGAGGTGGATTCTGGACGTCAGATCGAGTACGAGTACAAGCTGGCTCAGGCCCTTCACGAGATGAGAGAGCAACATGATGCCCAAGTCAAGCTGTACAAGGAGGAGTTGGAACAGACTTACCATGCCAAAGTGAGTAGCCTCTTCTGAGGACTGGTTTAAATTCTTAGCCATTATTTCTCAGTCATCCTGAGGAACATGAGCTGACGTTTGCGTTGTTCTAGTTTTGTTAAATGAATTCCCCTAGTATATATGAAAATAGAAAATTGATTTTTTAAAAAGCAGATATCTATAAAGTAAATGTAACTAGAAACTATTCAAAGTAAGTAGGGTTATTCTAATTTTATCTGAGCTAAGGGTTTATCTTTTTACCATTGATCATTCATGTCATATCATAGTAGTTAAACCCAAACCAGGTGAAAATGCTTTTCTACTACTAGTAAATACTAATCATGCTGTCCTGCACATCCATTTAATAATGAATGAATTCTGGACTGCATTTAATTTTCACTTACATGTCATTTTTGTATGTAGGTTGTCACCATCACACTTGGGGCTTTTTTGAACAAAGGCCAAATGAAAGACTCTGATACTTCTTCCTCTACCACAGTTATTCATTTAAAAAATATTGTGGAAATTTCCCACTTGTATTAGCAGATCATGTGAAAATCTGTAAAATCCCTGAGTACAGGCTTTCTTAGTAAATGATTTTACCCCAGTGTGTTAAATGTTACATGATTTGATTAAAAAGAATTATTAATGGAGGGCTTAGAAACTTAGAGCTATAGAGCTGTTGAAAAATATTTTCATTGCAAGGCCTCAAACTGTTCTTGTTGCTTTTATTTAATCCATTTCATAGTAATTGACTGGGAAAGGGAAAGATCTTTTAAACTCTACATTCAATTGTCTGACATTTGTTCAGTGCTAGGCATTGTGCTAGGCCTTGAGGGAGCTAAAGTAAGGATTGGTGGGTCACATAGACAGTGGCCTCAAAGGGAGAAACAACATACAGAAAAATGTGCCCGAGACACACACAGAACTGAATGTCATTGGCTTTCGGGGGAACCAGGGTACCATTTCTACCTGAGGAGCTGTTTTTCGCTTCTGAAAGGAGGTGTTTCCATTTGTTTTGCGATGATCTATAGATTAGTGCTTTCTGCTTATTGCTTAATATTCTATATTAGATTTGGTGAGTTAGGGACATGTGATATTTGTTTTCCTGCAAACATCACTGCCGTTAAGTTGTTAACTGCCGACTCTCCTTATTAGCAGTATTATCTGAGACATTAGAGATATAATGGTTGAAATATTAAAGTAATAAACTTTGGGTAAAGACTCGGGTATATCTGCATTGTTAAATTTCATACATTGAAGGATTTACGTTAATTCATGCCACGTCAGCCTACTTCGTGATGCTTTTCCTGTTTCATCAGCTAGTTACCAGCAGAACTTAGGTTTAAAATGAAATACCTTCAGATGAGTTTGCTTCCTTCTTTGTTTGTTCTAATTCAGTAGATAAGACTATGGTTTGCTCCTTCTTTTAGCTTGAGAATGCCAGGCTGTCGTCAGAGATGAATACTTCTACTGTCAACAGTGCCAGAGAAGAACTGATGGAAAGTCGTATGAGAATTGAGAGTCTTTCATCTCAGCTTTCTAATCTACAGAGAGAGGTAAGTATCTTCCCCTAAGAAGAATTGAAGTTCAGCTTGAAAGCCACTTCCACCACAGTAGTGTACCTGCTTCGCTCTTACCAATGCCACTTTTCAAAGAAGGCAATGTTTTTTTGCACTGTAGTTTCACAGTGCTCCCCAGATTTTTTTTCATTTTGCATTGTATAAATGTCCTCCACGCAGGAGACTATGATCCCTAAATGAATAGATTACCCAGAGCTAAGGGAATTGCCCTTGAAGAAGCCACCTGCTGGATAATCCCCTGGCCTGACCCAGGACCCAGGTTTTCTGGCTCATCCGGCAGCCTCATCTCCACATAGTGTTCTTCCCAACATACTCCCTTTCATCACATTTGGAAACCACAATGAAGAAAACATGCAAAAATTCTTTGTGAATGGTAAATGATTCATATATCTAGATAAATTCAGTACATGAACTACTTAATAATTAGTATCTTAGGAAGTAGTATTAATTTGTGTATTAGTTAAGAATTTAGTGGCCAGTTCGTTCATTGGTACACCGAAGTGACAAATGACTACATTGCTGGTTTTGTTGACTAGGTGTCTATCTGTACATAATGGTACATTCAACATGCGGCTTAAGCAGATGTGCCACACTACTTGAAATCTGTTTCAATCTAAAGGTGCTGTTGTGGATGCAAAGTACATATACCACCATATAGATATTCATAATGTTTTACTAACCTACTCTGCTCACCTTAATTACTTGCAAAGTAATTTCATTCAGCTTTTGTGCTGATAGTAGTATTTTGAAGTTTCTCTGTAACACTGAAGCCAAAAGGGTCTTTGAGCTCACTCAGTCTGACCTCAGACCTAGGTGAGTTTCATGACTCGTGAGGCTGCACACTGATGCACACTGATGGGCGGGTTTCTCTCCTAGTTTCCAGTTTTCACTTTACACCTTGCTCTCCTTAAAGATTTTCTTGTAGGAATTTAATGGATAATCTTTTTTGTTTTTTTTCCTCCATTATAGCTTCTTAACAGCTACCTTTCCAAAAATAGGCATCTCTGTTCTTACTCTGAAGAGACATTTACTACTTTTCTCCAGTTAATAAATTATATTTTAGTTATCTGCTTTCCTTCAATTTTACATTTCCCTACCTTTTATTTAAAATTTTTAATTTGGCTGCTGCTTAATCCTGATGATGCTGGGTACAGTTGTTTTACAGACGGGACCGAGACTTGTCTGTGGTTAGTAGTGGTAGGCTGTGGCCACGTGTTCTGACTCAGGTTCAGGGCTGTTTCACTGTGTGCAAGTTTGTTGCTATCCTTGCAAGTTTTTTTTGTTGTTAACTTCAGTTTAGTAGACTTTAAACAATGTTAGGCAGGTCCTGGGGGTTTCCAGGAGTTAACTCCTTAGGAAACAGGAGAGAAGCATCTCCTTCAACTGGAATAGTTTTAAATTTCTCTAAGGTGGGGTGGGAGGGCAGAAAAGTGGGCTCCTTTGCTGAATTTATTACTGGTATCAGATTTTATGAGAAATAATATATCTTGAGGAAATCTATTAGTTGATAAATTTTAGCCTTAGAAAGATTGTTTTAAAAAAGAAGTAAGCCATCTGTCTCAATATTTTCCTATTGTATATCTTAATAGCATTTGTTGTTGAGTCATAGCAATTTCATCATGTTGCCTCTTAGGCCATAGAATTTCCTTTTGGTTATATGACTTATGTTAGTGAAGTACTTCTTAAATTTTACTTAAAATTGATATAGCTGACGTTAGACAATTTTTTAAATGATGCTGTAGCATTTAAAATTAGGGATTTCACATATCACTAACAGAGCTATCATTTCTATCTAGAATTTTTACTTTGTCCAAATTAATTGGTTGCTCAGAGTCTGTTTGGCTTGCGGGAGTCTTCAGAGGCACTTAGAAAGCACCTCTAATTTTTTGTTTTCCTAACACCCAGCCTCTGGAAACTTCTCTTGCACCTAGAACATAATAAACTAGTACAATAAACTGTTACATACTATGAAATTAAATAACCAAGACCATTAGGAGTCGTTCATAACATTTTAGAGTTAGAGGTAGGATCTTACAGATAATCTAGTCAGACCTCTTTGTTTTCCAAATGTGAATAGTAGTTTAGTGAGTGCCAAGAGTCTCATATGTAGTTAATGGTAGAACTGGGAAGAAGAATCTAGGTCTGTCTCTCATGTTGCATTCTGTTTTTTTTTTTTTTTTTTTACTACATAACAGATGTAGTGCTGCTATTTAAAATATAATTTAAATATTTCTATTTAAATACAAAATGATTCACAGTAACCTTAAAATTTTTTTAGACCTACATTTTGATTTTTCTCTCTTAAAGAAGTCTGGCATCAAAGGCAGACAAATAGGCACACTTTGGGGTTTCCAAATCTAGGCTCAGAGGTTCTCTTTGATTCTTGGGTAGTTTATGTTTCTCCTCAGCTCTCCTCTAGATTCATCCTTGCTGCCCATTTTGTCTACCTCTCACATGGGAGGTAAACCGAAGAGGTTGATTGAAGAGGAGACATTTAAACTTACATATTTTTTCTTTTGGAGGAAAGAAAATATAAAGTCCAAGAGGAAAAAAGAATTTCTCCATTTATAGCATGTTTTTTGCAGATGCAGTTAAATGCAGGTTCTCTAGGGCAGGAATTAGCTTTAGTATTGCTCTGATATGGAATGTCAGATGCTACTCAGAACTATAATTAATTGCTTGATTGGTTATTTTGTCAACGACCTTTTTATTTTGGTATAATTCTAGATTTACAGGAAAGTTGGACAGTACAGAGAGTTTTCCCCTATCTTTCTCACTCAGGTGTCCCCCATTCTTGGTATCTTATATTATTATGGTACATTCGTCAAAACTAAAAAGTTGTCATTGGTACATTTTATTAACTACACTACAGACTATTTGTATTTCACCACATTTCCTGTTACTGTCATTTTTCTGTTTCAGGGTACCACATGTCTCCCTAGTCCCTGGTCTGTGACAGTTTGTCAGACTTTCCTTGTTTTTCAGTTTTGAGGAGGACTGGCCAGGTACCTGGTAGACTGTCCCTCAATCTGGGTTCATCTGGTGTTTTTCTCATGATAAACTGGGGTTATTATCTGTTTTAAGTGCCCTTCTTGATACACATCAGGGATTACATAACATCTGTGTTACATTATTTGTGATGTTAACCTTTATCATCGGGTAGAGTAGTGTTCGCCAAGTTTTTCCACTGTTCAGACTACTGTTTTTCCCTATCCATACTCTGTTCTTGAGAAGCAAGTCACTAAGTCCATTCTGCTATTAGGGCAAAGGACAGGAATTCAACTTCACATCCTGAAGGGGGAGCATCTGCATTTATTAAGTGGGTTTCTTATGTAAAGGTTTTTTTCTTCTTCTGTTTATTTGTAAATTTATTCATTTATTTGTCCATTTCAATATGGACTCATGGATATTTATTTTCTACTTTGGGGTATAATCCAATGCTACATTATTTTATTGGCTCAGATTGTTCTAGCTTTGGCCATTAGGAGTTTGGTCAGATTGGCTACCGTGTCCCCCTATTTTGGGACACATCTTTACTTTCTGATACTCTAAGATGCTCCAGGCTTATCTTGTATTTTTCCTGCTCCAGCCTTAGAATCAGCCATTTCTCCAAGGAGCCCTGGTCCTTTTTACTGGAGAAAGGTATATAGAAATTGATATCTGGGCTTTAAGTGTGATCACTGGTACTAAGGTGTCATCGCTTCTAGGCCCTCTTGCAGGCAGAGCTAGGTGATACATGGAGGTATGCTAACCCATGTTTATACACTTATCTCCTTATATTTATATTAAACTAAATACCAGTTCGTACTGATGTTTCGTACTCTAACCCCGTACTACAGGGTTCATTTTAGGCTTCCTTTCTCGCTTATCTGTAACTTTTCTCTCCGAGAGTAAGAAACCTGGTTTCTACCATCCTGTTTACTGATTGGTTCACACCAGTAAAACAGTTTCAAAGTTTTTAACCCAGACCCCTATGAGAAATAAATTTATTATTTAGGTATAGTGTTTCTGCACAGTGTAAAGCTCCTTTTTGTCTCTAGCCTTCCAGACTTAATTTTTGCACAGTAGGGTACCCTTGCTCTCCTGCTGTGATGCAGCTACTTGTGATTCTGAGGGCCTAAGCTATCCAACAGTCTTTTTGAGTTGATTACCTTTGTCATTTTCAGAGGCTACTGAGATGAATTCTGTCTTGGAGAAACACAGAAGAATAATTACCTAATGAGTCACAGGTTTCTAAGATGAACCTTCTGGTATAGGATGTGTGATTTCTCACTTTTTAAATATCAAATATAAAATTTTTATATTTATAATAATATTTATAGACCACACTGTATTGTATAGTCTTTGTGTGCTAATTGAGCATGGAGAGAGCACAGCAGTCCTAAAGGGATAACCAGAATCCCTTTTTTTCAGTTCTGAATAGTTTTCAGTAGTTCTCTTTTGTCAATGAGTTTCCCATCTTTTTAGTTCTTTACTTTTTTTAATTCGTATTTCTGAGCTAAAAGGCTTATAGAGGAACCAGACTTGACTTTTATTAAAACCACAGTTTCAAAATGTTTTATATTGGCCAAATACAGAAAAATTATACGTACATTTATGACACTTACATTTGATGAATGCATCTTTTTATTTAGTCTTTTATAAGCCAAAACTTTCCTGTGGGCTATATTTTATATTGGAAGAATTTTGGTGTTTAATTTATTAAAATCAAAATCTCTTGAATTCTAATGTTAGCCATTCCTTAGTTCTATTTCCTTTCCAGTCCAGGAAATGGTTTATGGTTTAAAATAGCTGCCTTGTGCAAATATGGAAATGTTCCTAGAAAGTAAGATATGTTCCCTTGAATCTGAAGTCTAGAGCATGTTTGGAGAGGATTCAAGAGTTGGAGGACTTGCTTGCTAAAGAAAGAGACAATTCTCGGCGCATGCTGTCTGAAAAAGAGAGAGAGATGGCAGAAATAAGGGATCAGATGCAGCAGCAGCTGAATGATTATGAACAACTTCTTGATGTAAAGTTAGCCCTGGACATGGAAATCAGTGCTTATAGGAAACTCTTAGAAGGTGAAGAAGAGAGGTAAGTAACAGCTATCACCTACTTTTAGTCTACTTTTTGCCCCTGCCCTTTTTATTTAAAGAAAAGTATATAAGATTGTGTTTTATTTTAAAACAATTAAGGCAACTTTAAATAATTTCTGTCATTTCTTTTAAAACCTAGGTGTAGAGGTAGGTAGTAATAGATCATATTTCTATCTCAGCAAAAAATTGTTGCTCAAGCAATCTTTTTATTACTCCTCTTACTACTACTACTGTTATTACAAATTATTATAAATGCTGGACTGTGTGTGTCAGGATGGATTCTTTCATTTGAGATTTTGAATGTTTTTATAATTTAATGTGTTGTAAAATTGGATTTGCCAAAAGACTTCATACTTATTTTTCAAATCTGGTTAGTTGTATAAATCCTTTTCACCCTTTTTCTCAGGAAAAGTTCTAAAGGAACGTACATGATGATTATAATTTTGTAAAAAAGAAAATGTATGAAAAGATTTAAGATAAATCTGCTAAATATAACAGTGGTCGTGATAGGGTGATGGTAGATGGGATGGTTTCCTTCCCTGTTTTGCAAACCTTCTGCATTATGGTTATATTCTATTCCTAGGAAAAACATTCAAATTATTACTTTTTTAAAAGAAAATTGAAGAGTGGCATCCTAGTTATCTTAGTTAAGATGTGTATCAGCTTTGTCTAACATCAGTAATGTTTTGCTTTAGAAATGCATGTGCAGGATAGCAGTACCCATTTTTTTAAGGGAGGAAGGGCATATGTTTCATAAATGGAACATTTAATTTTTCCCATGTAGATTGAAGCTTTCTCCAAGCCCTTCTTCCCGTGTGACAGTATCACGAGCATCCTCAAGTCGCAGCGTGCGTACAACTAGAGGAAAACGGAAGAGAGTCGATGTGGAAGAATCAGAGGCGAGCAGTAGTGTTAGCATCTCTCATTCTGCCTCAGCCACTGGGAATGTCTGCATTGAAGAGATAGATGTTGATGGGAAATTTATCCGCTTGAAGAACACTTCTGAACAGGTGAAAAACAGACCCATTTCTTTTTCCAGCAAGGCTGTGCTGACTGGTGGGCTATCTTGCCATGTAATAACTCCTCAGCCTTTATTTGGATTTTGTAGTCTTCATGGAATAAGAATTTTCCTCCTCCTCTTTATGCAAATTCATGAAGAAAGTATAAATTAAAATAGGGGGAAGAGGAGTTGGTGTTCTTAGTGGTTTAAAGATTATTTTCGTTAGCCCATTTTTACAGAGCCAGGGCTTATTCCTCACGCCTGGTCATTTTGTCACAGTGACCTTCCTAAGGATGGATTGTTACTCCCTGCCCAAGCCAGATTTGTGAAAAAGATTTGTGAAAAAGGTGAAGTTTGGGTATAGATGGTGGATATTCTCTCACAGCAGTTAATTTCATGAAAAGAATATGAACCAGACTCAGATATATGCAGGGAGTGTTTTCTCTCTAAATGAATGAAGAAATGAATGTTAATGATTTAATTTATATCAAGAATAGTATGAAGCCCTGTCTTGAAATTATTTAAGAGCAAACATAAAATATAGGGAATTCTGAAGTTTTGAGCTGGGGCTTTTGAGAGCTCGGTAGTGAAGGTCCTCCTTGACCTAGGCATCGTGGAGCTGGGGGCTGTGAAGGGGTGTGAACCGATTCTAGAGGGAGGCAGGTCTGAGGGTGCAGTGGGGGTGCAGTCAGATGGATGTTACTTTCGGAAAAGTATGTTCAGGATTTGTCAAACGTTGTTTGTGGAAATCACTCTGTTTCTCACCAGAACTATTAAAAAACTATCTTGCATGTGGATGAAGAAATGATTTGATGGGCAAAGGAACCCTAGCAGTTCTGATACTCAAGAGAGTAGGTTCTAAGCCTTCTTTGTCATTATGACTTCAAATGGTAGAGAGCAGAGTAGTGTCTACTGCTTCATTGTTATAGTTTGGTGATTTTTCGAAAGGTGAGGCAACCCTGTTTGGAGCTATTCTGAGGCTGGCTGTCAGCCTGGTTTATTCTCGTCTTTGAGTTGGAGATGCATATAAATTAGTGTAGCTAATTGCTTCAATATCCTGTACCTTTCCCAAGTGTCAGACAGGCCTGCGCGGCTTGGTGCCTAGAGATGTTAGCTAGCACTTGGGATTGGCTCATTGTGTCATTGACTCTTTTTGAGCCCCTTATGCTTTAAGGTAAGAGTTAAATGGGCAGAAGTGGTATAGATGCAGAGTAAAAGGGATACATTTTCTTCCTTCTGTTCTAAGCTTCTGTGCCTGTATTTTAAAAGCTTAAAGTAATCAAGTATTAGATGTTTATATGACAGCTAGATTATGTTGTAAATTTAAGAGTCACCTGATTCAGCCATGAACATGACCATTTAATTTGGTTCACATCCCTTTTCTTCTAGTTTTGTCCCTTTAAAATTAAGTAACTTAATAATTCAAATTGCAACATTGTCACAGTTACTGTTTTGCAGAATGACAAAGCCATGTTTTTTTTTTAAATAGGAAAATATGAATCATAGGAAGATGACCATAAAGCTAGTTTAACTGCCTGTATTGATGTTAATTTATTTGATTATTCCCTAACTTTATGTTTGAAGTGACCTTCTTTTATTTTGTTCTGTGAATAGGATCAGCCAATGGGAGGCTGGGAAATGATCAGAAAAATTGGAGACACATCAGTCACTTACAAATATACCTCAAGATATGTACTGAAGGCAGGCCAGACTGTTACAGTAAGTGAATTTAGTTATCATTTAACTTCATTGTCTCAACTAACAGTTAAAGTAATTTGAGAAAATTTTTGACTTAAAGAGAAGCATTTTAGAAATGGCTCTTAAAACATCTTTGATATTACTAGGGAATCACATGTACTATTAAAGATTTTAAAAGTTTTATTGAGAGTGGTAATTGTATTAAAAGTGAAAGAATTGACCTTGAATTCTTTTTATTTTGTCTACTCTGGTAGATATAAAACAGCTGTCTCTTGACTGATAATTGTAGCCCAGTGTTAATTCAGGAGATACCGCTTGACACAAAGAACAGTTTGGGAGACAGTCTGTTAATGCTGAAGTATACCTTAAAGCGATAGTCTTCAGCTTTAGATGAGCATCAGAATCATTTGGGTAGTGTCCATGCCCCACCTCACCCTTAGTTACCATCTCTGGTGTTGGCATAGGGACCTATGTTTTCAATAAAATTCATTAGGTGCTAGGCACTGTTCTAAAGAGTCACTTCTTTAAACATAATATTTTAGCAAGAGTAATGTGATTTTTACATAGTATCTAAGGGTCTAGATTTACAGAGGTGGCAGTGTGCCATTGGAGTCTATTCTGAGTTCCAAATGATTCTCTGTTGTTATGTTCTGAAATACGGAGTCTTCAGTAGTTACTAAACATCATTTGCTCACATTTTGGAGAAGTATGCTTTGTTGAGCAAACACAAGGTTCCTCTGCTTTTACTTAGTAAGTAGATTTAGCAAACAATAAAATATGTTTTGATATAAATTTTAAAGAAATCACTGTTTTCAGTCTTAAGGAAAATAGAAATGACTCTTTTATCGATTCTTTTTAAAAAATACTAAACACGTTTTAATTTTGACTGGTACAACCCTCAGTGTTTAAGAGGAAAGGCTCAACAGGTTAGAACTTCCCTTTAAAAAAGTGTATTTATAAAGCTTGATGCCACATTGTGAGGATATCAGATGCTAATTTTATAATAATGGGTAAAAATGGGAACAAATAGCCTAACTTCATTATCCTTTTTTTTTCCTTAGTAATTACTATAGTGAGAGAAAATTGCTCAGTCTTATTATGTGTCTTACAGAAGCTGCATAATGTAGTGCAAAGTGTCTGACATTTCAATTCTAAAGATTCAGATTTGAGTGTACTCTCTACTCTCTAAAGTAATGTGAAACCATTATGCCAATCATTTGTTTTCCACTAGATATAGTTCCTCGGGGTATAAATAGATATATATTCTGTAGGTCTAGTGGAGAACTCAGTTATCATATAAAATAATGTATTGCATTTTTTTCCTTTGGCAACCAGCATTAAATGTGATAAGAAGCTCTTTGGGACATGGTAGTGATAAGTAATTGTTCTATAAAATTGTACAAGGCAATAGCAAAGATGACTTTAAAACTTTAAAACAGAAGAGAACTACATATGTAATTTTAAAAAGTAAAGATGTGAAATTATCTTTAGTATTACATTTTATTTACCCCAGTATATCTAAAATATTATCATTTCAACATGTAATTAATATAAAAAAATTATGTCAGATATTTTACCTTCTTTTTTTTGAACCGAGTCTTTAAACTTAGATGTCCTTACAGCGCATCTCAAATTGGACTAGCCACATTTCAAGTGCTCACAAGCCACATATGGCTACCATATTGAAGAACACAGCTCTAGGACATATTAATTTGGAGCTAAATTACTTAGTGAAATGACTGACATTTTACAATTATTATTAACACTAAATCAAATACATGATTCTATATGGACTAGTGAAAAGTATTGCTTGAAGTTAGGAAAATACTTACATTTCATATAATCTGAAAGTCTGCGGAAATCCAGTTCCTTCTTTCAGTTTTGTCCCAGTAATGCTTGATACCCCTTTTCATTTATCATGCTGGTGGGAGATCTGGAAGTTTTAAGTGAACATCTAAGGAGGAAGGTCTCTCTCCCAATCCATTAAGTCATAGACACTTCTTACTTAAAATTATACTGCCTCTACCATCTCCAGTCTTCCTTTTTCCATCATAAAGCCCTTTATACTGTAAAGCAATTTATGGGGTAGAACACTTTTCTATTTTCGTATGCTCTTTTAGAAAGATCAGGGCCGGTAGTAGTGTCCCTATAGATGAGGACATTGAGTGTAGTGATTTGTCCAGGATTCAAACCTATGTTTTCACTTTACCCATACTCTTCTGCCAATAATTACATTAAAAATATGGCAGAATTTCCATGCTGATGAGATGGGAAACATAATTATTTTCTTTGTCTTGCCTGTTTTATTTAGCAGCAGTCATATTATTCATTGAGCAGTGGGCGATTTGTCCATTTCCTATATTTTTGGAGTTTAATCTCAGATACTCCAGGGTATTGTGATACACCATTCCTGATTGGAGACATACCAGTTTCTGTAAGAATATTCTAGATAGGCTGTCTGCTGCGAAAGATTTGAGAGAAGTTAGTCATCTCCACATTTTTGCTGTAGGTAGCCAGAAGATACTGTTGGAGGGTGTAACAAGGCGCCCTTAATGTATGTTGGTCCATAAAACCCATAGAAAAATAGAATGCTATCAATGAGAGCTAATATTCACTGAGTGAGCTAGCCACTCTGTGTGGGTAATCACTTGTTCTTAACAACATCTCACATGTTATAGGTACCATTTCTGTCCTATTTTATGGATGACAGAAGTAAGATAATTTTCTCAAGGTCAGTTGCCATGTAGAGGAGCTCGGATGTGAATGTAGGCAACTTCACTTCAGAGCCCTGTGGGTTCTTGACACAGCTAGTTAATATAGCAAGTCTGAGGGTAGGACACAGTTCTGAGACTTTAGAATCAGTCCTACAGGTGTTCAAATCTCATCATGTTGTTGTTGTCACTGGTACATGGGATTGCTAGCCTCTGAGTAGACTGACATCCTTTCTTTTTTCCAGATCTGGGCTGCAAATGCTGGTGTCACAGCCAGTCCTCCTACCGACCTCATCTGGAAGAACCAGAACTCCTGGGGCACTGGCGAAGATGTGAAGGTTATATTGAAAAATTCTCAGGGAGAGGTATGACTGTTTTATTAGTATCACTACAATGGGTGGCAGTTCCACTCTAGAGTTCATGTGGTGGACGTGGTTCCATAGTGTATTGGTTAGCATGTCTGCTTTACACGCAGAAGGTCCTGGGTTCGTGCTCCAGTGGACCCATGGTCTATGGCCATGCCACCCTGAACAAGCCCGATGTCTGATCTCGGAAGCTAAGCAGGGTCGGGCCTGGTTAGTAGTTGAATGGGACACCACCTAGGAAGACCAGGTGCTATAGGCGTAAATAATAATAAAATAAAGTTTATCTGGCAAGCGTGACTTCTTTGCAAAACTTAGACTGAAATATAAAGTAACTGGTTAAATCAGTCCAAGGCTGCTGAGTAATTCAAAGTGAAGCTGACTTCAGATTTTAGGAACGAATGTGAGTGTATCGTAGAGTACTGCTTACTAGGTCAGCACCTGTCTCCACTTGTACACTGGCTTTGTGACTTTGGGCTAGTTCCTTCACCTCTTTTCTTACTTTAAAATAGAGATAATAAGACAATATAAATGAGATGATATATGAGAATAGTATAAATGAGACAATTTTTGGGAGATGCTTGGAACAGTATCTGGCCTCTAGTAAGTGTTTACGTTGTTCACCTTGTGACTAGCTCTCAGAGTGTTTGTGAAACTCTGAGTTTGAAGATTGTGGAGTTTGAAGATCTGCTTGATGTGTATGTTTTCAACATGTCAGTCCTAGAATTCTTGTCAAAGAACCTTACCTACTCCACTGTCATGTAAAGATACCATGGCGCCCCCACCACCCGCACACCCACCAAGAAATAAAAAGTGTCTGTAAAGAAAGGAGTGGTTGCGGGTCTAATCGCTGTTCCCTTACGGATTCCTCCCCCTCCCACAGTGCCAGGTGCATGGCCCTGGCGAGGTTGTGCTCTCTCACCAGAGCAGTAAGTACATTGAGGGCAAGGACCGATTCTGGTTTTTCCTGACAGTGCGCCTGACACATAATAGGTATTCAGTTAGAATTTACTGGAAAAATTTTTTAAAAAATCAAACATGGACTTTCAGTTAAAGTTCAGAGAAATCAAGTAATTAACTGCATTCATTAACAGGGGTCTGAGATATTTGCGTAAGAAGTCCAGTCCCTGGCTAACTTCTTGTCCTCCCTCTCTGTAAACATCTGCTGATGCTTAGGAATTCATTGTCTACTGAATGAAGAGTGTCCCTGATCTCAGACTGAGACTGAAAATAAAATGGCATCTGACTTTTTCTCTAGACCTCAGTATAGTAGTGCAAGGTTTCGCGGTACACCTGAGAAATTCGCCTCCAAATAGTTGCTGGGTTCTCAGGGTCGGGAAGTGTTCACAAATGCCTTCAGTAAGTTAGAAACTTTGGGGTGCTGGGTCTTCCTTTAGTTCTCTGTACAGAAGTCCTCACTTGCTTCTTGCCCGTGGCGCTTTGGAATCCTTCCCAGCTATCACTGGTGCTGCCACCCAAGTGCTGGAATTAGCTCCGAGGCTGGTAGTTCCCCTGACATCTGAAGTTGGCAGAGCACACGTCTCTTTCAGAACATTGTTGTGAGTGGTAATTCTGCTCAGATCATAAAGCACAGATGAAATAGGCATTTGTGAGCCACGGAATCTGGTTGCCATAGCATTTTTTTTTCTGAGTGAAAATGTGTCCCAAGTTAGAACTAATAGGAGGATATTTGGAATGCAGCAGGGTTAAAAGCCCACACAGTAGATGCAGTGATAATGAGAACAAAGTAGATACCACAACATGGGACATGTCTTGTTGTTTTACCTGTGACGTCCCATAAAGCTAACTGAAGCTCAGATTTCCCGTCATAATTCAGACCACTGACTGTCAGATTAATTGGTTGGTTTGTCTGTTCATTTAACAAATTTCAGCTTCCTGCTTGCTAGGTTCTGTTAAGTAAGTGACTTCTTTCAGGAGTGAGGAAAGTATTAAGAATATAGTCTTTATTTATTTCTGTGATTGTCAGATGACTGCTTTTGGCATTTATTTATTTAATTATGTAAGACCATATTTATTAGTAGGCCCTAGACCATATTTGCAAAAATCTATAATTACCACCAAAAAGATCACTTTTCTATAAGATTGAAGATAATTGGCTTAAGTTGGTTTAATTTTTTATGTATATTTTCTTCTTGCTGAGTTGTTGAAATGTCAGAAAACCTAATTAAATTGAGTTTAAAATAATTGGAATATCTGGTTTCACAAAACCAGAAATCCAGAGATAGTAGTAGTGATCCATTGGCTTACCCAGTGTCCCCAAGGATCTTTCTGTTGTCTCTGCTTCCCGTGTCGTCTCCCTGGTGGATTCGGGAGGGTGGCTGGCGGCTCCTGGAGGTGCATAGCTCCCGGCTAGCTTCTTGTGGGAAAGAGCATCTTCCCCCATGAGGGTCCCCATCCTTACTGTACCAGCTTGGGTCACATGCCCACCTTTAAACCAGTTCCTGGAGCCAGGAGTACAGAGCTAGAGCTTGAGCCTTCTTCCTCCCTCCACAGCTGGGTCACACTTGGCTCATTGTGACACACCTGTCCCATCTCCGTGGGGAAAGATAGTTACCCACATGAAATTGGGGGCTCTTACTGGGAGATAAGGGAGGGGTGCTAGATGATTAAAAACAGCAAATGTCACCGTGATAAATAAAACGGTTTTGTATGAGTAAAATAAAAAATAAAAGTATCTCTGTACCTTCTAGAATATAAGAATAACTGAAACTTTTATATATGCAAATAATTAGTTAAGCATACAGAGATATCGTAGTTTAACAATCGGCTCCTCCATTCATAAAAACCACCGTGATTTGTAGCATGTAGTACTGATTTCTGTGGTGTAACTACTCCCACCGTGGTGATTTAAGGCCACCAGCGCGCCATTATTGAGCCCAGAGTGGTAAAGAGATGAGCACATTAGCTGGTCCCAGAGTAGATTTAGATGGGTGTGCCTTCATGTGCCCAAGGCCTTATCAGGGCAGACTGATAATGTATTTTATTATAGAGGCCATTTATGTGGGCCTTTCAGGGTACTTGGTAGGGTTGGATATCTTGCTGAGAGGAATTTTTTTAGTAAAGACACTTACCTATTGTACTTTGACTAATAACAGTTTCCTGAGCTTAGCCTCCTAACAACTTTTTGGTTCTAAGTTTGTTCTGTTATTTTCTGTCTAAATTTTTAGACATTATTTAGCTCACTCATTTTCCATATACACTTTCTGTATTAGAGTAATTGGTTTTTAAATGTTCTTAAATGAAAAGTGCTTAACTGCAGGCTTACATTAAAAGTAGTTATGTTGAAGCGATTAATAATTAATGAAGTTGGGCAAGTTGCTGCTTTCTAAGCTTCTCATTTGAGGCTAATAGTCTTAAGTTGCATCATGAGCTTTAAGAACCCGCTATAAGGTGAGAATTCTGTAACAGATTTTCTTTGACTCTCCGCCCTCCCCTCCCCGCCCCCCACCTTATTTTAAGATGAGTTGAGGAAAGCTAGATCTTGAGAATCTTTTCTGTTATGTATGCCACCATCCCTGCAAATCTATATCTGAGTTCAAAGAATTGTAATTGATCCAAGGGTTACATGCTTTTTTTTAGTGCTAATTTGGCTAAGGCAGGCTGGTTGATATTTGTGAAATGGCTGTTTGTGTGTGTTAACATAGACTGAGCTCACAGAACTGAAGTTTCCAGCTAAATGAGTGACTCAAAATGGTCCATCCTTCCTTGGCCCTACAACAATGACCAAATTCCTCACAGAATACTACTGCACTGCCTTACTTCATGCACAGAGTATATCCGTGGACATTTTACACACTGAAGTCTTATTTCTATGACACTTTTGATTTTCTTCCTCTGCCATTTTAAAGGAGCTAGTCTGTTAAATTTCAGATAAGCTTTTACTAACATTATTTTAGTGTCTTCCTCTTCCTCTAAAGAACAGAGTTATCTTTCTTGAGTGACCGTAGGACATGGCACGGAGTAAAATTAGATGCTCAGCTGCACTGTCTAGGACACTTGTGTACTTGCTGCCAGATCATCAGGTTAGCCTTGTGCTTACACAAAAACACTGCTGCATTGTGCAAGTCAGCATTCTCTACAGGAAAGTCATCTGTATTTGAGCCTTTAAGTAGAAAATGGAAATGATTACTTTGTGTCCTGCCAGTGAATGAATGGAGATGTAGCTTATGTGCAGGAGTAGCACCAGTGTGTTATTAGTAAGTAGGGCTTATGTGTCTTGCTTAAGAGGTGCCAGTTGCTGAAGGAATGAAAGAAGCTTGTCCTTTTCATCTCACTCATCAGGTGGTCCTGTTGTCACCGTGGTCCCTGGAGATCACAGCAGTTGGCCTCCAACTTCATTTTATTCAGCATTTACTTAGCACCTTTTCTTTGCCAGGAACCTGATAGATTTCCTCTGAATTTATGTTGAATGTTATAAGAATTTAGTGTGCCAAATCATTTACAGAATTCTTAAGTAACAGAATGGGATAAAAAGCAGTAGAAACTTCTCAGCAGGTATTTCAAATTGGATACCAATAGCTCCCCTGCAGGGAATATTGAAGATCTAATTAATGTACAAATTCCTGCTCAGTAGTTAAAGCTACTGATTAACCACTTAAAAAAAAAAATCCCTGATGTAGGAATGCTATTTCTTAAACTTAGGCAGAGGAATGGTTCCCTTCTCCCTAACCTTTGTGATTTTAAATATGGCTTTAACTTAAAATCAGACAACTCTTGTTTTAGGAGGTTGCTCAAAGAAGTACAGTCTTTAAAACAACCATACCTGAAGAAGAGGAGGAGGAGGAAGCAGCAGCTGAAGTGGTTGTGGAGGAAGAAATTTTCCACCAGCAGGTATTACTTTAATGTTTGTTTTAAATTTTAATAACAGAATTACATGAAAACCAAAACTAATTGTGGAGTTTGGTTTTCTCTCCCCCTATTATTTGATGAACCAGATCCATGATCTACACGAGGTTTTATTTTTCCTTAGGTGATATTCAGGATAGATACTGGAAGAGAATGTTAGCACTCCTTAAAAATTCTTTTTTCTTTATATCAAATTTCAGTTTTGCTCTTTGTTTTATAATGTACATAATGTGTTCTGGTAGGACATGTATATCACTTATAAATAAGTATATACAGATTGGTATGCATGCTCAAAATTATTTACTCTTAAGGGTTCTGAGTTTAGATCACTAAATTAGAGCAAGCATCTGCATGTAAACTTAAAAACTTAAAAAAAGAACAAAGCAATATTCAACTTCTGCACGAAAAAATTATTGCTGTATTAAGTTGCTAATCATCTAATTGCAAGATAGATTTTAGCTGATGCATGGGCTTTTGAGAGCCCTTGAAATGAAGAAGCTCTAAATTTGATTTTAATTAATTAAGTTGGAATTATTAATAACTAATGAGCCTTCGGTTTATATTCTCAAGCTATTTGATTCTGATCATTAATCAAAATTCCTATCCTTGTCCTTAAAAGACTTTGTCTCTAGATTTATAAGTCTGTTTATTTTGTTTCATTAGCCCCAGTCCTACTCCAAATAAACATGTTCACGTTTAGCTCCCGTGGTTGAGAACCGTGATTGTGATGGGTTGTATGAGGTAGAATGAATTTTTGGCTTGGATACTTCCTCATATATTTTGGAGGAATATTTAAGAAAAGATACTTTAGACTTGGCTTTAATAAGAAACAAGCATAGGATCCATTTCCTGCCCTTATTAGAAGCATTATTAAGGACTAGAAGTAAAATAACAATGTAAGATGAGTTCTTCTAGTAGGCAGATGCTGGAGAAGTCTCCCAGGCCACCAGAGCAGTAGAGAAGATATGTGAGAAATGTGCTGTCCAGTATTTTGAAGGATGGGCATTTATTTGGTTATGAGAAGGTAGATGATGGTGTTCTGAGGGTGATTGAATTATCTGTTGTTACATTAACAGACCACCCTAAAACAATAATTCCTTACTTCCTATGATTCTATGGTTTGACCGGGCTCAACTGGCCAAAATTTTTGCTCCACAAATGGAGACTAAAGTCAGTCATGCAGGTGCATTCAGCTGAGAGCTTGGCTGGGGCCAGAATGTTCTCCACATCTCTCTCCATGTGGCTTCCCATCATTCAGTAGTTTAGCTCAAGCTTCACAACATGGCAGCTGGCTTCCAAGAAAGTGAAAACAAAGAGCGCTAGATCTCTCAAAGGCTGGGCCCAGAAATGGCAGTGTCCCTTCCCATATTCCCTTGGTCCAAGCAAGTTACAAGGCAGCTTCAGTTCCAGGGGAGGGTAAACAGTCTCCACTCTTCACTTATGGGAGGAGTGGCAATGAATTTATGAAGATCTTTAATTCATCATAGGGGATATGTCAAGACTTGAGCACCAAGTTTGTCCATCGTAGGATGCGCGTGAGAGATAAACGAAGTCGGAAGGTTGATGTTAGGTTGACACAGTCTGGAATGCCTAGACAAGTGGTGCTGCACACTTGGGTGCAGAGGAGAAATTGAGACACTCTGGAATGGAGATTGTAGACCCTGAGGGACTACATGAATGGAGATTCATTAAGGCATTAGCTGAACTTGAGAGTGAGAAAAGAAAAAAAGTTAAAGATGTGTGAGGTCTTTAGCTTCGGGGATCAGAGAAAATAATGACATTCAAGTTCAAAAGAGGGAAGATGGAAGGGCACATCAGCTGGTTTGCCTTCACGTTGTAGAGAATGAATCCAGTGGCCTTTTGAGTTGATGAGAAGTTTTTTTGGTGGCCTTCATACTTGAGGAAGAACTTCATTTTACATTCAGGATATGAGGGTTGAAGATCCAGCCAGCGGGTTCTCTCATGTGTTCGTTAGGAATGGAGCCCAGTTATCTGCTCTTTCCTAAGTTACAAAAGGAGGTTCACGAACAGTGGTTTTCAACTTCAGTTGCACATAAGAATTACTTAGGGACTCTACAATTTTTTTTTACTCTGTCCCTAGCTCTGTCCTTAACTCTGTCTTTAATCCTGGGAAGCTTTACAATTTTATACAAATAGATACTCTTCCAGTTCAATGAGAAGTTATTTAATTGACCTAAGGACCTAGATTAGATTTTTTTTTTCCCAAAGCTCGTCGGATTCCAAGTGTGCAGCTGGAGTTGAGAATTGTTATTCTGGAATTTGTTGGAGTTTTGGGGGGAGGAAGTTCCTTAGAGATGGTTAAAAAAGATAAGTGAGAAATGATAGGGGTCCCTTTGAAGATAAGTAATGTGGATATGTAGTATTTGTCTTATTTTAAAATACTGTGATCCATTTTCTTAGTGCTAATTTTTCTTTCTGTCTTCCTCATCAGGGAGCCCCGAGAGCATCCAATAAAAGCTGTGCAATTATGTAAACTTCTCAAGTCAACTGTCTTCCTCAAAATAAAGAAGTATGGTAATCCTTACCTACATACAGTGCAGAGCCTTCTCAGAAGCACAGAATATTTTTATATTTCCTTTATGTGAATTTTTAAGCTGCGAATCTGATGGCCTTAATTTCTTTTTTCGACACTGAAAGTTTTGTAAAAGAAATCATATCCATACACTTTGTTGCAAGATGTGAGTTATCGACACTGAACTAACTGTACTGTTTGGAAAGGGTCCCTCAAACTTTTTGACATTTTTTTGTATTTTTTTTTTTAAGTTCTTATGAGAAGGGGAGGGGGAGGGTCAAGAAACCACTGTGTGTCTGGGCATAATTTGAAGATTGCTCCATCTAGATTAGCAATCTGCTCTTGATCATTCTCTGCTATATATAACGGTGCTGTGAGGGAGGGGGAAGCATTTTTCAATATATCGAAATTTTGTACTGAATTTTTTTTGTAATAAACAATCAAGACTACAAAATCTTTTTTTTAAATAGAAAAGAGAAATTTTGTAAGATGGCAATATTAACCTAATCATGTAAGCACTCTAGATGAAGGATTCCACAAAACTTTGTTTTATGGTTACTTCTCTTAGATTCTTAATTTGTATGGGGGATGGGGGGAGGGGGAGGGGATAGGGAAGGAAAGCGTTTCTCTTAAAATGCGTTAGTTGTGTTTTTTTAAGATAGTGTAACTTGCTTAAATTTCTTATGTGACATTAACAAATAAAAAGCTGTTTTAATATTAATCTGTTTTTTTAAATTTATGCTCAGTACTTGACATTTTTTAGCTTACTAACAATAGTCCTTTCAAAATGGGAACATAGGGACAGCGGGAGAAGACTTTGAGGAATATATTCCTTTTAAAGGAAAAATGGAGATTGTATTCCTAGAACCTAGTTTTACTGTCTTAAAATAGGGAAGAGATATTAAAAGCCATCTTTTAGAGGAGGAAGGTATGAATGACATGAAATAAAGGCAGTTGTGTGCTGTGTGGGATAACTTTGTTAGGTGTGGTAGTAATTAGGGTGTCGTTTGTTATGGGCTGGGAATTTTTGTCTTGTTATTGCTTCAGCCAAGTGAGTTTGCCTTATAGAAAGTAGAATATCTGAATCCTACCTAACAGATGATAACATTTCAGAAGCGAATCAAGAGTCAGTGTATGCTTTTTTCTTAAAATATTCTTGCAGTAAGCTGTGCTAAGACTACCAGCTTTCACTTGAAAATAACTCACAAAGTCCCAGAATTACTGTGCTCTGCAGATTTACTGCGTACTCTGGTGCCATTACAGACGAGATAAATGCTGGGTTAGAAATTCTGTCTGGTAAAGCAGATAAAATGATAACTTCTCAACACAGATTTATCTTTAGAATGAGAATGGCAATGCAGTATATGGCCAAACCCGATTGTGAAAAATTTTGTCACAAGATGGGATACTAGGCATCAAAATTCATTCTACGTACTTGATTGCTAGATAAACTAAACTAGGTTATAGAAATCAACACTAATTAGTTAGGAAGTAAGAAAAATTGGCAATTGTGATACAGAAGAGCAGTATAAACTCTAGTGAAATTTTTAGTAAAAATCCAGGACTCAATTTCGTGCCCATGAATGTGTGAGCAGTAGACTAAGTCTATTCAGACGGACAAACTTTAGACTAAATTGAGGTTTTTGAATGCGAGCTTCCTTACAGCTCTTCCTACAGAAAATGAGAGAGGCAGAAGGACAGACATATGCTACTTCTCTGTACCTTAATGTATCTCCTTATCAATGGAAGTTAGGGATGCAGCATATAAAAATGCATTTCTGGATTTAAACTGTTTTATGACAAGCATGAGTTTACCCCTCTCCCGTATTTTGTCTGATGATGATAGTTTCACCACTATTTGTACTCAGATTTATTTTTGTACTCTTGTTCAGTTCTGATCTCAGTTTTTACTAAGAAAATTCTGAATGTTCTTATTTTGTTGAATATTATCTTATTTCCATTTGCTGTCTCCCTTCTGGGATTTCTTTCAGACTATTACTGAATCTGTCCTCTTTCAATATGTTTTAGATTGCTCTGTGCTGTATTCTTAGTAAGTACTTTGTATTTATCTCACTGATTCTGTTCTGAGCCCTGTGTAATCTGGCCTGCCCATTGAGTTTCTAATTTTATTGACTATACTTTTCATTTCTGAAGTTGCCTTTGATTCTTTTCCAAACTTGTCTGTTCTTTTTTCAGTTTTTTTCATTATAGTTTCTATTCTATTAAAAATAACAGTAATCATTTATTTTATAGTCTAACTAGTTCTTTTTTCTTGAGCTCTTAGGGGCGCTGATTTTCTTGTTAGCTCCATCTGCTGACTCCCCAGTGGTGGTTTGTTTTCCTCATGGGGTTTTTTAGGATTGTAAACTGATCTTTGGCAAGGGTTGTTTATTTTGTGAGTGGTCCACGTCACAGAGTTTTGATGGTGTTTTCCGATTCCAACTCCCCAGTGATTGTAGTGGTTCAGACTTTATCATTGTTTTCTCATTGTTATGGTCGTGAAAATCCACTACGACACTGCATGGGTGTTCTCTGTTTTTCACAGGTGACATCTCCGTAACCCTAAGTGTCAGCTGAAGTTCGCCATTGCTCTAGGCTGGCAGGCAGCGTTCGGGTGGTGTGAGGTGTGGGGAGAACTTTAAGGTTTTGTGCTTTATGCAGCAGTGCCTGTTCTAGGTCCTCTCTGTGGACTCAAAACCATGTTCCTATCTCCTACTGTTAGCCCCCAAGATGATATATTTCAGACATAGAGTGCAGTTCTTTGTTCCTTTATGGCAGCTGGACATTTCTTGTTCTTTTAAGTTTGGCTCTGTATTACAGCACAAATTCAGTTATATTTTATCAGTTTTACAGTGGATGGAAGGAGGGGAGGATTGTCCATGTCACTTTAGTCCACTATCATACATAAATACATTAACATTCATTTGCATATGTATATAAGTGAGATATGATTATCCTAAGTCATGTCTCAGTTTCAATCTCTTACCCACCATCCCTTTCATCAGATCTTAAATTTACAAAGAAATTTATTTAAATACTGTTCCTGGCCAAAAACTCATGTTAGAAACCAAATGAGAAATTGAAAGTAGCAGCATGGCTATGAATTTTGGGAGGTACCACTAGAGGAGAATGATCCTTAGGGTTCAGACTTCTGAGTCTCTGAGGTAAGGTTCTCAGATTTCCAGGACACTGAATTGGCAAAACCCAGAATTCTGAAATTGGGACTAACTCTTCTCTCCCCGGCCAAAAAAAAAAAAAAAAAAAAAGCGGGGAGGAGCACCGAAGGAGGCAGTATTCAGGATTCCGTGTTTCTGCTATTTGCCTGCTTTACTAAGTCACATTCAGAGCCAAATTGGTGAGAATGAGGAAAATGCTTAGGCAAAATAATGTGCAAAACTCATAGAAGTCATATTTCAAATTGTTGGAGATAGAGCATCACTTAAGTATTGAATGGGAGGGAAGAAAGTAGGGAACAATCCTGGGAGTGGATGCTCCTTTGCTGTTTTGGAGGGTCAGAGTGAGGGCAGAGGATGATCACAGGAGGTGGACCGCCGTCCCTTTACCCTGGAGACGTCAGACCTAGTGGGAAATCACCTCACTTCCTGCCTCCTCCCTTTCACTTCCACAATAATGTGTTTTTTCTCACTCTCAGCAGCACAGTAAATCTGTCTCGTGCTGACATTTCTCCAGAGACAAAATGAACCTCTCAATTTAGAGAGACAGCTTATTCAGTACCTTAATTACTTTATAACAATAAAACACATATTCGCCCAGATTTATTACATGAGTGTTTCCTCCACCAATCTGAATTGGAACTCAGTTTAAATGCCAGCCAAATTTGCTCTTAGAGAAATGCAGCTCTTGTTCCATTTCAGTGGTTTTTATACTCCTTTGGCTGTGTGTTACTTCAAATGGGCCCCAGTCTGTGGATCCAAATTTCTCTGTATTTTGTATGCCATTTTCTTCAATATTGGTGTTAATTTCTTTGATTTAAAGTAAGAAAGTCCTCAATTGCCTCTTAAGCCTTCCTTCATGACCTACTGGCCCACAGTTACATGCCCTAATCCCCTTTGCCACCCTAGCATCTGCCAACCTTCTGAATTTCTACATGGATCCAGCTTTGGGGGCAGACCTCCCCGTATAATTATAATAGCGTGCAGGTACCTTCCCTAGTATTTTGTTTTCCTCAGTGTTTTGTGACTCAATCTGGATAATTCTTTTCAAACTGTCTGGTTTGGTCTGTTGAGTATATTCGAGTATTTCCACAACCCCCTTCCATGTAGTCCTGTGTCCCATGACAAGTTTAGCCACGAGTGCTAGCCCAAGTGTCTGCTGTGTGACCACACCAGAGGGACACATATTGCCCTGAGCAGGTCTCGCCTCTGGCAGAAACCGGCTTTCTACCTTACTGGCTGATAGTGATCTTCAGAGGACTTGTTCATTACCTAGTTTCTCCAAACTGTGAGTCCCAAGCCATTCTTTACTTTTTTCCCCTTCTCTTCCTCCATTATTTACATTTGGGCCCGGGAGCCTCCCAGCTCACGCTGCCCTCCGACAATACTACGTTTTGACTTGGATCCTGGCAGCTGGTGCTTTCTCTTCCAAAGCCCAGGATCGTGACCCAGCCTTCCTCTTGCTGCCAGCTCCTCGCTCCTTTGTTAAACTGCCTTCCAATGGGTGTCAACTGGACACTGGCCCCAAGCTCTTTCTGGGGCCAAGTATTTCTACAAATCATTTCCCAGCTGCCCGGTTAGATCATTTCTCTTAGGCTTTTGTCCTGCTAAGAGAGAAATTATTAGGCAATTTGAACCTTGGAAAAAACAACTGAAAACATTCACCGAGTGCCTGTTGCATAGTTCTCATCATCCTTGTGTTATAAAAGAGAAGGCTCGGACTGAACTCTGGGAGGTGCAGCCATGGGGTCACCAGGAAAAGCAGTGCTTGTGTTTACAGATCTGGAGGGGTCCCTTTGTGGAGAAGGAGGGGTTTGGGCACAAGATGGGAATGCTTTGGGTGACCCGGGCTGACCTCATACCAGAAATCCCTCTAGGATCCTGAAGTTGTGTCATGTACTTGGGGGAACATCGTGAACCCAACTCGGAAACTGGCTGGGGCAGGCTCTGGAAATGAGTGCCGCTCTGACACTGTACAGAGAGCACGGAAAACCATGTTGTCTCTTCCTTGTGCATGGAATAGTTTCATTCTCATGTAGGAGGAGAGAAAAGCAACCTAAGATCCAAAAAGGAAGGAGAGAGAGCGAAAGGGTCATTATCAAATGTTCACAAAGCCGGGCACTCGGCTCTCATTACTTACGTCTTCCAGTACCACGCTGGGTAAGCGGCATTATCCTCGTTTTGCAGATGGGGTAATGTGCCCAGAGCTTAAGTCATTTATTCACTCAGCATTCCTTCAGCCATTCACTGGGGGATTTGGTTTTGTCAGGCACTGCCTAGCAAAGCACCAGGAATACCATGATGGGAGACCCAGTTGTTTTCATGGACATGCGGTCTGATCACACAGGTCTGTATCTTGGATGATGCCTATTCTACTAGCCGAGGCAGCAGTCTGAAAATAATTTACATCGTTTATAAATGACAGCGGTGCTATTCATTGTCCGAATGAATGGGAACGATTCCAACTGTCAGATAATCCCCAAATGCCTATTTTAAATCTCTGTTGTTTCTAACGTTCTTCGAATTAATGGTAAACATAAGAAATATTATTTGCATGGTGCAGTTTATAAAATGCTTTCTTTCATGTAGATTAGCCGATTTGTATCTCTCAGCGCCAAGAGATGTGACTTAGGAGCAGGCAAGGGATTAATCGGCTTCCACAGCCAAGCGCTTGCTCTGCTTCTGTCTTCCTCCCTCTCGCTGCACTGCCGTCTGCAAACTCAGAGCAGCGAGCTGCAGCCCACCGACCGCGGTTTCCTGAGCTGGCTGCATTTCCGGACACACCTTCCCTGACATCAGGGAGCTAACAGAGTGTCGTGATTTAAAAGGGGGATAGTCACCATTCGGTAAGCTAAACAGGTGGCAGAGGACTCCACGAGTGGTTGAAAGCAGGTTGGGCCTCAGTGAAGGAACACATTGATAACGTTCCTGAAAACGGTTAAAGACGCCCCCAAGGGTGTGCAAGAACCCCAGTTACCCTAGCGGGCAGTATTGGAACTGGTGATTCAGCTCTGATTATAAAGGACGTTAAAATTTTTTTAAACGATAAATAACCATTCTTTAAAACAAGCCAAAGGTAGTCACGGGTTATATCCCAAACTTGTACTTTCCCACACAGGTGGGCCTTTTCCACAGACAGGAAAATAGAATGAAGAGGGCAGCCTTGTTTTTGCCTTTGAACTTAGCTCTGTGAATGGGAAGCCCTCGGTAAGAGCAGCAGTTAGTGACACAGAGGTGCTGTCACTTAGTGGTATGATACCAAAAATAACATTCCGCTTCTCCGTTTTCTTGTCTGTAAATTGAGACTAAAAGTTGTATACAGAGAGTTGATGGGAGATTGAAATTGGATCACGTGGAAAGATTATACCAATATAGTAGGTCTAAATAAATGAACAGGAATTAAAAACTAATGATTACTTCACATTGTTGATTAGGGGAATTGGAATAAGTAAAGTGAGACTCATGGAGTGACAGGGTGGTTTGTTGCTGTTACTGCATGTAAGCCTACAAGAGAAAGTAGTGTTGGTCAGAGCTAATATTTCTCCTGGCCAATTGGGTGGTGAAACCAGGAAAACTATTGAGAATACTGGAAGCGCCACATTTTAACATGTCATGAATAAATTTTAATTCACCAAGTGTTTATTAAGCACTTACTAAATGCCATGCTATGCACTAAGCACTGGCAATAAAATGTTGAGTAAAAGGCAGTCTTGCCCTGACCCCGACGGAGCTTACAGCCCAGTACGGACATCAATCAAATAACTGCACAAATGTGGAAGCCTACAGCAGTGCTAAGTGTGCTTCTGAAAGGGAGTCACCCCATTCAGTAAGGCTTCAGGGGCAACTGGTCTCTTGTGGGGATGGCCATTAGGAGAGATTTGTCTAGTTGGAGGCTGAGTTTCAAAGACGGATCTTGCCTTGGAAGAACTCTGCTGCACAAACCTCAACAATCATGTTAATTATGATCACACTGTGTTCGAATTCTTTGATCTCCTATTAGGATCATTTGAGTTCATTGAAAACTATGATCACCACCACCTCGCACAGTATTAGCTAAGGGATCCAGCAGGTGGTTCCTGAAGCCATTCTGCACTAGTCCTGGTTCAATCAGTCCAAACTCCAGCCAGGGCTCCCTCTCGTGCAGGTGGAGAGAGATGGTGGAGAAGAGGGGGCAGAGTGATCTGATTCCAGGTGAAATCTATGTGGGTAATGACGGGGTGCCACTGACCTACAGCCCAGCCTGTTTCCCTGGTCTCCCCACTGGTCCTGGACTTGAAATTTTGCAGGCACTCGACACAAGGGCCCAGGTCAGATGGAGCGCTTCAGTGCAAGGGGCGAGAGAGGTCTGTGAGGCTCTTCACCCAGCCAACTGAGCAGAACCAGGGTCCTGAGGTTCTTGGAGACGCACCTTTGCCTGCTGGCACGGATGGGGCTTGGGCTGGAACCTGGAAGCACCTGGAAATTTGGAATTTCTGCGTCTAAAGCTGCTCGAAGATAGACTGTGTCACCCTCAGAGAGAAACCCATACCTGAGAGGAGCTTGTAATGCGCTCCCATTCCCACCCTATTCTGGCTGGAGACATGTTAAAGCAATGCTCAGCATAGCAAGATCTGCTTTTTTTTTCTTTTCAAAATTGAGTATTATATGAGAGAGGACGACTATTTCCCACTTTGATGCTTTGGAACGTACACTTGGATTTTTCTATGTTAGGCAAATGTCAGCTCTCCGCCAAAGTAGTCTCCTTTGTACTGATTTGTTCCAAATCATTTAAACGTGTTAGTCACGTGGCTTGTCTCCACCACGTGGAGGTGCAATCTCCCTGTTGGATCTCTTTTTCCAACAGGAGGGAGGCATTTGTGAACTGTCAATACTTGTGACAGGTTGGTCACATTGCTTCTTTTGCCCCTGTTATTTAAAACCAAAGATGACAGTGACTGTTGAGGTGCCCTGTGTGCTCAGAGCTCAAATGGGAAACAGGATTTCTGGAACATACTTGGCAGTTACTCCTGAGTTTTCCATTGAGATCCAAACACAGAAAATCTGGCTTGTGCCAGTTGGCCATCCTTCTCGTTTAGTGCTGTCACCATGCACAGGCCTGCACACCGCTGAATCAGAGCTGTCCTCCTACTGTGTGCTCTGCAGAAGTGCTGAGCTGACTCTGTGCTAGATCTTAGAACTGAGATGACGGGATCTCGCTTGTTCTTCACGATGACTGTAGGTTGATATCAGGTTTTCATTTAAATACATAGTAATTCAAGCCTGCAACTGGATCAAGGGGATCGCAATGTCACCGGGCAAGGCCTCTGGCATACTAAAGCAACATGCGACCCAACCAGGGAGGACTGCCCTTCTCCTCCCACCCAGGTTGTTAGAAGAAGTAGCTGTGGATCTTTTGGCAGCATGTTCCCAAGGCAAATGATAGAAGGTTGGCAAACACTGAATTATGAAATAAAGGAAGGCGCTGGGGTGCTTTTGTCATCTTTGGCACAGGAATCCTATGTTACAGTATTGAGATTAGACCTTCAGTGTTTTTCAGTGTGTTCGTTACCTTCAGCAGGCTCGGTAGGCGATGGCTGACCTGATGAGAATGACTTTGGATGGTTATAATTGGGAAACAAGTTAATGCTCACTGATACTGTCTCTGGGGGAAACGAGAAAACTGACAGGATTCCAGAAGGCCGCTGTTTGAAGGGGCTCATTCAGTTCCAAGAAGAGACGGGAGGGGCAGGAAAGTGAACATATGTGCTACCCATTAATTGATTTGTATCATATGGCAAATTGTCCCCATCTGGGAGCTTTGTGACCTCTGTTACACTGTGAAGAGCTACCAGGAAGTTGTGGGGACAGATGTGTCCTCTCCTCATCTCTAATCCCCTGACCCCAGCAGAGCATTCAGCCACTTCTCCCCTGGATCCTCTCGCGGTCGACTGTTGCTTCTCACATCAACTGCCTCGTTCTTTTTCCTCCTCAAGCGACTCTGTTCCAGGCACTTCTTCCTTGGGTGGTGCTGGACTTAGCCACATGGAGCTGTCAGGAGTATGGGAAGGGGAAGGGAGGTGACAAAGGAGCCTCAGAGGACTTCACCTTGAGACATGCTGATATCGACAATAACAAGAGTTGGCCTGTAGCGGGATTATTTTAAGGCTGCGTGTGTGCACGCACACGTGCGCGTGAGACAGGAGTTTTTTGATGTGCACACATGCACTTTTGTGTTTATCTGTGGGGTGCATTTTCAGGTTCAGAGTAACGTCTTAAATTGGTAAGTTTTCCTCTAGGAGAACAACCCCATTTTTGGTCCTCAGTCTAGATGTTTTAAATTCACATTGGCCCACAGAGGGGTTTGATTCACAAAGCATTCTCTTCTCTTTGTCCTTTGGGTGGCAAACCTCTGTTATGCCCTGGGACCCACCCTCCTTGTCCCATGTTGGGATGGATGACAGAGAATGTGTCCTCAAAGTGGCCCCTCTGCCTGCCTGCCAGCCAGGGCTACTCAGCTGCTGCTTAACAACCAGAGAGACTTTTAGTCCGGGGCCGGGGAAGTCTTGCACGGAAAAGACCTGCCTGCCCATGCGCATCTATCCTGGCGATCTGAGTGCCTCCTGGATTTCCCGCGTTGACCTGGTGACACACAGAACACTGAGAACAAGCTGATGAAAACCATCCCCGTCCACACTGAACCCACTTCGCCGCCTCCGAACCAAAGCCAGACGTGTGCAGGTGCACCCGCTCACTTTATAAAGTAGAATCGGGGCTTCAGGGGAGCTTGTGGCTGTTTCTCCTCTTTGTTTCCAGTCAGTGGGTTGCCTCATCTCAGCAGCGAGACTGATCAGCGGCAGCCTCACCGGCACCCTCCAGTCTCAGCAGGTCGTGGGTTTTTTTTAAATCAAATGCCCTGAGGCCAGTTGGCCAGTGTTCAAACTTCCCTGATAGTCTTATGATTTTTTTTTCTCATTTGTTTTTTTGCGAATCATTTGTTCATACATTTTTAGTTCCTGAAAGGGAATTAGCTAGCCCAAAGTGTTAACAGATTTGCTTTTGAGAAGCCCTGCTGTTGGCGTCGTTTAACCATTTCTTGATCCCTCTAGTGCCTATAAATGATAGCAGTGCTTGGTCAGGTTCAGATTGTTTTTTTGGCAAGAATATCTCATGGGTGTCTCTGTGTATTTTCTATTGTATCACATCAAGAGAGACCAAATGTCAGCTTTTCTCTTTTTTGTGAAAATTGATTGGCAGGTTTAGGTGTTGAGGGTCTGATTCTTCCATTCTGAAGTTCCCCATCAGCTAATTGTTTTAGCATCTGTTAATGACCATTAGGTAAGTAGACTATTTCATTTAAATTCTACATTATTTTTATATGTGTAAGTCTTCTCTGAAGAACTTTCCTTCATCAATTATACCTCAAGGTCCAGTGCACACAAGATAACTTTTTAAAAAGCAGTTATTGGAATAATGATTTGGTTCTTTAGCATGCTCCAAAAGTGACTGGTGAGGGTTTTTTTAAGTATCATTATAAACTCATGAATTTTAACAAAGATGACGTATGTGTAAGAATTGGTGCAGTCGTTATTCTTTTTGATGCTCATATAGTTCCATCTTAGGCTAGTGTGAACCTATTTAACTTCTATCTCTTGTCCTCTGGACACATACCCCGTGGTTTTTCTTGCTTTCTGGTATGACAAGGTGTTGTTCTAGGTTCATCTTACACACATCTCATCCCTGACCGAGAGTTGGACATTTCTCCAAGGAGCTCTACCTCTTTTTAGTAGGAAAAAGGTATTTAGAGACCCCAACCAGGTGTGTTCAGTTTCTGAAGACTTTGCATAAGAGCGAGGAACTTGTACAGTATATAAATAGAAGGGACTCAAATCTTGCACATGGGCATGATCAATGGCCACTGTATTTTCTTCCACCAGGTACATTAAACAAAGTAACCTCACCCGAATCTCCTCGAAGAGGGTGCATGTTTGCAAGTCCCTTAATCTTTGTAGACTTTGCCCGAGTCTGATTCTTAGTCCTTCTCATCTGAGATAAAGCAGTTTTACTAGCAACTTTAAAAATTCTTTCCTCTCGTCCTACCAGCTAGCACAGGCTTCTGAGGCAGGAGCTTCAGGCCCAGCATTTGCAAAGTTCTGTAGTGCTCCAGAGCTGCCCCAT
>CM053501.1:27524432-27534432 GCA_028627145.1 Eidolon dupreanum | reverse complement strand
GTTTTTTTTTTTTTTTACCATAATGTAATAATAATTGCAATACAAAAGAATAACACTCTCTACCTGATGCTCATTTGCTAAAAGCTAAAAAACTCACTGCAGATGACTCCTGGGTTAAAGAAAGAAACATATGAAAAATTTAAAAATACTTAGGATAAAATTTGAACATTGAAAATTTTCCAAAATTGTGAAAGATAAAGTAATACTTAGAGTAAACTTATAGTTCTAAATCATTTATCCAAAAACCAAAAAAAAAAAAGAAAAAAAAACCAGCCCTAAAAAAACTAAAACAAGAGTGAGTTTTTTAAAAAAAGCAGAGGGAAGGCAATAATAAAGATAAAATTAAAAAGCAATGAAACAGAGGACAAAAGAGGATGAAAAGGAAGATCAAAAAAGCTCTAAACTTATTCTTTAAAAAGATTGATGAAATACACCATTAATTCGGATTGGCTAGACGAAAGAATAAATGAAGAGAATGGGACTAAAACACCACGAAGAAGGAAATAAATACAGACCAAATGAAAGGGAAAAGTATCAACTGGCTGCTCCAGAATCTGTGTGAGATGAGGCAGGCGTCCCCACAGAGGGGTGGCCTGGCATGTGGTGTCAGAGCCTGAGAATGGTGAGGGGGACATCTGCACGGGGGAGGGGATGGCCGTCGGGATGAGAGATGGGTTACATGCAGAGAGGTTGATTAAATAGGTAAATAAATTATGGGCAAGGAAAGCCAGGTTTCTCTCTGTAGAAAAGGGCGCTATAAGTATGGAAATGGAAAAAATAAGATGAAACTCTGGTATTGGTTTGAAATTGGTGGTTTTGTTCTGGACTCTTCATTTTCAATGTGAATATAGAAAAGATACAGGAAAAGTCTTAAGATTTATCCATGAATGGAAGGGTGGTTCAACAGTACTTACTACATGGATTAAAGTAGAGAGTCATACATTCTCAATATTATTATTTAATTGTTTAATTGTTATACTTAGTTGTTATTTAATTGTTATTTAAAATAACAATTGTTATTTTAAACAATTGTTATTTGAAATAGAAAGGAAACAGAATAACTCAGTGAAATTATATAAGAAAAACAAAATAAAAATCAGTGGTGGAGAGACTTTGAACCTGCTTTAAGACTGTGAAACCAGCAAGCATGCGCCTGCTGGGCAGGACTGCAGTGGAAGCTTGCATGCGGGAGCTCCTGGCCACAGCACTGAGACAGGAAAGAGCAGGCTTAGAAAGGGATCGACAGACTATGAGAACTAATGGAGAGCTCAGCAAAGGTGCAAGTACAGGAGAAGAAATGTTCCTCTATGTTGACACTAACCAGCTGGAAAATATGATAGAAAATAGACAACAATAGAAAATATTTACAATAGTAACATAGTTATAAACTATTTAGAAATTAAACTAACAAAGAATGTGTAAGAATTTTACTGACAATGATTAAAACTCTATTTCAGGACACAAAGAACACCTGAATAAATGGGATTATGCTATGATCGTCATATGGGATTAATAAACCTTATAAAAATGTCAATTTTCATGAAAATAATGTATAAATTCATATGATTTCAATCAAAATTCCATTAAGATCTTTCATATGACTTAACAAAACTATTCTAAAATTTATACTCAAAAATAAAAGGCTTGTCCACAAATAAAGTCGACTTCGAAAAAAAAGTAGAGTGAAGTTGGCAGGGGATTGGGGAAGAGTTGCTCATTCCACTAAATATTGAATCATACTACGAAGCCATGGTAAGAAGAATGGTGAAGTAATGCAGGAATGGACATGTAGACTGACTCTATAGGTTGAGTATACAAAAACAGACCCATGTTTACATGAAACTGGACATATGATATGGGCGACACCACAAGTAAATGAAGAAAGGGAGTTTGTTTAGTAGACAGTGATGGAAAACTGCCTACTTAGGGAGATAAAGTTGGATTCTTACCTTATATCATATATATAGTGAACTCGAGATAGATTAAAGGTCTAAAGGTAATACATAAAACCATAAATCTAAAAGAAGAAAATAAGGGAGACTATCTACGTGATTTTGGAATGAGAAGGGCTTCTAAAATTTAGATAAGACCACCCATAGTACATGGAAGAAAAAAAAAAAGAATTTGACCATGTCACAGTTAAGGATTTCTGTTCAACAAAGCATACCACAGACAAAGTTGAGAGAGTTGAATAAATGGGAGACTTTGCAGCACATCACATTGACCAAGGAGACTAAACAGGAAAAGATTGCCATCCCAACAAGAAAAACAGAGAAGTGTGAATTTGAACAGATATAAACAATAAGATGTAGATTTATACTGTCATATTGGCTGAAAATGAACAAATAATATATAGTATAGGAAAGTGGAGAAATTGGAATAGTCAGCCATTACTGGAGGTGGAGGGTTGTCTAAAGTGCTCTCGTCCTTCTGGAGAACAATACAAAAACAGTGAAATTAAATGTGCCAGCATCCTATAAGCCAGCATTCCCCCTGATGGATACTAGTCCAGGCGAACCCTCCAACAGGAGTAGGAGATGAGTGTGAGGATGTCCAGTACAGCACTATTGGTTGTATCATCAGGTGGTTGGAGGTAACATTAAGAGAATGGAAAGGTGAAATGGAATCCCAAGCGGCTATTAGAAGCAATAAACACACCCAGCAATATAGATCTTAAAAACATAGTGTTAAGTGGGGGGGGGGAGGGAATGAGATTTATAGCATAATCACTTCTATGTAAATTAAGACATACTTGCAAAATAATGTTTTGCAAAGATATATACATATTTCGTTTATATATCAAATATATTAGAGTGGGTGCCTAGTGAAGGAAGGAGATGTGAGTGGAGGTTAGGTACAAAGGGGAAAATATTACAAAACTAGAAGCTGAGAGGCATCATAGCATATAATCATAATTAGAGCAGGTCTGAGTCCCAGCTCTGTTGCTTACTAGTTGTTACCTTGGGCAAGTAACTTAACTTCTCTTTTTAAGCTTCCTCATTGGTAAAAAGGGTCTGGTAGCTAATCTCCAAAGACAATTCTGCCTCTCCTGTATGTGCGAGCAGCTCCTCCCATCAAGAGGCGGGGCTTGTGACTGCCTTGGGCAACAGAATTTGAGGAAGTCAAGTTAGGGATTTCCAAGCCTCAGCATTAAGTAGGACAGAAGCCTCTTTCCTCTTGGAGCCATGAGGGAAGATGGGATGCCATGCGGAGAGCGAGGGCACAGGAGGAATACACCTGAGTCCTTGCCAATCCATGGAACAGTGAGGTGGAATAAAATGCTTGTTTTAGACTACTAAATTTGGGGGGGGGGGTTGTTAGGCCATAACAGATGAGGTCATTGGGAGGTTAAACAGGTAATTTTTGAAGTGCGAATACTGATGGCTCACAGGAAGTGCCTGGCACTATGTACGTATTTATGGAATAAAACAGAACAGGGACCTATATAGGTTGATGGCGATAGAAACTGAGTCATGGGCTAAAATGTATGATTAACCCAATTCTTTGCATCTGATGTCCACAAATAAGATAATAATAAAACCTCTGACAGAGTCCATATATTCATTTACTTGGTAGAGTAGCTATGACCCTCACAGGTGAAAAGTGTGTTCAGAAAGGAGAGTTTCTCAAACAAAGTAGGCCTTCCCCAGCCGATCTCCTGTTGCATTTGTGCCCAGAACTCAGAGCCCCCAAGAATGCACTAGAGGTATGAGCCTGGAGACTCATGAGTCCCTCGTTTCTGGGAACACAGACAACGGATGGACTATATTTGTTTTCCTCTGTAGCGCTAGATCCAGATCTAGCCAAAGTTTTAAATCTGTGGTGAATTCCCAATTAGCCATAAGCTCCAATATTAGGAAACGCAAGGACATTTGAAATCTGCACATAATTCAAAGATCTCAACCAAGTCAGTAATTTCAGCCTCCGGAAGGGTCTCTTAGAGTTCTTTTTACTCCTAAGCACAGTGTGCTCAATAAATATCAGTTGGTTATTTAAAATTGATTCCTCTTCTTTCTGAAAAGGATTTAAGACTATTTGGTTATGGTCCTTCACATAATTTGTCAGAGCTGTTTGTCAAAACCCAAGCTAAGGCAAATAACTCAGACATTAGCAACAGCAAGTGGAAGGAAGGGCAGAGAAGGGCCATCATCCGTTCATAAACTACTGGGAGCTGAGCTTTACATATCTTACAGGGGCTGTCTGACATAGGTATTATTCTCATTTTACAGAGGCAGAAAACTGAGGCTTAGAAGGGGTGGGGGTCACTTCTGTGCAATTGCAGCCAGGATGCTACAGAACCAGGCTCAATCCCAGGTGGTCTGAGTCATGGCTGGTTCTCTCCCTCGATCGCACTGGGAAGCAGAGCCACAATCACCCTGGAAGAATTAAATAGCAAGGGAAAGGCGAGACGTCCCAAAGGTAACTCCTAGACACAGAGACTTTTGTAAAGCCCGAATGGTGGATTGTAGAACATACTAGCCCACGTGTGTCTGCAGAAGCGGCACGTTTTGGAGAGGGTCTGCAGCTGCCCAGGCATCACTGCCAGGAGTGCTGGGTCCTCAACTCCAACTGCCACAGCCCCCACCTCATGTGCGCAGCCTACTTAGATCCTCCGTGTGCTTGGCTGGGGGCGGGTGGGGCGTGGACCGGTCTCCAGCCAGGTCCATCCTGGTCCCAACCACTTGTCCTAAAATAATCCTGAACCCTGCGCCCACTTGCTGGCCTACCTCCCATCCCACGGAAGGCTTCAGAGTCATAACCTGCATTTCTCACCCAGCACTAGGGCTACAAGCCGGTGGCTGATCTTCAGGTAGCTTCTGGGGACATTCTGGATTAAACTGAAAAGGAAGCATGTGCTGATTTCCCTTCCTAGGTGTCTTTCCTCCTCAGTTTCTTCCGGTCTTGGGACAGTCCCCGGTAAGGGGAGGCTAAAGACAAAGTTTTCATGTGCGCCATGGCTCACCGGAGGCTGTGTGGGAGTGGGAAAGGCCAAGACAGACGGACCTGAGCAAGACAGAGGCCAGTGCCTGGAGGGGAACAAAGAGTCCTGAGGATGCGATGGACCCTTCAGCTGGCTGCCAGCTGAAATGCGGGAAGCCAGGCTGCTGTTTCACTTCCATTTTCTCCTTTGGCTCCTTCATGCCCCCAGATGAGTTACTTTCACTGAAAATAAAACGACTGTGGCTGCAGCTCAGCTGAAAGTGACAATCCAGGGCCCTTGGGGCACGGGGAGGGGGGACCAGGACACGAAAGACAAATACAAGTAACTTCCAAGTCATGCCATTTATTTTTCCTTAACTGGATTTTACAGCTCGTCTGAGCTTCTGAAGCTCAGTTCTCCGAGGAGTTGTGGAATTAGTGTGAACGCTCGTGTTCTCTGTCCCCAGACAAGAGTGCGCAGGAACACATACTCGCACACACACACACAGGCCACACAAGAGCACAGTGGGCTTGTTTTGGTTATTAGTTTCTCCCTCTGGTTTCCTCGTGACACACATTTGTCTCTACTTAATATTCTCAAGAAAAATGTTCACGACAGGATATGGCAAGGAGCTCGGGTGAGAGGACTGCGTAAGAAGCTGGTGGAAGGGAAGCCGCGAACCACCAAGATCTTTTACCTGCCCCTCCTCATTCCCTTCCTTGTTTCATTCTTGCTCCTTCAAATGAAAGAAGCAGAGAACAAGGCTAGCAGGGCTGCTGGTAACCCATGGAGCACCTTCGCACCAGTTAGTATCTTCCAGGCCGATGTAGCAGGGCATGGTGACAGATGCAGAGCCTGGACTGTAGCCCACACCTGCCCCCTGCCCTCTTGGCTGGTGCCTTGTGCACCTCTAGAGCCTAGACTCTCCCACTTTGAATGGCCTCGAGGACAAAGGACCAAGAGGGGATGAACGATCCTCCAAGGACTTTCAAAATCCTGGGTGGGGCGTAGTGCTGATGGAGATCTGAGTCTCTCACAAGGAAGTCCCGAGCTGGTAGCCAGGGAAGGGAGGCACTGATGTTACCCTGTCTACCAGGAGTGCCCCGTGCACCACCCCACATGCCACCTGTTCCTCACGTTTGGACTGTTTCATTTCCCAGGGTGGGGATGCAGATATGGGGGGAAAGAGGCATGGCACAGGCAGAGCATCGATGTGCCCACCTTCCCCATGCGGGAGCCCCAGCAGCTGCCGAGGACCCGCCTGCTTTTGATATTTTGCATCATTATAGCTCATCTTATGAACCAAGACAGCAGGAATTCTCTGCAGCCAGCCGCAACAAGAAATGATCCTGGGAATCTATCGTATCCTTAATTCATGGAAAGAGCAGGGAGGAGAAAGGGTATGATCCTCTCATGAGCATCTGTACCATTCAGCTGAGCGTTGTCACTGGTTAACCTGACAGCTCAGAGAGCGAGACTCGGTGGGCCTCATTTATCAACTATATTACAGGGCTGCAATTCACCAGCTACCAAGTTAGACCCTTGGCTCTGGAAATTTAATGTGTGACAGCTGCGCACAGCCAGTGGTGTCCAGCATTTTAAAAAGGTCAATTAAGAAACGGTTGATGGTGGTGCAGCAAATGACAGCCCAGAAGGGTGAGCAGGGCTGAGTAAACAAAAGGGCTGAGACGTATATTACTGGAATTGTAGTGTCGAAGTGAAACGTGGTGGGGAGAAAATCTATTGTCACAAGCCATAGAGCACATCTGAGTTTTGCAGCGGAGAGCAGTACAGCTGTTTCCCTCCCAGGCAGCGGGGAGCAGCCTGAGAATGGAGGGCTCTACAGACAAAGGCGACACCTGCATCAGCTTGATCAATCTGCAGATAAAAATCATTACCCTCCTTGTTGCCTGTTCCTTTTGCACTTTCTGCTCTCCCACTTGTGAAGCATAAGGCAGGCGCTGGAGTGATCATCGGAATGTGGGTCATGTCCTAGAAATTCATATTTTAAGCATTTCCCAAAGCTGGGCTCCGCCTTCTCCCTCGGGTGTGCGGGTGGGCGGACAGCGGAAGCCCGAGCCCCAATCCAAGCAAGGGTTTCCTCATACGACACGTCTGCTCTCTGGCTTCTTCAGTGGACATACAAATGCAGGGTACACTTTATACCATTTACATTGAAAGAGATGAAAGAGGGACATGAAGCCCTTAGAAAAAGCCTGCTTCAGCCTGCGACAGAATTGGCTCATTGTTGGGGGAAGGCACTGTGTGGGGCTCTGTGTTTTGAAACTCAGACAAAGGGGCCTTAGAGTGCTAGGACAGGCTTTTTACCTCATCTACCTGTCAAGCTAGAAATTCGGAAGAGCAATGGGAATGCTGATTGATATGCAAAACAGGTCTAGGGTTCCTAGAAATGTCTAATGATCCTCCAAGTCATTGGGAATGCAGAATTAAGACATGTGCTAAATGAGATGGGAGCAAGGATACCAACTTTTTTCCTTTTAAAATCTACTTTAGGAAACTTGACAGGTTTCACGATTTAAAAAAAGAATATTGCAATCAGTGGGGTTTGTCTTTCACACACTGGATATTTATTATTAGAAAATAGCGTCTATAGGCTGTCAGTACCAAACAAGTTGGAAGGAGCGTGCTTCTCACCATATATTTTTTCTCCTTAATGAAATTTAAATAAACAGCTCACTGTGAGGAGAGTTGCCACACCTTTTTTTTTTTTTACCTTTAAAATCTGAATAATTAAATGAAGTTTAGTACAAAACATCCTTCAAATATGACTTGTTCTGCAGCTGTTATGCTGTCCCCTTGAGTAAGGGACATGAAAAAGATGAAAAAGACCACTCAAGCTATCAGTTGACCCCAAAGAATCTACAGTAGAAACCAGAAACAAATAAACTAACCTGAACAAAACCCATCCAAACCAAGAAACCAGTTTTAACATTGGCTTTTTGATTTTGATTATCATCTAAGTTTAATATATATATATATATATATTTGAAATAGTAATAAAAAAGGAAGAATTGAATCACATCCTTGGCAGGACAACCTTCCTCATATGTTAAAGAGGTGTTCAGAAAATTCCATATAGTATCTGCTAAATAAACATAGTTTGGCAGCTTAGCAAATATCATATGATTGCAGCATCCATGATTTGAAGTTACACAGCATTTGCTTTCTTCTGGCAGAGCCGGTCGCTCAGGGGAGATGTGTTAGCACAGCTCCGGATGTCCTTAGACCCATGGGCTTGAGGAAGGGTTGGGGTGGCTCAGTGCATGGCCGCAGTGCAGAAACTTCCAAACCCAAACATCGGATCAACCAACCGACCACACAGACATCAAACAATTGTCTCTTTTGAGTTCCTCTTGACAGAATGGAGGCCTAGCAAGGACTGCTGGGTAGAAGGTACGTTGACAGACTTTGGAATGAGGAGAATCACTCTTTGATTGGTCCGACGCCATTCATTGTACAATCGACAGTGGTACCTAAATGACACCTGTGGTTAGGAGAGGACAAACAAGAGAAGGTTTTAGGTGAGCAGAAGCTGATAATCAATCCAAGAAACAAACATGTCATTTAAAACAGCTTCAAACAGCTGGCAGCAGTACAGTGGGGGCAAGAACCCTGAGCGAAACTGCTCTAGCAAGGAGCTGAGCGTTGGGAGACTGGGCACCAAGCAAAGAGCATCCATGTGCGAACAATGGGTAGGGCTCCCGGGAGGCTTCCTTGGTTCTTCCTCATATTAGGCAAAACAGGATCTCAGTAGGAAATGTGGTTGCTTCTGAGTTTGGATTTGTTTTGGGGGGAGTGGTGTTTAGGTCCCAAATAATCAGTGATGAAGAAGGTTGGCTGGATGCAGTGGGCAAAGTGGGTATAGTCGCTCGCCTAGCTGTGGGACTGAGCAATGTGCCCTCCTGGTCCTCAGGTTTCTCTCTGTTAAACGAGAGGGATGCTTGGGCTTCCTGTAGCCTTCTGCAGGATGGACACTGCACAGCTCAAAGGACCCCATTCACACTACGATAGGGCACCCTTCGTGCCGTGCCGTGGACGACCTGCACAACTGCACTGGGTGCCCCTGATGGGTGATCCCCAATTGTCTCCAGCTCCAGCCTTCTATGGCTCCCAGAGGGGAAGCCCTGGCATGGGCACCGACTCTCCTGGTCAGTTCTTCTTGAGCCACGGTGCCTACCTCAGCGTGGCATCACGTGCCCTGTACATCAGGGTACTTGTTCCTCTGTCCCCTCGCACTAAAGCATCTTGAGAACAGGGCTAGTGTTGTATTCATCTCTGCATGCCCTGCACCTACCATAGAACTGGAACTGGAAAATTGCTCAGCAGAGTTTGCTGAGTGTATGGATGAGTGAAGAAATAGACCATGTTTCCTAATGGTAACAATGCTTTGGACTTAAGCCTCTCTTATATGATACAGGACAATATGAGTAGTAAACTCATGGCTAATTGTGACACGACTGTGTCCCCCAAATTCTTGCTCCTCAAGTAAATATACTGGAATTGAGAGGCTTATGTATGTGGTTTGTTTTAGAGAAGACTGGCATAAAGCACTGAAGGACTGCCCAGGAAATTGAGTTTCATTTGTACTTCTGAAGATGTACAAATTGCCTTTAAAGGGAACAGGATCCAATATGACTGCATCTGGATGACCAGGTAAGTGCTGGGAAAGAAGCTGCCAAACTATCCACGGGCTTTAGGGTAACAAATTATCCAGGTATGAGCGGTTCAACCACCTAGGGTGGGGTGGATTGTGTTGACTCCAGTATAAGTCCATGGTGGTCAGAGAGTGGGCTGACTGGCTGGTTTGAGCTCAGCATTTCTAGAAGTAGGGGAGAGTGCAGGCCCTTGATCAGAAAGGGCCTGTTAGTCTTCATGGCAGAATCATGAAATTCAAGGCCATTTGCTCAAAGTTCTGAGGCTTGGAAGCAAATGCCACAGGCTGAGAGCCAGAGAGATTTGGGTATGGAAATATGAGCTCCTAAACTCACACAGATGTGCTTTTCTCAGAAAGGCCCTGAACACACCAAAGCAGATCAGGGTTTTTTCTTTTCTTTTTTT
>CM053501.1:27486948-27523932 GCA_028627145.1 Eidolon dupreanum | reverse complement strand
TGGATGCGTGACCCTGTTCACAGCGTCTGGTGAGGCCCTTCCAGGAAGGCTCCTCTGAAGATTCGGGCTGGACTGACACTGTGTTTGTTTATCTAAGACATTTTCACAGCATATTCTCCTTAAGCTTGACAGCTTGTTTACTGTGGGTTTCTGCTGGAGGGCAGTTTCCAAGTCCTGTCAGCTTCTGAATTACTGCTCTTGCCAGAGCAGCTCAGTACGGCATTTATCTGGGAAGGAGTTAGTCTAGATGCAGTGCCCTATTCGGCATGGTTTTCATACCAGTCAAAGGGCAGAAATGTCTGTCTTTCTCTTCAGCTGCTTTGCATTGTATAGAGGTCTGCGTGGGGAGGAGGGGGCAGGAGTTGGGGGAGCAGGGAAACCACAGGAAGAAAACCAGGGTGCCTATTGCCAGGTGCTCTGATATATGTTCCCATGTTATCCCACCTAATCCTCACAATAATTCATTGACCCAGGGGTCATCAATCATTTCCTCCATTTTTTGCATAAGAAGAAGGATGATCAGAGAGGGTAAGAATCCTGTTAAAGCTACACAGCTATCAGGATGCTAAATCTTGGGTTTAGACACAAGGCCTTTGGATTCTAAATGCATGCACTTTTTACTGTGCAGCATTGCCTCTTGGAAATATTTCTGGAACGAAGTATATTATCACTCTCCTGAAAGAGCCAACCCCAGGTACCTTTCCTACTCAAATCTTCCTTTCACCTAAAATGAGAGATAGAACAGGGTCCCATCCATTTTTCTCTAGGTAATTTCTTTCTTTTCTTTCTTTGTTCCTTCTGTCACTCCCTGCTTTTTTTCTTTCTTGTTAGGTAAGTGCATGCTTTATAAAAGGCCTTCAATTGATCTGAAAGCCCAGCATTCAGATCTACATCTTCACCTTAGGAACTCTTCTGAGAAAAACCACAGATAAGTATACCTCCAAACATGGTAAAAAGTTATTTTCCAAAGTGCTTTGCCCTGTACTGTTTCATTTACACGTGACAACACCAGGGGAAGTCGGCAGGATGGGTATTACTACCATTCCCACTCTACGGATGTGAGCACTGAGGCTCAGAGCAGTGACATGACTTCAGGCTATTTAGTTAGGCTATTTAACTTCTTATTTTAAACTCTCCCCCTGTCACAATGACCTTGTGACTTCTGAATCACTGCTTGATTCACAATGAATCAGGATACACTTTGGAATAATAGACTTTTAAAGGAGGCAATAATAGTTTTGTTTGGGGGCTTCAATAGGCTGGGAACAGAACGCCTAGTTTAACCAGAGGACTCAGAGGAAGTCAGAAGCATCAGAATACTCCCTGTTTATAAAGGCAGTCAGATGCCTCTTACTGAGATTGAAATGTGTCCTCCTCTTACTGTCTGAGCGCCCTCACCTGAGGGGAGGTATAAGGGGGAAAAAGCAGGGGGCCATGGTCAGCATGGTAAGAATGGCCGCCGGTGGGCCAGGGCTTGGGAGGAAGTGTGAGCCATAGAGGCTTCCACAGGCTGACACTGTGCTATGGGATATGGGAATGGTATACTTTAGACAGGAAATATGTATTGAATAACAATGGAACGTGCTCAGATTAGAAATGAACAGGCATGGAAGAGGAATGCCAGGAAGCAGGGGGCTCAGTTTCTGAAAATATTCTAGGTAATGACGTTCTTCCCTGAAGGTCCCAGAGGGAAGCATAAAGAGAGATCAAATGCTGTGCTTTGTGGGTGATGCCAACTGGCACCCGAGCAATCAAGTTACTTCATGAGTTAAAATGATGAAAAAAACAGAGATGCTTAAAAATTCTTCCTCATATACAGCGGGAACACTTATTGGGAAATGGTTTTCCTTTGGTGGCAGCTTCTCAGCTAGATAAATTAGTGTTTTTATGGGCAGCACAGTCAATATCCCAACACACAGAATAATCATCAGGCAAAGTGCAGCTCCACGCCCAGTAAAGACTTAGGCTGTGTCAGGATGTAAGAAGAAAATAACCAGCAGGAGGATTGACGGTCTGTGCAGGCAGCGACAGCAGCAGTGGCCAAGTGCATCATTCATAATCTACCACGATCCCAGCAAAAGTGAGGAACATAAACAAAAGGAAGAAAATGCCATGCCTCATGACAGATGGAGCCTAGACTGCCAGAGGAGGGAAATGGTGAGGGTGTGTGTCTTTGAATGATGTGCTCTCAGAAGGGGCTTTTTCTTTACTTGACCTGCAATTCACACACACACAGACACACACACACACACACACACACACAGACACACACACAGACACGCACATGGACACACACATGAGTAATAAACCAAATCACATACTTTCACCAGCATTCGAAGGTCTCTTTTCTACCGAGAATGTGAGACATGCTACAGACAGGACAGAAGGCTGTGCCGGCTGCGGGGCTGCCAGCTCCAGCTGGCCTGAAGCCCGGGGCCACGGGCCATACTTACTAGTGTCCAAAAGAGGTAAATAGTGAAGAGTGCGACAGTGAGTGCAATCAGTCCGACTGCTTCGAGCCGACTACTAAAGTGCAGGTGATCCACGGCGCCCCGCAGGCAGAGCCAGCCCGAGATGGTGGCCAGTGGGGTTATGAACAAGAAGCACACCATGTCTCCAAACAGAGTCCGCTTCTCATGCTGAGGGCCTGGGTTTCTGAGCCACTGCCAGGGAGAGGGAGAGAGAGAAAGACAAGGACAAGGTTAAACGCCTGTGCGGAGTGGAGACACACTACTCTGAAGTTGTCTGTCTCCAGCATCTGGAAAAAGGTACTTCCGACCTGTTCTGAGATCACAGGGAGCATTCAGGGCTTATTCCCGTGCCCCTGCCCCCTGAATAATGGTGGTTATGATAATAATATGACAATAATGATTATGATAATGATGATGATGATGATGATGATAATATGTCCTTGCTACAAATGGACTGCTGTCTTTGAAAACAGTTCAACAGTTATTATTATGAATCACAATGACTCTATGTGGACGGTGGAGAGGATGTTATTTTTGGAAGATAACAGCTGAGGTGCAAGAAGTGCCATCATGTGGCCAAAGCCTTCCAGTGTCTTCACCCTGGGAATGTGTGGAGGAAAGGGTTAACTTGTCAGGCCTGGGTTCCTCAATCCCTGCCTATTCCCGAGAAAGATCTGTTTTCAAGACAGGCTCCCAGGAGGTGATGCTGAATCCTTATAATATTCTGCTTGACAAGAGTGTTTTGTATGCCGGAGGCACTGGGCCACAGGGTACCAGTGTAATCAGTTTATGCCAAGGATGTTATTTATGCTCAACACCTATTTTTGCCCTGGGGGCTGGAGTCTGAGTGGCTGAGGTTAGTCATGCAGGCACTGCATGCCTTTGCGAATGACCCCAATAAACACCAGGACACCAAGGCTCAGGTGAGCTTCCCTGGTTGATAATGTTTTTATGTGTTGTCACAATTTTTTGCCAGAAAAATTAAGTACACCTGTGCGACATTACTGGGAGGGGACACCCGGGAGCGTGTGCCTAGTTTCTTCTAGACTTTGCCCCACGTACCCTTTCCCTTCTGCTGATTTTAATTAGTATCCTTTCGCTGCAATAAACCGTAATCACGTGTAGAAGAGCTTTTCTGAGCCCTGTAAGTCCTCCTAGTGAATCACTGAGCCTTGCGGTCCACCCCACATCAGTGAGGCTCACCCGACTTCATGAACTCAGTAATGCCCCTTCCATATGTTTTGGGACCCTGAACCTCCTATTTCGGACCATCCCTCACATCTTAATTGTGCTACCACTTTGACTGACCCAACCTTCAAAAAATTGAAGAAAACTTTGTCCTTGTTTAAAGACTAGAGGTGAGGTGTTGTCCTTGCATTTGGGGAATCACTGAATGACTGCTGAAATGTTTTCCATGATCTATTCTAGGAAAAGTCATGCTTATATATAGGTGTTCGTACATACTGGTAATGAGGCCTGGTGGCTTCAGATTAGCACTGAAACTTGTCCGCATATAATCTGGCATTCCCATCTCACTATCCCATGTAGTAATGACAGAGGCCAAGGAGTCCAGAAAAGGAGTAGGGCCAAACACAGATGACAGGGTAGGGGTGGGGAGAGACCCTGGCTGCCTCTGTCTTCCATCTCATCCTACCAACAAATGAGAAGGCCTAGTAGTGCTGTGGGCTGGCCCCCAAATGTGAGCACTATGGGCTGCTGAGCAGACATCCCAATTCCCACAAAACCATTGGTACGAGGGAAAGGACCATGACAGGGGAGACAAGAGACAGAAGAGCTGAAGAGAGGGCAAGCAAGCTGAGGAAAGAGTAATGTAAGGGCCAGCAAAAGATTTCAGGAGTGAGCAGAAGAGACAGGAGGTAAAAGGCACTGAAGAAAATTTTCTGAGAGGTGCCCTTTCTTGAATATTGCCTGAAGCAAATATTAAATAACCTGGAATGCCCAACATAGCACTTTCTAGTGACAACCTACCTTAAAAATGGGCTGAGATGCTGAAAGAAGTGAACCTCAGCTCAAAAATGGACCTGAATAAATATTTAAAAATAGATAATGGGGAGCTGACTTGTCTGTGAATATAAATACAGCATTATAAAAATTTAATATAAATACCAAAATGACCAAGTGCAAACAACATTAACCCTGCCACATGTCATCATGCTACCTCAGACATCCCATCAGCTTCAAAGAAATTCAAAGAACTCTTATTAACATTTTCTTGCCTAAATACTAGGAATATCACTATGAAGTGGAGAGTAGAAACCCGGCATTATTATCTCAATTTTACAGAAGCTCAGCAAGGTTAACTGATTGCTCTAGGCGATTCAAAGTTCAAACTGAGAAGAGGATCAGGATCTCTCCACTCTTATTCAGGTGTCCTATCAGTAAAATATTTGAAAATTAAAACTTTAATACATTCAGAAGTCTAGATTCTTAAGCGATGGTACCCAAATTGCAGCAACCTGACTCCCCTTGCCATTTAGATTTTCCCTAGAAGCAGATCTGGAAGCCTGGCCTACTTTTCCTGTTGGAACATAACAAGTTCTCAATAAATACGTGACAAATGTTCACAGACAAGCTGAACTCACTGGCTAACACTCCCTCCAATTTCTTTTGCTTGAGAATTCTGAATACACTTTATTAAAACTAATCTAGTACTTTACTTATCTATGTGGCCCTTGACATTACCCAGTGAAATAACTCAGGTATGGACGGAGGTAATTACGAATCACTACTTATCTCTGTCTGATGTAAAAGAAATTAAAAAGGCAAACTAGAAATTACTATTGCTTATTTCATTTCCTATTTTCTAATTATTTTTTGATCTTTTATATTCCCCCAAGTTTCCAGACCATTTTATATGTCCATGATCACTCAATACCAAGGTTCCATACTTTATTAACACTATATACATATTTTTTTGGCTTCGCGTACTCTTTGTGTTGTTTGCTGCTGGGCCATATTTAGGTATAAAGTTCTTTAAACAGGTACTATTATGTTAAAATCTGGGACTTCTTCAGAACCCTAAGTGTCATTTATCTCTTACAAAAATGAGGTCCCGTAAACAAAACCAGTAGTAATATGTTGTTGAGAAAAAAGTTGTCCTGTGCCATGGTAAGAACTTCTGCCAAAGTGTCCAAATAGGCTGACACAGGGTATTTATACACGCAGATTTTGTTAGAGAGAAACCGTGATTATATCTCAAATTTCCAGCAATAGGGGATGATCTAAATAAATTATGGAATTTACTTAGAATGGAATACCATGGAGTAATTTCAAATGATAAGGTACATTTTATATTTACTGACATGACATATTCCCGAGCAGGAAAAGAGTTCTATAGGACAGAGTGTATAGTATGATCTTGTGTATGTAATGATATATTTACATACACAGAGACATTTACATAGATGTAGATGTAGTGGATTCACACAGGCACAGACCAGGACACACAGCAAAACTGTGGCTATATTTGGTGGTGGAATTATGAATGGTCTTTAATTTTTTTCTTTTTGTATGTATTTTCTTGTTTTTCTAAAATAAACAGACTATTTATATAAATATATATGTATATATTAGTTGTGTACAAAATGTTGAGAGAAGGGGAAAGAGAGAGAGAAAGAGAGGGAGAGAAAAAGAGAGAGGAGGAGAGACAGAGGGAGGGGGAGAGAGGAAAGAAGGAAGTCAGGAGGGAGGTGCCTAGTTAACGCATAGCAAACTATAGCAGTAAACAAAAACTACTACTGCTGTGGCTGGGGCAAGCTCAGTGCTAGATATTTAGAGTTTACTATGCAATACCTCATTGAGTCTGCACAACATTCTATGAAGTAGGTGCTAACGTTATCCCAATTTTACAGATGCAGGCACTGGGGAGCAGGGGGTTTAGTAACTCACCTAAGGATGGAGCAAATGGATGTTGGAGGTGGGATTCAAATCAGCATCACTTTTCTGTTCCATTTTCTTCCTACACCAAATGGCAAGTATGTGTGTGCACATGCATACGTGGACACACTAAATTTTTTGCGAATTTTCAACTAGATGGGTTATGGTTAAGTCCTGATGTTTTATCAGCACATCAGGTAGCTGAATGGTTGGCTGGCCAGGATGATATCATGGAAATTTTATAAAATATTCTTATGTTAATTCGTTTACCGAACCACGATGAGGTGTAATTTCTGGGTGTTTAATCTCAGCTATATTATCATGCTTTCGCTTAATTCATAATAGATGAAAGGTGGATTATAATTATTATTCAATTACATTTCTTGCTGTTATATGTCTTTTGCCTCTCTTATCAGTTATACTGATTATACATAGAGTATTATATGCATTCTATTGTAGTATCTTCATTTCCTAAACATTCAATAAAGAGGCTGAGGCAGAATGGCAGGTCTGTTTGTGTGTCCATCTTCCCACTCGACCTGAGGTGGGCCCTCATCTTTATATCACTGGCATCCAGTACATTCAACACTCACAACGTTGAATGACTAACAGTAGCTTATGTTTATTCACCTTACACTATGCCAAGTACTATTTTACATGCTATCTGTAGTAACTGATTTATTTTTTCAATAATCTTTAGGAGAGGTTATCACCACCATGTTACAGATAGGAAACGAAGGCCCAGAGAAGTTAAATAACTTGTAGAAGCTTAGCCCTAGTTTTAGTCCATGTGGTCTAGCTCCAAAGTGCTCCTAACCACTCATGATGTCATCATTCTTAGCAACCAAAAAAGGAGGGGGGTAGTGGGTGGGTAAAGCGAGGAGGAGCTGGATCATACCTCAACTGTTTTTGTCAGAGCGAGAAGGAATATTCAACTGTCATGGTTCCACTGGAGTGAGATACCAGTCAATGACAGCATCTGTTTGTTAAACCCCTTACTGGTGGGTAAGGGTGAAGGGTCCGGTGCTCCAGGATGTTAGATTCTACCTTCCAGCTCTGAATTAATCTGTCCTGCCACTTGTGGACAGCTTTTGCAGCTAAAATATCATTCTTGGAGAGTCTTTAGTTTTACCTTGGTCCTCAGTTTATACTTGGTTAGCTATATTTTAAAAGCTGAGATCAATGATTGAGAAGACTGATTTGTATGGTGACTTTCACCTGGTGAGCCCACCCACATTGCTGCCAGGGGATCTGTGGGCAGTCCAGGGCACCCTTCCTGCCTTTTGTTTTCTGGCTCCATCAAAAACATAAAGCAGACAGAGATCATGCTTTCGAAGGCCCTGGCAGCGAGCGGCCTTTTTTTTCTGTAGTTATCTCATTCCAATCACTGACTTGTTCCTGAACCATAAGATTGATCTACTCTTGGAAATCAGTACAAAAACCAACCAACCAACCAACCGACTAAACAAAACAGAACTCCCCACGGTAATCAGCACTGCAGGGCCTGAGACAGCAAAGAAATTAAAGCAGTATTCTACCACCAGTGAAATAGCATCACTGACTGGCTGTAAATGTACATCAAAGGTGGGCCAGGCACGAGGGGTTACTTTCAAAGTGGGTTGACTAAGGCTTTGGATCTAATTACAGTGTCAATTTGTTAAACCCCTTACTGGTGGGTAGAGGTAAAGGGGGTGGGGTGCTCCAGGACATTACATTCTGCCTTGCAGGCTCTGAGTTAATTGGCTTAAATCCCCAAGGTAGACAGGACACCACGCAGGTCAGTTTGTACCAGAACCAGATTACACTCAGGCAGCTAATAGCTCTGATCGATTACAACCTTCCCCATGAATCTCCTTAATGAGAAATAATCATGAGAATGAAAGAACTGATAGAAGGGATAACAACTGATAGAACTATACAAATTTATGGAGTGGAAAAATAAAAGAAGGCATGGTCTCGCAGTGTTTATTAACTTGGGTTCATCTGTCTGAGTGCTTCCTGTTAATCTGACACTTGGCAGAGTTATTAACCAAGAATTTGCCTGTCTTGGTATGGATCTTAGTTTTGAAGCCCAACACAACCAACACTAAGCTGTCTTGCTTGCCTGGGGAGCCGCAATGTGAAAAGGGTGGTGTGACGATCAGAATATGTGTGACAGGTCCTCTGTGTAATTCAAAACTGAAGATGAAACCTGAAAACCATGCATTTCAGTTAACTTGGAACACGGCAGAGAACAAAAACAAACTCCTACCAGTGTTTTGAATCCCTGAACTCCAGACTATCAATGAATAGTCACACAGAGGGAAATTCTGACTCCAGGGAAGCCAAGGAGATGCATGCTCCAGATAGCCATCAAACCAGGCTTGAAGCAGTGCAGCTCAAATGAAAACTTTACAGAGAATTTGCTCGTGACCCTAAAATGTCAATCTCCAGCTCTGGCCTCTCTCCAAAGCTCCAGATGTGCACATTCAACAGCCCGCTTCACATCTCCCCGGAGATGACTAATAGACAACTCTAACTTAATCTGTCCAAAACAGAACTCTTGATTTGGCACTTAACTCACAACATTTTTTTTCCTCCAAGTCTTCTCCATATCAGTAAATGGCAACACCCTCCACCCAGTTCCTCAGTCATCCTGTTTCCTTTCTGCGTCTGCCCTGCATAGCTAGCCCTTCCGTAAGGCGCTGCCTTAGACATACATCTGTACACTTCTCTCCATTTCCACTGCCACCACCCCTGGCCACCTTCATCTCTTGCCTGGGAGGCAATAAGCCTCCCTGCTGCCACTCTGGCCTCCCTATAGTCCAGTTCTAAAACAACAGTCGAAGTGACCTGGTAAAAATGCAAATTAGAACATGTTACTCCTTTGCTTAAAACTCTCCAATGGTTAGAATAAAGGCCAAACTTTTCACCCAGGACTGTAAGACCTACCTTCATCCCTGCCCCATCCCCTCCCCCGCAACCACTTCTTCATTTCTAACCCTTACAGATGGTTGTTCCTGTATGGGGAACAGGTTTTGCCCATATTCTTGCGTGGCTGGCTCCTTCTCATCATTTAGGTCTCAGCTGAAAGGGTGTCTTCTCACTGAAGACATTCCTCGCACCTGTGAACATTACCTGCCTACATGACACTCTGTGAACTAATGTTATGTGTTTATTTGTATGCTTGCTTATTTATTTTTTGCTCCCCACTCCAATGAGAGCTCCATGATGGCTGTTCATTCTTGTATGCCTCGATCCAAGGACAATGCTGGAACATAATAGATGCTTGATGAAAGTGAATAAATATCTGAGGCTCCAGAAGCCCTGACCAGAAATGGTCTTAGTTAAAAATATTAGTTAGACTAATTAAATCGGTTGGTAAGAAGAAAATTTGTTGGCGTATATACATCACATCATCAAATTCACTGCTTTTAGACCTCTGAACTAGAGGCAGCATTCCTTATACAGCACTCTTTTTAGGTTTCCAAGAGCAATATCTACAGATTGTTTTGTTGCTATAAGATAAAAACCTGTAGTTTTTCTTCAAGCTTTTTTCCCAGGATGTATATAACTGTAGAATACCATCTATTTTTCCATATGTCAAGAAATAGCATGAAAAAAACCCCAATAAATTATTCCAGGTCCTTTGTATTGTCTTAGTTATAATTACTATCGTCTTTTTTTCTAGAAGAAAACTACCTTGAAATATATGAGAAAAAAACAATACCAAACATCCATTTAAAAATTATACAACTCTAATTCAACCAAGAATGTGTATTGAGTACCTGTTATGTGCCAGATAATTTTACTGCATTTAAAAACGCCAAATGGTACTATTATTGCCATTTTGAATTAGGATATTGTGTCTCAGGGAGGTTAAGTTATTTGTTCAAGGTTACATGGTGAAGGAGTCAGGATTTGAAATATCTCCAGCCTACCTTTCTTTCAATTCTTTCCTTCTGCTTGCTTCGGCATTGCATAAAATCTTGAACCTAATTTTTGTTTACTCCTGCAACGGATAAGGTCAGAAAAGGAGCACTGTGTAGGAGACAAAACATGGCCTTGGAAGAAGGAGACAAAATACTGCTTCCAGTTGCCCCTGCTCTTGGTCCTCCCAAATGCGGTGTGACCTTAATTCAGTTCTTTTACCTCTCTGGTGGAGTAAAAAATGGGAGTCTCCCTCAAAGGAGTGAGGAAGGTACAGCTTTGAGGAGAGTGGTGAAGGACCCTCTCTAGTTGTCTTAAGTTCCCAATATTGTTCAAAATATCAGGTTCAACTGAAAAATGTATGTATCATTCTTCAGGCCAACTTTCTCTGAGCTCCAAGGCTTGTGTATCTTGCTACTTACTAAATATCTCTCCATTTGTGTAATAAACATCTCAAACTTTGCAAGGGCCATGATGGAAGACTGGATTTACCTCCACCGCCCCAAATCTCTCACAAATCGATTTTTCTTCCAGGCTGTCTGTCCCACACCAGTACCAACACCAAAACCTACTGGCTCTTGTAAACAACCTCAGTGCCGTCTGTATCCCCCCTCCCCTGGCCCTTATATCCAGTCTATCAGCAGGCCCTGCCATTTCTTCTGGAATACATCTTGAACATGTCAACATCTCTTTTTCTAGTGCTATCACTTTTTTCCTCATCTTTCATCAAACCATATAATAGCCTTCTCATTCCCCTATTCCTGTTATCCTAGAATCCAGTTTCTCTAAAACAGCAAGATCATATCGCTTCTCTTTCTTAAAATTCCCCAGTGGCTCTATATTGCATTTTGTCTAACTAGCCCTGGCATGGCCCACAAAGCCCTGCATGATGTAGCCCGGTGTTTGTCCCCTGGCTCCACAGACCTCAAGGGGGCCAAGGATAGGAGTCATGGGATCTGTGATATTTGGATGGAAGAAAAAAAAAAGCCATATCTTTATTTTCACAACTTCTAATTGAAATTTAGCATTTCGTTGAATTATGCAGAAAATCTCAGTGGTGTGAGCAGTATTTGTGACTCTGTCACCAATAAAAATCACAGATATTTCATATCACATTATAAACTGTTGCTGATATCTTGACATACCGCTACTTCATAGTAATCAGATCTGCCACAAAAGGTGTTAAAGAAGCACTTAAATTTTATATCACAACTTTGTCTTTTAAATATTTTGAATGCTAAATAATAATGTAATTGGTTTTCTTTGCATCCTTATGTCTTTTATTTTCTGTAATTAAAAACATGATTCTGAAAAGGAATCCATAGGCTTCAACCAACAGCCAAGGGGTCCATGACAGAAAAGTTTAAGGCACCTGGAATCTAACTCCTTTGACTTCTCAAACTTCTCCTTAGCAGTGTATTTTCCTGTTTCAGAAATACTGAAATGCCTGCCTCAGAGCCTTCGCAGTGGCTGTTCCTTCTGCCTGGAATTCTTCTTCCCATGGCTGGTACCTCCTCATGGGTTGTATCTCCACTCGAATGTCACCTCTTCAGAGAGGCCTTCACAAACCACCTTACATTCTCTCACCTCAGTCATTCTTTACCACGACAACTTTTTCTTCCTTTATAACTTCTATCACAATAAGAAATAACCTTTTTCTTTATTTGCTTGTTTATTCTGAGATTTTGCCCTAGCAGGCAAGCTCTATTAGTATACAACATTCTTCTGCTTGTTCAGTTATACTCCATTTCCTAAAATATTTAATTTGTGCTTAGTAAGTATTAGTTGAAGCAATATATAAATCTTTCCAAACCAGAGGATTGCTGTGGGTAGAAATCAGATGAGTTTTAATTGAAATATATACATACATATGTAAGACCACTCATCCTGACTCATCTGATAAAATACAGTAAAGTAGTTTTTGCCACAGACACACGTTTAGCAGTTGCTCTGGCATTCACAGCTGTGATTTGGCTGAAGCATAAGTCATATTTAAGGACACCCCAGAGATTTGTGGTGCTCCATGGAGGACTTAGGCCAATAAGCCAATTAATGGGCTATAATGCTCCATAAATACCATGTTCATTTCTGGGACATTGTAATTTGACTCTGGCATTAGTTAAACAAATGCTAAACACATGAACACCAATGGTTTGAAATTTTCCAAAGATAAGATTAGCAGCACGGCACAATTAGATGGAAAAATAATTTTATATATTTACTTGCAACTTCAGATATAAGCAAAATGGGAATCATTTCTCTCTAATTATCTCAAATCATCACTGTGTAGAAGTGAGCACAGCCAAATGGAGATTGTTTATCTGAAATGAGAAGATGCTTCAGGATTATGTGGCATATGTGATCAATGTAAAGCCAGAAACATAATAAGAGATGAATAACCAAGAGAGGATGGAGAGCAAGAATACTGGAATTTCCAGAAGAAACTGATACATAAGGTGCACAATGTCAAAAATAGAAATGATTCACTTTGGGAGACAATGGATTCATACAATGTAGTCTTTTATAAATGGAACACAAAGAGCAGCTCCCAGTCCCCTGAGCCTGGCTCCATTTTGGCTCTTAAGGGGCCCCGGGCCCTCCAGCTGATAAAATTGCTGGTGTCTAACACTCTCTCTGCTGCCCTGCTGTTGAAGCTCAAGTTTCTGAAGATTTGAATAATTACTTCCAGCAGAAGGACAGGATCACCAGGTAAAGAGTACCAGGACAGTGTACCAAGTAAAAGCCCCTATTGGAACTCCAGATGAAAGATGAGAATGTGATGAATAAAATGAATAAGGATAATAAATTCTTATTTTGATAATTGGGGGTGCTTTAGGGAATAGAGAGGGAGAAATCAAATTTAAAACTAGTCCTCAAAATGGGACCACATTTAAAAATCCATATCCTTAGGATATAGTGAGAATGTGAGTATGAAAACAGTCCAAGCAGAGTATGGTGAAAGGATGTCCATGAAATACCATACACTAAAATAGAGGATAGAAGAGACCTTCTTACCAGGGCCACATGTTCCCAAAGTAAGCAAGAATGGGAACACTGTGAGAAAGAGAAAAATTTCTGCTTGATGGAAGGACTGTGAGAAGAGAGGAATTTTAGATTCCCAGTTCCTATAGTCCAGTGTTTTGCTGCCAAAAAGGATCCCAAATATTCAGGGGAGCCTGGCTGACCTTGCTGGTATTAGACACAGCCTAGCAACAATGGTTCTGGAACGTCTCAAGGCTCCACTTGAGGCAATGGCTTACATTTACAAGCCACAGTATATGGTGGTACCTCTTTATTTTTGTTCAAAACTCCCTGTCCTCAAATTTCAAAGGGAGCCCACCAGAATCCAAGTAATCTGGACTGTGCTACACACGCCATTCTCACATTGTCTAAGCTGTTCAGGATTTTCAAGATTTCCAACATACCCTATTTCAGCTTCCTCACATCTAAAGAGCTTCCCTCTTTCTGTCCAGGCCAACCTGGCCATCTGTGTATAGTGCTCTCCAGGGATTTTTGGATAGCCTTCATTAGGTATGGGTCCCAGAATGTCAAAATGCCAGGTCAAAACATGCCATGGTGTCACATGAGGGGAGAGCAATGTTTTCAATTTATAGCTGGCATTACTTCTCTTGATTACATTCAATGTTTATAGACCATTTTGCTATAAACTTCACAGAACTATCTTCAGGAAAGACATTCTTAAGAGGCGGGGGCAATGGCTTAAACAACACGGGTCACGACATCAAGGGCTGGCATTTGTAGAAGGGTGAGTAGGAGACCAGATGGGTGAACACGGTTCCTGTCTGTGGGAAAGCTCTGCTCCAACTGGGAGGCACACATACATTTTGAGCTTGAATGATCCTAAGACATGTGCCCCCTATGTGTCCCCAAGGCAGAATCAAGCCAACCATGGAAGAACCCAAGTTAATAACTAGCCTGGTCCTGTGTATGTGCAGACAGAATCACTAGCTCTCCCTTCAAGACTAGTAAATCATACCCACAGTTGTGGCACCTACGGAATTATAATGTGGCCTCCTCATAGGGGAGGGAATTTGCAGTGTAGTGTTGAAAAGTGGTTCCCTTACTTTTCATGCTTAAAACATTTTAAGGGTGCAGGAGACATTTTTGGAAAAATCTATGTGCTCCCTTGCAATTTACATAACTATTTTTCTAAATCAGAAAACTTGTGACCCCTTTGAAACTGTATTTGAACACTGGATGTCTGTGCATTTCAGGGGAGAGAGTTCAAGCTTTTTTTCCCCTTCAGTAATAGGTGTGTGTGTTCTTTTTATTAGATATATTTGACATAAATTTATTGTATAAATTTAAGGTGTACAATATGTTAATTTGATATGTTTAATATTATAGTATGATTATCATTGTAATGATATTTAGAGCCTCCATCATATTACATAATTACACTTTCTTTTAGTGATTGGAATAATTAAGTTCTAGTCTCTTAAAAGGTTTGCTGATTATAATACAATATACTAGTCTATATTCACTACAAGAGTTTAAGCTTTTATCAGATTCTCAAGCATATCTCAGAGAAAGAAGCACTGTTCTAGAGCATTTCTCTAGATTGTCTTAATACACTCCTTGGTCCAGCCCACCTTTCTGAGGTTTGATGAATTTAAAAATATGGGAAGTAGGATTTCATTGCCTTCTGAGAATCTACCATTTCTCTATAGACCCTGGTTAAAAAATTTAACCTAGAGCACAAAATATGTTACTAAAAAAATAATTGTATAGTTGTAGGGAATCAGAATTAAAAAATGAACTGGGTTTCATTACATAAATTGTGATAGGAAAAAGGCCAAACTTTAAGAGGAGGGGAAATCCACTGACCTCTCTGTGTCGGTTTCCTCATTTCTAAAATGGAGATAGTTATACCTACAAATGGCAGAACAGTAAACTGCCTAGAACAGTGGCACAGGGTAAAAACTCAGCACATGATAACTAGTAGTAGCAGTATATTTAGGTAAATAGGAAGTTGAGAAGGAATCAAAAATAAAATTACAGCAAAGAAGGTTAAGATACATTTTCTATAAAATCCTTGGCTAGACGTTGCAAACATTATGGTAAGTGAAGGAAGTCAGTCACAAAGGACCACATACTGAAGGGTTCCATTTATAGGAAATGTTCAGAATAGTAAATCCATAGAGATATAAAATAGATTATTGGTTGCCTAGGGCTGGGGAAAGGGGCAGGAATGGGGGATGGGAGGACTAGAGAGTGAGGTCTGGCTGAAGTGTGTGAGGTTTCATGTTAGGGTGATGAAAATGTTCTAAAATTGACAGTGGTGATGGTCATACAATGTTATAAATATACTAAGTTTCACTGAATTGTACACTTCACATGGGTCAAATGTATGGCATATAAATTATATCTCAACAAAGCTATTTAAAAAATCTGAGACTGGAAAACCCACTTGGCAAAAATAAATTGAAGTGTCCTATAGATTTCCCTAAAAAATCCTTCCATCCTGCATAAATTCTTGTTTGTAGATATTTCCTTTCACCTTGCCACATCTTCATCTAATAGGGTTATTTTTCAGATATGTATCTGTCAGTAAGTCTTATAAACAGCTAAAAACATGTATATTTTGATAAATAAGTGAATTCTGGGTTCAGCATTAAAGTCATTGATTTTAAGCAGATGAGCCAGTGTTTAGAAAAATATTTGAGTCATTTTATTACTCCATTTCTCATGCTGTGTCTCCCATCATCTACCAGCGTTGATGCAAAGAGCAAGCCTTTGGAAGCAGAAGGTTTGCCGCACTATTTTCTAGGATGGAGAATATCTTCCCTTCATCTCCTAAATTTTGTGTTTACTGATTCTTCCCAGATATAAGGCCTTAAATGCCTATAGATTCTATTTTGCAACTTCCTGCTTCTCCTACTTGCCAGTACTTCATATGCGCTATACTAGCCATTTCCTTCAGAGCCTTATCAGATTTTGAACCTCACAATTTATTCCGACTTTCTAATAGCATTGCTGGAGGTGAAGCAGTGATAAAATAACGTGTAGAAAATATTTCGTTTTCTTCTTTTAATTCGACCTCCATCTTCACAAACAAATCTTTGTACATTTTCTTAAGTGGCACACCTAAGAATTAAAACCTGGTTTTCAGTATTCCAAACTAAGAGCTTCAAAGCACTTTTTTCTCTTTCATGTTATACTAGCAAAAATATAACTTGCTTCTCACATATCCATCACAGTGTAAATCTACCTCCTCTAACTCTGTAATAATGGTTTGTGAAGAAACAGTTTTATCTCGGACAATCTCACAGGGTCCCTATCTCTTCAAGAATGAAGGCAGGCAGTGATGAGGTCTAGCATAGAAACATACATTCAGTGAAAGATGGAGGAAAGTAAAGCCACAAGATTCGACAGGGGTCTTTCTTATCTTCCCTAAATCTGCTGCACCTATCACAAAAAAAAGTGCAGCAGAGAACTGAGGCAATTACACACATAATTCAAGAGAAAAACTAGTGTTTTCCTTCATGAGTTGTAAAACCAGTTTTATCAATTTGAATTACCTAGATGACAGTTTTGGAAGAAATTTACTTCACAAGGGTGTATAACCATATTATGAGTGATTAACTTTCACAACTGCTCATGAAAGGAGGGAAAAGGCTCTTAACAATACCGAGTTCACCAGGCTTTCTAATAACATCTCTCCCTTAGGAGAAATCTCAGAAGAAACTGGTAAAATGAAGACCCAAATGCAGAAAAAGAGTAATTGGATGAGAAGAAAAAAAGAAAGGGGATGTAAAGTCCCTTGGAAACTAAGAATGCCTTTTTTGGCTTCTGACAGAGTAGTGTACCTGAGTGTCGTTTCTCAACTAGACTAGGGTATAAAGAGGCACAGAGAAGAAATGCCATTCCACTATCCCAGCACTCAGTCTGGTACAGCTCAGGTTGTTGTTGTTGTTAATTGACTTTATTTTTCAGAGCAGTTTTAGGTCCATAGCTTAATTGAGTGGAAAATACAGAGTTCCCATATATCCCCTACCTCCCCATGTGCATAGCCTCCCTCATTAGCAACATCCCCCACCACGGTAGCACATTTGTTACAACTGATGAACCTACACTAACATGTCATTATTACCCAAAGTCCCCAAAGTCCACAGTTTATGTTAGGTTTCACTCTTGGTGTACATTCTATGGGTTTGGACTAATATATATGACATATATTCAACATTACAGTATTGTACAGAATAATTTCTCTGCCCTAAAAATCCACTGTGTTCCACCTATATCTCCCTCTCTCTCTCTAGTAACAGCTCTGAATTGAACAAAGGAATTCAACATTAAGAGGCAATCAGGGCTTTAATCAACATTTTTTTCATTCTCCCCTTTCTGAAGTACATCTAGTCCCTTAGAAAGGCTGGCTATTGGTAAAGAAGCCCTCAGTTCTGTGTGTGCTTGCACATGTTCGTGTCAATGAGCAAGTGACAGAATATACTTTTGAGCCAGAAAGGAAGAAGCCAGGTGTGGTGGAAAGAGCTTGGACTATGGAGCTGAGAGACCTGGATTCTTCTTTTGCCGTTTCCTCTTATTAGCCTGTGGCTGGAAGTATTTAAGATCTCTTAAGAGTGACTTAATGGCTCAGAGTCTCAGCTTCTTTATCTATAAAATGGGATAATATCCGTTATAGGGATACTCAGGACATTGAAATAAGATGGTTATATAAAGCATATAGCATGTAATATTTTCCCTTTGCCTAGGAAGTGGGTAAATAATTTCAGAAGAAATACTTTGGGGTGTGAACATCTTAAGGATAAAAGCAGATGAACTCAAAGTGAAATTAATGCCACTGGATTGGAATGGCATGTCCAGATCTGTGCCTTTTCTATAAAATGAAGTTCTGAACACAAACGAGCATAGCAGGGTGTTATTCAGTGAATAAATGACCACTGGTCTCCCACTGTCTAACTGAGGCTACTTCTCTACTTTGCTCATTCGAATACAATTGTCCATTAGGCAGCATTTAACCATAATCATGTACAACTCACAATATTTCACATCATTATTTGTATAAAAACGTGGATTCTTTCTTTAGAGTTAAAAGTGTTAGTTGTTGACACTTAAAACTGAAGAGGCAAGAGAAGGGCTGGAGGAAGCCCTCAGCGGGGAGTTTTATGCATATTTTATAACTATATCTGAAATCTGCACTGGGGCTTCTGCAGATCATGTGTCCCTTCGGTTCCACCCGGTGCTGAGTACCTACACAGGGCAGCTCCTGGGAGCTAGTAATGCCTTGTTATCTTGGTTGGATTTAGGAGGAAGATGCTTAGCAGTTGTCATCATTCATTCAGTGACATTTCACTGCTCCTCTGTCAGACTTCTCTTTACAAAGCTCTCATGCCAGCTGCCCAGGAACACCCTCACCCCTACACCTTACCCCAAACTCCCGTATAATAACTTCTCTTTGTTTCCTTTCCAAGCAGTGGACCCCTTGGCGGCCAACACTAGTTGTAATATTTATTCTCACATTTGGAATTAGCTCAAAGGTTCCAGAATCTTTCAGGATTATTTGTCTCATTTTGTTTACTTCCTCTTATTGTTGGCCCAGATGTACTGAAAGAAAACCTGGCTGAATTTTTTCCCTATGTTTGAGAGCACCTGAGATGAATTAGTAAAGACTACAGACCTTTCTTCTCTCTGCCCCCCACCCCTCAAGAGGCTTGTCCTTTAAAGGGTTAAGTCGCTCACAAAATGCTAACATTTGTTGTTCTAGGTGGTAGATACACATCTATTTGCTATATTATTCTTTATCCTCCTCTGTATTTAAAAAAAAGAATAATTAAAATAAAAAATTTGCAACAATTCTCGGTGTTTTGCATCTGGGTACCAGCAGCTACAGGACTGAAAAAGGTCCTCTTGAGAACGTGGACTCTAATTTATGTTTCAACCCAAGTTCACTGAAAGTATCAATACAATTTAAAATAATAGAATCTGGTCATGTAATTCTTTTTATGCAAGGGACCGGATTTTCCCTCCAAATTAATCCTTTACCAGTAGTGGATGGGCTAAAAACACAGGCATCAAGCAGTTAGCTCACTTCCATCTGGCACGGCCATGTGAACACTTCGGTTGGCTTGCTTTTTTAATGAAGTGATTTTTAATGAAGCAAGCTGTGAATTTAATAGATACCTTAAAACAACTTCTTTATAACTAAGCTTTAAGTAATGAAGCAACTGCCAAATTAGCCACCAAAACCAAGAGAAAAATTCAATCCTGAACAACTGCAGGATCAAGGAATGCTAGACTTTGGTCATTGGGCATGTCGTCTCAACTGCTGGCAGAAAAGATGGTGACATAAGTCCACTGGGAGGCTGGTGCCCTGCTCAGAGACCTTACCGGAGGTCAAAGACATGCCTGGCCAACACGAAGGCATACTGCAAGTGCGAGATATTTGAACTGTTGTTATTCCTACCACTGTCCATGCTAGTGCACTATCTGTTAGTGGTTTCTCAACCTTGTGATTGTGAACTAGCCATTTCGGCTCACTTATAATGTGGTGACAATAGGAGGGAGATTATTAGTTTCAGTTTATATTACCTTGAAAGAAAGATGCTGATAGAATGCACAAAGTATTAGAGAATACTTTTAAAGGTTGGGGATATTACCCAGTTCTAGAATCTCAAATGTAAATGGTAGGCAGGAAATATAAGAGGGTGAAGAGGGCTGGGTGGGTATAAGCAAAAGGCAAGGCCTGGGGTAACTGGGGAGAGCATGTCCCACCTAACGGCACTGTGTGTGTGTGTGTGTGTGTGTGTGTGTGTGTGTGTGAATTCAATACGGTATACCTGTGTGCAAGAATGAACTTGTCAGTTGGTAAGTTCTGCCTTTACCGGTAAGGAAGCTGATGCATAAAGAGGAGAAATGACTTGTTCAGGTTCTCACTGTAGGTTGTGGGTGGCAGGGACAGGAAACCAAGACCCCCTGCTGCCAGTGTCATGATGTTAAGCCCTGCTTGAAAAACTCGCTGGCAAAGAATTCACTCAGTGAGAGGGCCTTTGTCCTGTTAGCTAAAAAAAAAAAAAAAAAAAAAAAGATAGATGCAAAGTCCCTCACACACCCCGCTTCTGGTACCTGACATTTCCCTTGTCCTTCACATAAGGCTCCTTACTCTGTTTTGAGGCTTTAGTCTTGCCTGGATCAGGAGGGGGAGTTGCCTCAGGTGGCTGGAGCTGAAAAGGAAGGGCCTAAGAAGGCATGGGTGACAGAGTGGGAAGAACTTGTACCCACCTGCCCTTGAGCTCAGGAGGTGGCACTCCATGGTGGATGTGAGACTGGGGACTCCTGGTGGACTCAGCCAAATCCCTCCCACATTCCATTTCATAGCTGCTGGGGTATGGCCTTCTCTTCTATTTTGTCTCTCCAGAACATAAGATGAGGCAGGAGACAGGAATGAATTTAGGGATAGGACACATTCTTTTTCTTGCTGAAAAATCTTGACTTAACATCACCAATATAAATTTGTTTCTTCATCTATCTATGGGTGATATGATTTTTCTCCCCCAAGACTGTGGTGAAGAGTTTGCTTGCACAGTACTTGAATTCCTAATAGCTTGACAAATGCTAGCTGGGCCTGAATCTTTCTGATTCGGTTTGATTTGCCCCACCCTCAACCACACTTCTCTAACCCAGGCCAGCCTTTTCCTGCCAAGCCCTGAAGCACACATTTTCTCTTCACTGCTTACAATGCGTAAAGGGCTCCTGCCACCTGTCATTCCTTAAAACCCAAGTGAGGACGTATGACTGGGTGGCAGAAAGAATTGGTGAGAATTGTTGCATTTGCTGTGTTGTTCAAAGCAGAGATGCTAGTTTGTATCATAAAAGCCCTTGTGCAACCGAGTTGTTTTAAACTGTAAGGGCAAAGGGTCAGTTTCTTAGATTTACAACCATAGACCAAAAATATGATATATGGCTTGCTATTAGGGGAGGGGAGGGTCTCCATTCATCCATTTATTTAGTAAATAGATGGTTCTTGATTGCCTATCACATGCTGTGACAAATGGTCTAGCCACCTTACTCACTGGTTCGCACTCATGAGTTGAAATGAAGAGGGGAGCTTGCCTTCCTTCCTTCGAGGAAAGGAACAGGCAGCTCTAATGCCTGGGAAACTCCTTGAATCAGTTTATATCCCCTACGGTGTCATTCCGAATTACCTGAATGGTACAAGGGTTTGCTGATGAAAACGAATACTCGAAAACCAAAAGCTCAGGTTTTTACTTAAATAAATATATTAAATCAAATCAAAACAAAACAAAACCCAGTACAATAAGAGTTGTGCAATGTCCCCACCTACGTGTGGTATGTACATATCGGGGAAGGCGGGGGGTTAAGTGAAGTCTTAAATCTATTAAATAGCAAGTGCCAAGGTACAAAGTAGTTTCTCCACAGCAATTCAACTCTGCTCCCTGTTGTGTAGCAGCAGATTATACTGAATCCAGGGCACACTTTAAGATCATTTTCCTCCAGTGACTTACAAAAATAATCATAAATAAAAAGTCTGAAAAAAATCCTTAATTCTCATCTCCCTACCCTTACATCTCATGATTATGAGTAACTGATATGTCCGAAAACACTCTCAGTTTGAATTTAGCTAAACCTCTGACTCACAGGGAACAGTTTTTAAATTGTTCGTACAATTCTTATCAATCAGCTGGGTTTGTGTAAAGGAAATAGGAATACGGAAAACTAATCATTCCCTCTGTGAAAAGTCACCATGTCTCCCTGATTAGGGGAAGATCAGATCCCGTGAAACCTTTCTCCATATTTCTACCATTTCCTGGTTGTGTCATTTTAATCATGACATTGTTGAGCTGACCTATTACTTCATGAGTTTTCTGGGCAAGGCTGAGTGTTACTGATACATGTCTTAGGAAATCGAGTGGCAGATACTCTTATCACTAGAATCTGATGTTGCAAGCACGCTATTTGCACATAGTAAGAGGGGCTTCCTTGGCCAACTGCTCAATCAGACGTGCAATTATAACAACAGGCAGGAGTCAAGGTGCATAATTTTTGGGAACAACTCATGGTATTTTTATTGATTTGCTGTATTTTGCCCTTAAAAAGGAATGGTATCAGAGTTCAACTTGAAAATGAGGAAAACAAGGAATGAGCAGGAAGGAGATCATAAAACCACCAGGCTGGTCATTCAGGGAATCAATCCTTTTATGGTTAGTGGATGTCTGTTTACTGCATCCTACCAGGCCGTTATTCTTGGGAATGATTCATCTCAAAAATTGCCACTGGATTTTCCATCATCAACAACAAATATGTAGCCTTCATGAGAGACATGTTAGCTGTGTAGATATGAAACGTATCTGTGTGTTATGTCTGCTCTTCCTTCTTGCTATGTACAGTTGGAGTGTTTTCCTTTCAAGCTTTAGGATGGAAATCTTATGAAATTTATATTAGCTAGGCTATTGAGGAAATTCACCCAGATCTGAATAAACCAGATGATCCCAATGTAGCTCTTGGGTTGAAAAGAGCTCTAGCTTTACTGGATTACTTAGCGATAAGAAAATATTTAGGGTATAAAATTGGCAATGAACTTTCCAAAAGAGACTAAAAGATGTAGTCTGGTCATGTAGATAGGCAGGAGGTAGGTAGGTAGACAGACAGACAGACAGACAGACAGACATACACACACACAAAATCAACTTATTGAGGTATAAATTGCATACCATTAAATGGGTCATTTTAAGTATAGAATGCAAGTTTTTGTACAAGAACTTTAGTCTTGGACCTTTACCATTATAGAGACCACAGACATCAGGGAGCGCTCCTAGCTAACCTTCCTGCATACTGCAGCTCAGAGAAACTGAGCCACTCCACCCAAATGGTCAGTGGTAAAGCGGGGAGGTGGTACTCAGTTTGGAAGTGTTAATAAAAACCAGCCCATTGATTTGGCCATTATGAATAGAAATGCACCCTTTTGTGGAGATGGGGAGAAAAGACTTTATGTAGCAGTCCATGTATAGCCGCCAGCACTGGGTTCCCGACCTGTTAAAAGTAAACATCCAACTGCTGGTTGCCAAGAATGCAGGAAAGGAAGTGAAAGGGAAGTGTCTTCAGAACAGTGGTGTTAAGGAAGATGAAGGGCTATGTTGAATGAATAACTAAGAAAATTACTGAAGAGTGTGAATCTGAAGTGTTAAAGTAATTCTGACCAATATTAACGTCTGGATGCTGACAAATAAAATTTATAAATGACTTTTTCAACCTCTTCCTCTAGCAACAGGAGCTGTTATTACAACATTGATTTTGAAATTAAATGTTATGGAATTTTCTTGCTTTAATGAGAAGGCAGATCCAACTGGTAAATAAAGTAATGATTAAAGCAATCAAAAGAGTGAAAATGAGAAATAAAGTAACCATGCTCCTAATGCTGAACCCAAACTGGCAGGTTTTGCTGATTTACTAAAAAGATTCATATTTATCTGAAGGTAAATGTGTTGAGAAGCAATGCTCACTGAATAAATCTTCTCTTTGGTAAGAGGAGAAAAGTCAATTAGTAATGTCACCTGTTTAAAAATTTCCCTGCACCTGGTTCTCATTTGTCCTCCAGCTGAGAAACCGAAGACAACTTCTTTTTACTGCTTGTGGTCAAACAGCAAGTTCATTTCTCGCCACGGGATGATCAAACGGCCAGCCTCCCCCAGCTTGAGAAGGTTTGCCTTTCACTTTCAACTTGTTCAATCATCATTAACTCTGAAAAATGTCACATTCCATTTGTGCAATGAAAATTTCACCACCGGCGACCGTTTGGGTTAAGGTTTTGTAGGTGAAACCCTAAATCTTGCAGAGTACCTCACACATTCTCAAGGTCATTTGCCTTGTTTCTTTGTTTAACGACAGTTGCCTAAGATCCTGGAGTCTGTCTGCGGCCTGACAGGAAACTCTGAAGAAATGTCTGTGTGTGGGTACACGTTTCCTTCTCTGAGAGTCAAAAGGTTCAGTAGGTGGTACAACGTGTGGGAATATTCTGAGAAAAATTAAGGTGTGTGCATGTGCAGAGACACATAGACACACAATTTACACACACCGTCCTTTGTTATATATATTATGCACATATACACTGGAATTTTTACCAAACAAAAGCAAAATCTCCTTCACTAGGGAGATGCTAGTAAAGAAGACCACTGGATGCAGCCCATTTAAAGCAGGGTTTTCCTACTCTGGGAAGCCAGCTTTTCCGAGGAAGCTAACTTATCAACTTGGAGAAGTTCCAAAAAGTTTCTAGAAAGGAGAAATCAGCTTTTTAACTTTTGCCATTGGGCTACAGAGATCTTTATCTCCTTTGTTTATTATTTAATTAGGTTTCCCCCTCTGCAGAGGGGTTCTGACTTGTAAATCCCAGTGAATGTGGCACAGAGCCAAATCCCTGGTGGGTACTCTATAAATATCAGTTTCTGAAAGTGGTTGTCAGGCAGCAAGACGGCTAAAGTAAAAGGTCACTTGATCCAGAGTCTTAAAAAAGCATAGAGTTTATTGGGGCAAGTCAAATAAGTTTTGTGCCATTTGGCAAGCAAGTCAGAGCTAAAACAGGCCCCAGTAATGGGTCCTGATTAAATTCTCAAAGTCAAATCCAAGAGAATATATACATATATACAGAGCTCTTCAGACCCTTAAGTGCCGAGGCACTAACACACTGTTTTAAATAGTCTCCAAGAAGGGCTTCTTGAGTTCTAGCTTTTGTTCAATGCCAAAGTTTCTCTGGGTCAGCTCTTGGAACAAGGAGGTTACCAGCAGCTCTGGATTATAGGCACAATGTCTTGTGTCTCTTTGAATTAGCTCTGGCTCATAATGTATTAGAATATTTATTGTTGCCAAAATCCAATTTTTAATTGACTAGTAGAAATTGAGGGTAGGAGAGAGGGCAAAAATAGTCTAATGATATTTTCCAACTCCCCCTGCTAATACAAGAGCAGACCCTGGGTCTAAAGAAGAATCATGTGGCTCCTAAAACATAAAAGAGAATGAATGTCCTGCCATTTTAATGACTGGGTTGTCAACACCACCTTTTCAGAAAAGAGATTCTAATAGTAGGTTATTAGCTGAAAAAAAAACTAGTGTATAATTTCCTAGGAGAGATTTTTTTTTTTATTCAAATACTTGCATATGTGCCTAGTATTCTTCTAAGTGCTTTATAAATATTAATTCATTTAACCTCATAGTAATTCCAAGAGGTGAAGTAACTTACCAAAGGTCATGGAACTATTCAAACCACTATGCAGCTATGTTTTTTCATATAGACCTCTCAGAATATGCAACCCAAATGCCCATTTATCTGTTGCTTCAAGATGGGCAGACAATGTACAAAGAGAAAAGCAATTTGCTTGCTCCACTTTACAGGGATAGGAAAATGGAGATCGAGTCTCTAAGCTTCCCTTTTCTCCTTACCTGATTTCTTCTACTGTCTTGTCTCCACCTTGTGGAGGTCACCTTTCTACTTTTGGCTCCTGAGTGAGCTAGTGATCGTTCTCTATCTGTGTCACGCACACATGCATATGTGGGAGTGCACACACATACACACTCTCACACCCATACTTTCACACAGAGCTGTTACTGTGCTTCAGTGAAGCTGCACAGGGTGTGTGATCTGGGCATAAAAGCAGACATCATTTGCTCATTAGAGCTAAATTTTCAGGACATGCCCCAATTACTGACCTCCACTAACGGCCTGGGTTTGCGCTCGACTGCAAACCTGAAGTGGCAGAGTTCACAGTAGCTGGTGTTTGAGGACGACAGCCAGTGCTCCAGGCAGCTCCGATGAATTGTCCCCAAAGTCCCCGTACATTCACATGGAGAGAGCAAGTCCTCTTGGCTGCTGCCCTCATGGCAGATCCTGCACATTGGCCGGTCATTGAAGGGGCTGTAAGAGAAGGAGGGGCACCTGCTGGTCACTGGGCTAGAAACCACTGTCATGTGGATGGTCCTCTGACTTTGTATGCCTTGGACCCTTCCAGTGGCAGCTGCTCAGAATAGATACCTGCTTTAAAACCCTGTATCAACACTTGCATTTGCCAATACAAAGAAACAGGGGGTGGCCTGGGGCCAAAAGTGAGTGAAAACAAGCAACATGTTATTTTTGCATTGGATATAGATATAGTTCATGCAAACTACCAATCAACAAATAAAAACCATCCCATGCCATTAAGAAAAGAAATTGCTTTGAAATGACACCAATTGTCGTTTCTAGACAAACTGTGTCTTTTGAATTTGGCCAGGACACTTTTGAATACCCTGAGGTTCCTTTCATTTCTTCTTTCAATAAGGTGGGAGCATGAGAAGAGGTAAGTGAACTGACAGCCAGCCCTGAAGCTGCCACACAGAAGTGCAGTCTGAGCCACGGCACAAAGCTGAGTGGCGGGTCAGTCCTTTGAGCTTTCCTAGGATGCTCTCTGGGATACTAAGGACACTAAGCTGAAAGTGAGTAATGAGTATATCCTACCCAGGTAGCCTCCATCTAGAGCTCTGCTTTTAATTTGCAAAAACCACTCCTGCACATTTTGTGAAGGCGCCGAATACAGTGGTTCATGAGGCAGGCTTTCGGGTCTAGCTGCCTGGGCTCGAATGTCAGCTCTGCTGCATACTAGCTGGCTAATCTGGGGCAAGTAATGTCAACTCTCTGCACTTTAGTTTTCTCATCTCTAAAATGGACACAAAGAATGGTGCCTTTCATATGGTGACTGCGAGGATGAAAAAAGACTGTCTAGATTGGAAGCTTAGAACAGGGACCCGTATGTAGTAAATGCCTAGTTAATGCTAACTATTTTCACTCGTACAAAAATTCAGGTCAGGGAAAATGGAACGGCATGGCCCTCATCACGTAAGTCAGTGATCAATGGAAGGGTCAACCTGGAGCGACCTCACTTCTCAGTGGATACTGTGTTCTGTGAGAGGGCTATTCCTTTCGGATCAATGTGTTCTCATATTGCTTGAGCTTTCCTTTATTGGGCATTAGATTTTAAAATATGTCATCACTGTACGTGCCAACCTTTTTACCTGCCCTCCCCTGCCTCTTCCCATCCCCCAAAGATGACAGTGACTCAGGCTCATGCCCATCACCTGACACCATCTTTGGTTCATATGGGAATACTGCTGTTTCCCACAGGCCTTTCTGGGGATGATGCTGGAAATGTGCAAAGGCTTAAAGGGGATTAAGAGGAAAAGATCTCCTTCTTACTTGCCCCAAAGACCCAGTCATGCTCAGGGGAAGGAAAAGAGAGTTTAAAGAGTTGACTTTTTTTCTCAATATTCCTTGCTTCCTTCATTTGCACTGAGCCAAATGCACATAAAATTCTAAAATCTTCTAGTTTACATTACTATGTGGTAGAATGTAAAAATGCCTGACAGACACACACATGCACACATTGGCTCACAAGTTTCAGTCATCTGAGCTCTGCAGCCTGTTCTTCCTGATCAAATGAGGTGTTTGATGGCTGCAAGGGTGACAGGTGCATATCAGTTATCTGTTTCAGTTCACAGATGAGCAATGATGCTCACCGCCTCATTGTATTCTGAGTCCTAACCAATTGTTAGAAGCTTTTCAAGAGGTGGAAAAATATATATTGATCCCTGCCCCCCATTTCTTCCGTTTGCGATAGTAGCACAAACTGAAAGTACATGGACAACATTTACAACATGCATGGGTGTGTGAGTCCATGTCTGGTGACCACCAAGTCCAGGCTGGGGGAAGCAGAAATGCTGTGGCCCACCAGTCATCCTGCTGCAGGCACATGTTCAGATCTGTGGAACTGTATCTGCACTGGAGGAGTTGGCTGAATTGCTCAGACCAAGGCAAGTGGTCAAGGTGTGAATGACTGACCCAAATTTCAGGGTTGAAAGTGTTAGTACTGATGTAAGGAGACAAACCCAGTGTTGATATACATGTTACATTCACATGTAAGGTCAAAGTCTCACTTACCCATTTTGAAAGAAAGCCAAGGAGTACCTACTGGAACGGCAGCCTATAGCTCTCAATCTGTCACTGGGCAGCAACAGTATAAGAGGAGCCCTCCAGGGACAAAGTGCTGGCTTGGATAAGCCATCTCCAGGCTGTTGAAAGCCTTTACCTTTGCTTTGGGGAGACAAGCTGTGGGGGTGTTAACAATGCAGGGTGTGCATGAAAGATCATGGGTGGGGGCCCATGAGGAGCAAAGGAGGGAGCAATAGAAGAGGCCCCCAAGTGGGAATGTGCCAGAGAAGACTCATCCAGGAAGTGGCCTTGGTCAGTGCTCCTATCAGGCAGTGCTGGTTGGCATGCACACCAGGAATGTCACTTCAGAAGTTTTGCCCACTTCGTCTCAGTCACCTGAAATCAGGTGTCTCCCGCATTCTATTCTAACAAAGGCTTACCTTTGTTAGTGCCTGGAGACAATGAGTGTAATTACTGTAGCAATGTCAAAATAACAAATATAAAGCAAGTGACCCTGTGTCTTGTGGGATCCTCTCCTGCCTGGCCCTCTGCAAGTGTGAATTTAAGAGGAAAACTAGACAATATAAATTTTAGCTTTATATCCTATTGCTATAGAAACGGCAATGACAGAACTTGTGTGGTCTTTTTTCTCACCAGTACCTCCTCTCACTTGACACAAAGACCTGAGCACTAATTACATTCCCTTCAGCATTTTCCATCTGACAAGAGTCCTTGGGATCAATTACACATTCATTTATTTTCATTTAAATTGTGGTACTACCTCTGGGTGGCAAGAGTCCGCACTACTGTTGACAGCAGCTGCCCGTCCTTGGCCGAAACTTGCATGACATACTGTGGCTGCCCATTCACTAGGCTGCCACAGTCCTCCACGGTCTTCACCACGGGTGCAGCTGAGCTGGTGCAGTCTGGCAGCACTTCGGGCAGGTGACTGCAGCGGCTGGTTGTCATGGTAACAGACAGCAATTACTTTGCTAATGGCTTCCACATTCATACAGGATTTCCATCTAAGAGAGATCAAAAAACAGTTTACTTGGGCAGGGTGGTTAATAGGAAATGGAGAATTAAAGGCTACCAACATCACCATGTCATTATTTAATATAAATAACAGGGGTAGCCTTGCCGTGGCCCATTATCTTGTTACCATTTAATATGCATGCATGCGCGCACACACACAGAGCCCACAAGAAACAGCAGACGTGGTTATGAACAAGACAGTGAGCATGCCAGTGTACATAAACATTTAGGATCCTTGCTCTTGGAGAGGGGAGGGAACGATGGCTCTGAAGCCAGTTCTCCTGCTCTGCACCAGAGAAGCAATACATCTCTGTTGATACTCTCTAAAAGTTATTATTACTACTGTTTGCAACTACTTTTTCTTGTAAGTAATTTATTCTCCATGCAACTTCATTCTGAGACACTGAGATTTTATTTTGTAAATGAGAAAGAAAGAAAAAAATCACGACAAATCTGGCCAAGTAGCACCTTGTAGGATATTTGCCAAACATGAATCACCCAATTAATGAACCAACTTTCTGACCTTTGCCATATTTGTGTCCCATGATACAATTATCTACTTAATCTGTCTTGAAAATTAACTTCCTTTAAAAATTTAACCTTTTTTAGCTTTGTCTTAAAGTTATTCATGAAATGATGAGTTTGATGAGCTTGTTACATTTTTTTCCTAATGGTCATTACAATAAATACTCTATTACTGAGATTTGTCTCTTTATGTATTACCAAAATCCAGGGACACTGCATTATAAGGGGACACATAGGAGAATGGAAGGAACTGATAAAAGAGATCTTTACCGCCTATTAAACATAATCCATTCTTAACAGTGGCCTTATCTCCCTGACACATAGTCTATCATGCAGACTGCTAGAAATTCTGTTTCCAACTTGTGTGGTATGGGCTTGAACGCGACCTCAAGTTCAAAGTAGTCAGGCCTACTGAAGTGAGGAACCCCAAGGCATTCAATACTAGGTCTATATGTGATGTGTAAGGAATAGAGAGTTTTACAGAAATTTTTAGGAGGAATTATTTATGTCTAAAGGTGAGATGACACAGTTTCACAGTCCACACAGGTCGTTTTTGCCTGGCTTGCTCACCTCAAGCTCCTGAGTCTGACATGGCTTGGACTCGGTAGACAGAGGCAGGACTGGTTGACAGACTGAGTTCACATCACTAACCAGTCCGGGTGGTCAAGGTCCCAAGTCTAAATAAATCAGCTCCCCAAACCTGAGGGGATTTTGGAATTCCTCAAAGGGTTGTTTTCTCCCAGATATTTGTCTCTACTTATTACTCTTTACTTGACTCCTGCAGGTCTGGAAAACAGGATCTTCCCAATTTCCAGAAAAATGTGCATCAACTGGATGTTCTTAGGATGAGTACATAGTGTTTCCAGATGAACTTGAGCTGACACTGTCCCTCCCGACAAGCACATGTCAAACAGGCCTGACCATCAAGAGACAAACAGATGAGAATGGAATTCCTTCCTTGTTGCTGAGGTGTCTGGCTGGCCTCACTCCAGCATGCTGTTTTCTGTGCTCCGTGGCTACCATGAGTCCTCTCAGGGACCTCCCTCTAGCAGTGAGGAGAGGGCTGCAGACACCAGTCCTGGTCCAAGGTCTGATGTGGGGGCAGAGGCAGATCTGCCCCTTCAATGCCATTGTCACAACTCTGGTGAGTTTCTCAACCACCAGGTACTCAGCATTCAAGGAACACAATCAAATAATTAGCTAGTATAATTTTGCTTTTTAAATAGGATTTGTTGCTTTTTTTTTTCATTGCAAAAGCAACAAGTTATGGAAAGTACAGAAAAGCACAAAGAAAACTATAAAACTTACTCATAAACCTACCACTCAGATAACCACAGTACACTTTTTGGGTGGATGTCTTTTTAATTTTGGCAAGGTTGGCAGGGTGGAGTTGTTAATTTGCAGCTGGAGCCAGATATCTTTTTTTTTTTTTTTTTAACTGAGAAACAGTAGCTCTCAGGCCATAGAACAAAAGGATGTTCAAAAACTGCCTTCTAAAACTGTGTCTGATCCCCCTCCCCTGGCCTGCCCTTATAAAACCCCATTGACATGATTTTAAATTCTCATAATGCCTCACAGTCATAAAGTGTAACTTCCTGGCACAACTCTCTTGCTTCACAAGGCAGCCATAGATTAAGAGCCAGGGGTGTGTTGGCAGGAAAAGCAGACACAGTGACCTTCTTGCCGCATGGAATCATTATGTCTGGGTGCACTTTGAGAGTCTATTTTAGGGTTTTGCATATTTCCAACTCAGAGGGCCAAACCCTCCCTCCCTACACTTGATGGAACTGGAAGGAGGCAGAGAAGGAATGCACAGAGTGAGAAAATGGGACCAGGGTTGCCAGGAGTTAGGCTACCCTAATTAGTAGAGGGACTGTCACTCAGGCGTATGATGTCCCCAAGTTCATTCACTTATAACTTAGACTAAATCCTCATCAAAGGAAGTAGTTCTAAATATATGACCTAAATCTGGAATAAAATGTCCTTAAAACAATTCTAGAAGTGGAGTTTCCTTTAATCTTATATATATCTGTAAATTTACTTCTAGATGATATACTTCATTTAACTTCTGTTCTCAGAGGCAAAAGGGAAATTATTAGCCGTCTGAACAGTTTATTCCATTTACAATGGGTGCTAGGCGCTGAGTTGGACATAAAGGAATACATACTTTGCCTTCTTCTGCAAGGAAGCCCTGGTTCTTTGCCTTGTGCCATCTCGGTAGAACCCTGAACCCAACTTAGGATCTGACTGAAATGAGACTCCAGTCTAGTACTCACTGGAGGACACACCAGAATAACCTTGAGATACTAGGACTGGCATACCTGTGATGAGTCCCCACACTCCTAAAAATTGGGCTGGGGTAGGAATCACATAGAGCATGAGTACCTTTGATTATGGTAGAAAGGGCTGAATTGGTTCTAACTCCAGTAGCAGGGATCTAATCATGTACTTAGGTGGAGGAGGAAAGCAGGGAGCACATTCTCCCTAGTCTCAGTCAAAAAGGAAGCCCCAGAGGCCTTGAGCCAAGCATGGGCAGGAGTGGGCATTGCAGGCTGCATGCTCCAATTGGCATGCATATTGCACCTGGGGCAGTAACAAACAGCCCGCTGCATTTCCTTGTCTAGTTCAGAGCCACCTGGGAAACAGCAGGCTGTTGTGGATGTTGAAAGGAGCTAAGCTGTAGACTTGTAGCCTAGCACTGGTCTTTCCCTGATCTTTCAGCAAAATTTCAAGCACCATTTGACCATTTTCTTATCAATAAGGAAATTGCTTCCTAGTCCACCCAAGAATTCTGCTCTCTGGGATTTCTCAGGACGAAAACACAATGTTAGGAAACCTCAAATTGCACTGGTAGGATGGGTCCTTTGCTGACCAGGCTTGACACCTTGTGTAATTTCTTTCCAAGGCTGAGAATAAAACATAATTTGGCACTGGCCAAATTCTGCTTCACACAGTGGGAATAGGTGGATGAGAGGGAGACAATAAAATAGGAGGGAGTGGCTAAATAAATAAAAGACTGATTAGACAATTGTTAAGATAAAAAAGACTGTTAAATTATGACCCCTTTAAAGGACAAAGTACAGGTTTTACAAAAGTAAGGACTTAAACAGGCTGTACATAATTGTCACTGCATTTCTGAAAGAGCTGCCATTGGTAAGTGATCTCCATGGGAACATGGCTGGCATCATGTGGATCTGTCCAGAGGACATAAGGGGAGGGAAGGCACGTGAACTCTGCTCACCTATGCAGCCCTTTTGCCTCAGCAGCTCCTGGAACCTCCATAGGGATCAAAGTTACAGAAAAAAGCTAGTCTTTCACACTTGGCTGAGATTTTGTGCATATTTGAAATTAGGGTACTAATACTTCCTGAGTCACCTCATCTGGTTGTTTGTGAGGTTTAAAATAATACATGTGAAGATGCTTTGTAAACTGGAACAAGCCATGCATAGAGAAGGCCTCATTTCATTACTACATTAACCTTAAGTCCTGTTCTTTTTCTGGCTTGGGCTGCATCTCGTTTCTGTGTTCTAAAACTATTTTCCCCCATGTCTGGTCGACTTCTACCATGCTGCACCTTTTGGATCACACTTTAGCCCTGACGATGTACCATTTCATCTCTCTCAGATGGGAAGCACAAAGGAAATTTCTTCCTTGCACACTCACTTCTCATTCTCCTTATTCCTGTCTTTTTCATATCCCTAAAAACAGGTTTCATTCTTTCATGAAAATGTTTAGTAAAGATATTTGATGAAAAACTGCTATTATATTTGGGATACTTGGATCTATTTGTTATAGCAGTTACCATTATCTTAGCTAATCTCACATGTAATAAATATCACTAGAAAGTAAAACATGAGCCACTCCCAAGTGCCTTTCCCGGCCTACTTCTATCAGAACTATATTTTTAGTGCCAAGTCAACTTTAATCTCTTAGATGTAGAATAAGAGGGCTATTTGGGGGAGGAATCTGTAATGATGGTATCCCATGTATAAAAATTACCAATGGGGACCTATAACTAAAGATATAAAGAAGAAGCCTAGTGGAGACTGGCAGGAAGGGCGGAGATGCAAGGAAAGGCTGGTCCCACACCCACGTGTGGCAATTGAGAATCAGGAGGGATATCTTGGCCGTGGATGTCCCCCTGAGGAGTGAAGGGTCCCAGACCCACATTAGGATCCCTAGACCAGAGCACTGGTGCTGGGGAGAGGATCCCCCACAACATCTGGCTGTGAAAAACTGGGGATTCCATTCATCTGGGTGAGATAGAAGGTTGCTGGAAACTCAAGTGTCCTCTTAAAGGGTCCATGAACAAACTCTTCCATGCCAAGGCACTCACTCTGGGCTCCTATGGAGGGACAGTGGCTTGGAAGTACCACAGACACATAGTGAAAGATTGAGTTATGTGGATTCAGGGTAAGGGCTGGAGGGACAGCCGCCATTGTCCTGGTGTTGAGCCCTCCTGTGCAGCCTATGGTGGGCACCATCTTTCCTGTGTTGTGCCTTCCCCACATGGCCAAATCCGAATCTGCACTGGCCTGGTGAAATCTGCTTACTCCACACTTACTCTGAGACCCTGCCTCATCCTTGTGTATTGTCTAAGAGTCTCTCAGTGGTTGAGCCATATAGGCAGGCAGCAGCAGGTCTCAGGATGTCCTGAGCTTTTTGCTGAGCCACTTCAGGCCTGGTGCTGGTGGCAGTCAGCCTTGGTTCACAGCTTGGCCTCTCCCACATGCCTCCATGCTGAGGACAGGCAGCGATCGACTGTGGATCACTTTGTAGCTCTTACCAGGTAGCCCTGGGCAGTCACAGGCAGTGGCTAACCTTAGCATGCATGGGAGCCCCTCCCAAGAGGCCTCAGAACCAACATATCCAAAGGCCAGCTTCAAACCACAATATAGCACTTCTCGATTAGAACCACAAGCAGCACATCCAGAGGGTGGTCTCAGTGGGCACCAAAGCCTGCTGAGGCGAATCCCACTCTGTGAGGTCAGCCTCCTCACAGCAGCTTGTATACTATGAGCATGACCAATCCTCACAGCCAGTCAGCTTGAGGGTTAATCCCATGCACAGATGTGCCAACAGCAATCAAGGCTCAATTACAACAGGGGGGCACATACAACTCACACAAGTAATACTACTGGAGTGCCTGGTACAGCTTCACTGGGCCCCATGAGGCCCTACTATATAAGCCACTCGGCCAAGACTGGGAGATGTAGCAGATCTAACTGATACATAGAAACAAACACATAGAGACAGACAAAATGAGAAAACAAGGAAATATGTTCCAGATGAAAGAACAGGAGAAAGCTCCAGAATGAGAACTAAATAAAATGGAGGCAGCAACTTACTAGATACAGAGTTCAAAACACTGGTTATAAGTATGCCCGAGGAACTTAGGGAGAATGTCAATAAAGAGAGTAAGCATTGAAAAGGGCATAGAAACCATAAAAAAAAACAGTCAAAAATGAAGAATACAATAACTGAAATGAAAAACACACTAGAAGGAATCACCAGCAGATTAGATGAAGCAGAGGACTGATTTGGCGATTTGGAAGACAAGGTAGCAGGAAATATCCAACTGGAAGTGCAAAAAGAAATAAAAATAAAAATAAATGAGGATAGTTTAAGAGACTTCTGGGACAACATTAAATGTAACAACATTCACATCATAAGGGTACCAGAAGGAGAAGAGAGAGAACAAGGGATTGAGAATGTATTTGAAGAAATAATGATGGAAAACTTTCTTAACTTGGTAAAGAAAATGGACTTATAAGTCCAGGAAGTGCGGAGGGTCCCAAACAAGATGAACCCAAAGAAGAGTGACACCAAGACACATCAAATTAAAATGGTAAAGGTTAAAGACAAAGAGAATCCTAATAGCAGCAAGAGAAAGGCAGCTAGTTACTTACAAGGTAACTCCCATAAGCTGATTTCTCAACAGAAACTTTGCAAGCTAGAAGAGACTGGCACAAAATATTCAAAGTAATGAAAAGAGAGGACCTACAACCAATACTACTCTGCCCAGCAAGGCCATCATTTAGAATTGAAGGAAAGAGCTTCCCAGACAAGAAAAAACTAAAGGAGTTCATCACACTAAATCAGTATTAGAAGAAATGTTAAAGAAACTTCTTTAAGAAGAAGAAGGGAAGGGGGAAGAACATAAATATGAATAATAAAATGGCAACAACTGTGTACCTATGAATAATCACAATCAATGTAGATTGATTAAATGTTCCAGTCAAAAAACATAGAATAGCCGAATAGATAAGAAAACAAGACCCATACATATTCTATCTGCAAGAGACCCACTTCAGATAGAAGGACACACACAGACTAAAAGTAAAGGGATTGAAAAAGATATTTTGTGCAAACAAAAATGAAAAAAAAAAAAAGCTGGGGTAGCAATACTCCTATCAGACAAAATAGACTATAAAACAAAAACTATAATAAGAGACAAAGAAGAACATTACATAATGATAAAGAGATCGATCCAACAAGAGGATATAACCCTTATAAACATTTATGCACACAACACAGGAACATCTAAATATATAAAGCAGATATTAAGTGACATAAACAAATAAATCAACAGTAATAGTCATGGTAGGGGATTTTAACACCCATTGTCACCAATGGACAAATATTTTAGACAGAAAACCAACAAGAAAACAACAGCCTTGAATGACATACTAGAACAGATGAATTTAATTAATATTTTTGGAGCATTTCACTTTGAAGCAGCAAAATATACATTTTTTTTCAAGTGGACATGTAAGATTTTCCAAGGTAGGTCACATGATAGGCCACCAAACAAATCTAAGTAAATTTAAGAAGACTGAAATCATATCAAGCGTCTTCTCCGACTACAATGGTAGGAAACTAGAAATCAATTACAAGAAGAAAATGGAAAAACACACAAACACATGAAGGCTAAATAACATGCTGCTAAACAATGAATGGATTAATAATGAGATCAAAGGTGAAATCAAGATACCTTGAGACAAATAAAATGAAAATACAATAACTCAAAATCTATGGGACACAGTGAAAGCTGTCTGGAGAGGGAAATTCATAGCAATACAGGCCTATCTCAAGAAATAAGAAAAATCTCAAATAAACAATCTTAACCTTACACTTAAAAAAAAAAACTAGAAAATAACAGCAAACAAATTCTAAAATGAGTAGAAGGAAGGAAATAAC
>CM053501.1:27453356-27486448 GCA_028627145.1 Eidolon dupreanum | reverse complement strand
GCTTCCTCCTCAACCAGAGTTGGTCAACAAAGTAAATCGAAGGAGTAAATTGATTCATTCCTTCTTTCATCCATTTGAAAAACTATTTCTTGAGAACTTACTAGGTTTTCTTAGAAAGTTTCTGTTGATATAGAGTCCAGCTATTTACAGTCCTGTTTTACATTTCCCGAGGAAAAGTACAGGCCAACAAACATCTGGAGAGTCCCCCCAGGCCCTTTCTGGGGCTGCTGAGTCATGAGGACACGGCACCTTTCCACTAGCAACTGCGCCCTTGCTAATTCAGGGGAAAACACTGATGCTTTAAACTTGGGGGGAAAAATTGCCGTACTACAGAAGGGCTAGATGCCGTTCTGCTCCCACGGAGTTGCACATTATTAACACTGGTCCAGGATTCAAAAGTCTGACCTTAGCTTTACATGAGCAAATCTGCTTCAGAAAGGATCTTTGAAATGTCCCTTAGTCTTCTTTGAGGACTCAGCTGCATTCTCAGGGAGCAAGGCTTCCTCTAATGAGACCAATGAATGAGTGATACAAGTTGGTTGGTGATTGAAATGGGGGGAAAAATAGTAATAATGGCCTGTGCAGGAACTTTCCCCTCTGAGTTAGATTTTTAGACTTTGAATTCTAAGAACATTCTATGGGAATAGAATGCTCTTTGAGAGAACATTTTCCTGGCTTTTCAGGCATGTTATAACCAGACAGCGCACTGCATGGCTGATGAACTGACTTAGAGTATCCTGAATGTTCAGAGAAAATGAAGGCAGGCAGGAAATCGCACAGTGACCTTGCTTTCCAATGAAAATGGAGTAAATGACTAATTTCAAAACCATTAACATGTAAAAGCGGCATATTTCTTCTGAGAACAGGACACAAAGGCTCTCCAAGGAGATTGCTGGAACATGATTACCAGCAACATTTAAGTTTTCAAAAACACGCCAAGGAGCCTATTCACTAAGAATGTGTAGTGGCAAAGTAGCTGCTTCATTAAACTTAAATAGCCTCGGCAGGGCTGTGCTTACAGACCCACGCTACCAAATTATACATTTCTTTTCTGGATGCTTCACTGACCTCATTATGTAGAGTGGAGAGTTTGTCATTCCAAATAAAGTGACCATACAAGTCTTTATAAACATGTCCATCAGGTGCTTGATGAGTCTGCAGAGTGAAACACTGGCTGGCCCAATGAATTAAAAAAAAAGTACTTTGCTTTTTATTGTCTCATTCTTCTCTGCTATGTGCTCATTGTAACACTTACAGACCAGAATAAGAAGGTGAAATGCCCATTTCCGAGGATGAAGGAGATTTTGATTGGGGGTAACGGGCGTTTTCTTGAGAAATGTGTAAACACCCCAGACAAGAACTGCGGGGGAGAAAAAAATCCAAACCAGCACAAGGCAAGCTGGATCTGGAGAGAGCTATAATAATGCACTCCCAGGGTACTATCTGAAAAATATCCGGAGTTATTTATCATTTCCTGTCCATGTTATTGATCCTGATTATCAACCACAAGAAGTATCAGACTAATTTTTTTTAAATTTAAAATTACTGTATTTTCTTTTCAGCCAGGTAAAATCCTCTAGTTCTGCTGAAGGCAAATCAAGTAATAATTATCATGTTTATACATATTTTTTTCCCTCAAGCAGTACTCATGAAATTAATTCAGATTTTGGAGGCTATCCATTTTTTCATTTAATTTTAATTATATAGATGAAAATGGCAATTAAAAATCCCACAACAATCCTGTGTGTTCAAAGACACAGTGACAGCTGAATTACACTTGTAAATAACAACTAGCTCCTACCCACAGAGCCCTGCTGAGCCTGGGGAGCAGAGCTGCATGGATGAGTTCTGGGAGCTTGGGAACAATCAGGGCACACCAGAAAAATTTAAACGTCAAGTTTAAAAAAGTAGAGGGAAGCAGGAGAAGTAGAATGTTCATGGGACATTATTTGGAGATGAGAAATAAAAGTGTATTTTTCAGATGATACTCAATGTGTCCAGTGCCAAACAACTACCCGCCTGGCATAAGGAAAGGTATGGAGGGTATGGCATGCTGACCAGGATATCTGATAATATAGGAGAAAAATATTTTGGCTACAAATGAGGGCGGAACAGACTCTAAGAACTGGAAATTCCCAATTTGTCATTGGTTCATACACATTTTCAACCAGCATCCAAGAGAATGTCTCTGTTAGGAAGTTGATTTGGGGTTCGGTCCGAGTTATACCTCACCACCTATGCACAAACAACCCAGTATCAGCAATACAAATGTGCTAATTCTTAATCCCAGCCTCTTACTGTACCCTGGAATAAAGCTAGATGCAGGTTTATCTTAAACTAGGGGTTCCTTGGGGCTTTCCCCATCTGCATTTCACCAAGACCAATGGGGAGGCTGCCGTCTTGCCTTCTCACAGGGAAATCCAAGCTCTGCCTTCCATGAGGCTGGGGATGGGGGGAGGGCCCCCAAGCCCTGCAGTCCGTTCAGGCCAGTAAGTTTCCCAGAGACGTTTGTGTTACCTTCCATATACTTGCAAGGATAACCAAAGTTATTCACTTTACCAAAGAATCTTAAGGCAATGCAGGGCAAAGACTAAAAACTCCTTGGGTTTTGCTTTTTCACTCCTGTCTTTGCCATTATAGATGGGCTCTCTACCATATGCTTCATATTACTGAAGCCCCCAAACCCCATGTTCTCTCACATGTTGTCTAGAGACCTGTCAGAGTCCCTGTGTCCTTCTGTATTGTCTTTTTATGTATATGGTTTTGGATTCAGGGACCCTCTGGGAGCCTTTGAGAGAGAGAGGGACAGAGCCCTAGTTTTGGATCAGGGAGTCTTGGCTCTGAACTGCACCTGGAGCTTCTCACGGAAGACAGTTACTTGGCTCTTAGCCTGAGTTTTCTCCTGACACTGAGGACCTGCAGTAGGTATATGCCTGGCACGTGGTGGGCACTTGGTAACCTGCAGAGCTTAAGACTGTAGTGCAGCAGGGTCATCTCACAATAGCCAGGGGCCATGGTGGGGAAAAAAGAACCCTTCCAGATCCCCAGACATCTAGGTCCCCTTGCTTAGCTCACCTCTCTGTGGGCCTCCTCACTACCCTGCCATCTTTCCAGGCAAACATCTCGTGGGGGCAGAACTGCTGACATCTGCTTTGAAAGTCTTGTATAATAAACATAGATAAAAGGCACAGACATGCCCTCTGGAATTATTCTTCTCAGTCTCTAGACACTGCTTTTCCTGCATGTATGTGCACATGCGTGTGGGCACACATGCACGTGCATGCGCGCGCGCACACACACACACACACACACAAATTCTTTTTTATTGGTTCCCTAAGATGGGTCAAGACTTTTAAATCATCAAGATACAAACAAGCACAAGAGAAAAGTAACACTTAGCCAAAGACAGAGTTACCTTAGATCTCTTTATCACTAATCCCTTCACAGTCCTATATCTTGGATTCTTGTGGATCATGAAATTGGTGGGAAAAGGGTCCTCTTTCTTACTTCCTACTTACGTATATATAAAGCACCTAGTCAATGCGAAGAATCTACTAACCCCTTTAAAGATACCTCTGAGGCATTATTTTTTCTAATCAGAGCACACACACCCTCTCCTGTTCTGTTGGCTGGCTATCCCAGTTTACCATGTGCATTTTGACTTTGGCGGTTACATCAGTCCCTGATCTTACACAGCTCCCAACTGTCGGAGCATCAGCTTTGTCTAGATGTTTTTCGGTGTGAGGACCAGCAGGCTCTCCCCTCAAGCCTCCAGGGAAGTCTGAGTGCTTATAGCTTATTAGAAATGCCCCAGTGCATCAACTTTCATGGGGCGGCGGGGGAGAGGAAGGGTACGTCTTCCCATCAGAACTTCCCCTTAAGCTCTTCAACCATTCAGAAGGAAGTTCCTGAATCATATATCTGGTTTGTTCATTTCTTTGTATATCCAGCCCTGCCAAAAATAATGGGTGAGGTCGCTTCACCTGATCCAGCCTCTTTGATAGAAACAAAAATAACTTTATACTGATACTGAATTAAATTATTATCCAACACAAAACCATTAAATATTATACAGAGACCTACCTTTACTTTTAAATTTTTACTCAATGGTAGTTTTCCTTCAGAACAGACGAAAAAATTTACTGTTAATAGCAACAGTGTGAGTGTATTTTTCTATTTTTATAGCACTATTCATTTTCTATTCTCTAAATGCTTAATAAATACAGTGGGTCTTCGCTGCCTTCTAGGGTGAAAATAACAGTTATGCCCCCGTGGAGCTCATTCATTTGCTTTATGGGCTAAAAAATCTCGAGCATGTTACAAATTAACAATGTTCCTGAAGACTGAGTTTTATTCTTGAATCTTCAATTTCATTAATAAATGTGAAAAACACACGTAGTCAGATAAGTCCCTGGAGACCAGCTACTGTAGATGCTGAAGAAAGCAAGTTATTTCAGCTAAGATCAGCATTCATTTTCACACTGGAGACTATTTATTTCCCAAAGTCTCCTCCAATTGCTTGATATAGGCAGTAACGTCTGTGTCTAGTGACCACCCCTCAAAAATCTAACTAAACTATTTCTTTAATAAAAAGGATATCATCAAAAAATAAGAAAAAAATCATAAAAGTTTTAATAATCGGATAATGATCCTTTTCTAGTCACAGCTCCAATGGAGCTCCACTACCCTCTCTGTGGGACAGCTGTTATTGTGTTCCTTAATATTTTTATTATGAAAACTTTTAAGCAAATACTATAGTGAACCCACATATGCTCCATCATCCCCATCTAATAATCAAAATTTTGCCACACTTATTTCACTCTCCCTTCCTTGCATTGTATTAAGATTTTAAAGCAAGCCCCAGAAGTAACGTCATTTTATCCCCACATACTTCAGTATGAATTTCTAAAAACATAAACATTTCTTATATAACCGCAGGGCCATTATCATACCTAACAAACTTAATAATTCTTTGGTAACATTTAATACCCAAATGTCTTGAAAAATCTTTTATGGTTGGTTTGCTTAAATGATCCCAACATTTGGATGTTCTGTCTCTGAAGTCCATCTGACTTGAACCTCCCCTCTTTTATTCCCATGCCACTGTCTCGCTGAAGAAACTTGTAAGGGGCTCCTCTTGAGCCTCGTCTCAGTAGTCACATTTTTGTGGTATCATTTAACTTGTTCCTCTATCCCCTGTATATTCTGAAAACATAGATTGGTTTGTTCAAGTTCAAGTTCAACTCTTAGGCTACAATAGCTCATAGGTGGCACCGTGTACTTTTTATTGCATCACATCGGAAGGCACCTAATGTGTGGCCATCTCACTTTTAGTGGGTTCAGGTGATAGCAGCCTGATTCCTCCATTGTGATGTTCCCCTTGGCATTTCTAATGGTCTAATGATTGTATCCATTGATGACAGTTTGAATCAGTTATTTTGCTTGGGGGCTACACAATTATGTTTTTCCAATTCTAACTTCCCTTCCACATTTAATGGCTGGAATTCTCATGTGAAGAACTTTCCTTTATCAACCAGTGTGATCTTGTTACCATGAAGTACAATTTGTATAGAAAAGACGTGATCACTGCTTAATTCTTTACTTTGCTGATTTTCATCATGAACAATTGGTGCCTCAGTTGCATCTTAAAGTGACTGAATTGTTTTTGTTGTTGTTTATATCATTCTTAAAGATTTATCTGTTTTTATTGAAATAAAAAAAATCAAACCACCACCCCAGAACTAATTCTTTTTGAATATAGAGAACTGGATTTGTGATCCAAACGGGCACAAGATAAGTCAAGGGCATGGTCCCTGGCATCTTGCAGCTCTCTCAGTAGAAAGGTCAGGTGCTGTTTCCCTCACCTGCTTTGGTATCTGATTCTTGTCTTTATGGTTGATACAGTCTTTCCTTAGGCTGAACACTCCTGCATTTACTGATCCCTGAGGAAAATGAGAACAATTCTAAAAACCTCTCTTTTGTTATTGTGGCACAGGGTGTCACTTGCCCCTGCAGACTTCCACTTTTATATTATTTATTTGATACGTCTGAAGTTGCCTCTAGCATGTGGAAGCAGGTTGGCAGAACTACACCTGTTCAGAATGACTAGTTCAGGTCATCTGAGCCTGTATCAGTTTGGGCTTTGTGACTTCTCAGAAAGCCATTCCCATCCAGTGAAGCCTGCAGGTGCCATCTGGCATGGCCATGCCCTGCTCCAGGGCTGCAATGGTGACACATTAAGAAGCTGGGCAAGCTTCCACTGGAGGAAGAATCTGCATTGTGGGTAAAATCTGCACATGTATGGGATACAGTTCCCTTTTCTTCTTTTCGTTAATAAGGGTGAAACCATTTAGGCCATTCATAGGTATTCTTCACAGAGGCATGTATAAGTCTTCTTTAACAATGGCTGACAAGTGTCTCTAAGGCTGATGGGAATCCAGGGTCTTTCTTTTTTCATTTTCTAAGAGCAGAGACATTTTCTGTCCATTATCGCCTTGTTTTACTGACAGGCATCTGTCACACATTAAAACAGTGATAATGGGAAGATAATATGCTGGCTCTGTCCGCATACTTCAAGAGGGAAGCATTTATGAAAAATGTGTATTTTGGGAAACCTAGATGCTCAAGTGCCCATCCCCATTTCTAGTTAGTTTGAAATTCAGTGTAGAATCACAAAGCAATGAGAAGAAGATGGAATGAGAGGAGATTCCTGAATGGTCCTGTAGACACCAGCATGCAGGTAGCTAGCTGCTGTACGCAGGAGGGGAGGGAAATGGGTTAGGAAATGCATGCCAAAACGCAAGAGCAGAGCTGAAGCATTTTTTTCTTTCTGACTTCACTGGGACTCACTGAGAGCTGCTGAATCAAGGAACTGGCAGAAAACATCTTCCATGACTCTGTAAATGGAGGACTTTCACACATTCTGAAAGAGAACAAATACTCCCCTTTGACACAGAGGTGAAAAGGGAAGTACATACTTTAAATAAACTAATAAAAGCAATTCGTCTCCTACTAAGAATCTTTCTAGTAATAGTTCTCTGTCAGGAAGTAATACTGCTACTCAGATATCTGGATCTTCAGTTGTATTTTCAGGTTCTGACTTCTTGGCTAATGCAAATAAAAGCATATCTTCCAAAACACACACATGTGCACACACACACAGGCCCTATAGAATGCCCTCTTTAAATTTCAATCCAATAAAACTTCAATTTATTCAATAAATTATTGTAATATAATGCCACCTTTATGCTAACAATTCACCTTAAAATCTTACTATCCTGGATTTAGCCATGGAGCCTGGGGACTACTAAAGTATAATCCAGCCTGCAAAGTTCTAACATGACTACAATAGGAAAGAAGAGAGGTACCATCATATCCAGTGGCAATAGTCAGCTTGACCAGGATAGAAGCCAGAAATCACTAGCCTCATCAGTAAAAAATGTTAACAAATTTCTTTTTAAAAAACAAAATGGGGGAAGTCTGTTCATTGCAGTGATTCAGCACGTGAGCCATGGAATTAGAACCCTTGGTCTGAATCCCAGCTTTTCTATCAGTTACATCTCCTCAAGCTGGGGATAAAACAGTGCTCATCTCATATTTGAGGATTAAATGAAATAATTTATAACATAAAGTGCCTAGCACAGACCTTGGCACACAGCAAATACTGCTAGCTGCAATTATTGTGTGGGGGCCACAGCAACTTCAAATGTCACCAGGGTATACTATTGCTTTTGATATTTCTACTCAAGCCAAAAGACATTTATCACAATATTGGTACTAATATAGGAGAAAACACAGTACTTTGAGAAGCAGAGTGGATGAGCAGAAAAAAAACATGAGCTTAGCAATCAGGCACATACATGGCTTTGAGTACTGGTGTTTGCCAACAGTTACTTGGGTCCAATCTTGGATTAGTTAAACTTCTCTGCATAGAGGTGGGCCTGATGAATTCTGACACTAGATGGTGTGATCCTGGACTGGGGTGGATTGGCCAGAATTTACCAGGGGAAACAATGGGGTGAGACTGGACACACATACCCAGGTATACCAGGAACCTAAAGAAATTACGTGTTACTAGGTGAAGTGTGCAGAGAATATCATCTTAAAATACAGTATCAATATAATATAGAATAGAATGTTTCCCTTTGTTTTTGCCAGAGGGTGAATATGAGGCTCTGAGGAACCAGGTAGGCCACTACAGCTCTTCGAATTTTCCCTTTACTCTCTCTGGGTTTGCCAAGGGCCGAGTACCATTTTGGCCCCAGAATGAGGTAGTGACTCTGAAGCATTTAGTATAGATACAGATGAATGAATGGTGGTGCTCTTTTTTGGGAGGACGTGTCTTTGCACTTGTCTAATAATATAGGGGAAAATCAAACTGAGTTTGTAATTCTACTTCCATCTGTTGATGCCAACATTCCTAGAACGAGGCACTCTCTTTATCTTGTTTACACAGTACTCAGCACAGGGCCCACTTAACTGTTTACTAGGTACATTTAGGGAGAGATGTATGTTCTTTTAATAAAACAGGGATATGTGGAAGGGGAAATTTACAACTTTTTGGATATCTGGGTTGTAAGGATCTGAACATAAGAGGCCGGAATACACTGCATCATGATTTTTATTAAGTTCTACTTTGAAGGCGACATAAAATATGTGTCCTGTTTGCTAGGGGAGAAAAATGCAACCAAAGCTACTCCATGATGACAGTGTGTATGTATGCAAATGAGGCATGCTGATATCTCTAGCTTGATCTGTTCATAAATTGGACTCATTTCTTAGATTTACAAACGATGATCACTACAGTAAATTCAATAACAGAATTTTCTTCTCTAAACATGACAGTCTCTGCAGTGTCTTTTTAGAGGCCTTAAGTGGTTTTGATGTACATGAAACTAAAAGTCAGCGGGGGTGGGAGGGGCGATTAAAAGTTACACAGATAATGAAGATGAGTTCCTAGGTGAATTACCCATTACTGTGGAGGTTTTTGGATATTTTCATTAAAAAGAGTAAAAAGGCCATCTAAAGATACTTGTGTATCTACAGATGATTGTAAAGTCATTCTCTTTATTTCTTTCCTACTCCCATAAGCCTCTTTTATTAGTTTCAAGGAATAAAGCTCCAATCTGCTTCAGTAAACTGAATTAGTTTTTAAACTACACAACCATACACAGTTTCTTTGCATGAGCAATCTTCTTTAATGGCTTTATTGGGAAGACTGCATTAAAAGGTATACTTTATGAACCTTCTCTCCACCTTCTAGCCCCTCTCTACTTTTCTTTTTCCAAACAATATTATTAAGACCATTGCTTTTTCACAAGTACCTGGCATATAATGAACACTTGAAAATATTTGCTGACTCATTGAATGAATAAATGAATTCACTACCTTGATATCAAATTCTGGATCCAGGTTTAAAGTCACACAATCACAGGGCTGATACAAACCTCCCACTTACAAATGCAATACCTTCTGTCTGACTTAACTTCTAAACAGTCTAGTATCCCCTCTGCCATTTGAGAGTTATCTATATTTTTATTTTTTCTTGAATTTGAATAATTCTTATGTTCATTATCAAACTTGAAATCAGGTGCTCCTATCTACAAATCATTTAGAAAAATTAACAGGCAGACCATGAATTTGAACTCTTAACCTAGAATGGCTTGCAATTATCTCTAAAACAAAAAATTTCTAATTCCCCTCTCTACTCACCCATATGCACATAGTATCCTTAAATGGACATGGAGAGTATTGTTTAAAGAATGGAAGAATGAATGTATGAATAAATGACTGAATGAGTAGATAAAGCTCGAAAATACTCCAGAGATAAAGCAATTCCCATTTCCCCATCAACTTAGGACACTTGGAAAGTGCAGGAAAGGAGGACCTCAGGCTCAAAGATCTTCTCATCCTGTGTACCCAGGCCCAGGTTCCAGATTTGCTGTGTAAAGCAGAAGCATGGTGGAAGCTGCATGTTTCTGGCACCTTGATTTGGAAAACATGGATGTATTTTTCCCACTCACGATAAAATGGCTAGTTATAGTTGAAATGGTACCATTACTTCAATATTCAGAAACAGTATTAGGTGATTGGGCTCTTATGAGCTGGTGCCGGAATCTAACTACCACATAATCAAGTTTCTATTTGTCACAATATACCATGTTTTCAAGTTCAGGAAGTCTTGCCTATTCTGTTTCTAAATAATATCAAGTAGCAAAACTACCAGAAACACCTATTGTTGTAAAGAAATTTTTTTTTTTGCTGTAGTTGGAATAGATAGGTAGGCAAAGGTGGCACAAGAGTATAGGACGTGATGGTTAATTTTATGTATCAACCTGAATGGGCCACGGGGTGCCCTGATGTTTGGTCAAGTATTACTCTGGATGTTTCTGTGAGGGTATTTTTAGATGAGTTTAACATTTAAATTAATAGACTGAGTAAAGTAGATTGCTCTCCCTAATGTGGGTGGGCCTCATCCAATCAGTTGAAGGTCTGGCTATAACAAAAAGCCGACTCTCTCCTGAGTAAGAGGGAATTCTTCCTACCTGACTGGGAAATCAGTATTTCAGTTTATAACTGAAACAATGGCTCTCCTTGGGTCTCAACCCTGCCAGCCTATGGCCTAAAACATACACCTTCCTGGGTCTCCATCTTGCCAACTCACCCTGTAGATCTTGGGACTTGTCAGCCTCCATAATTCCATGAGCCAATTCCTTACAATAAATCTCCTATATCTTCCTATCTATCTGTCTGTCTGTCTGTCTTTCTATCTCTATCTATCTATCTATCTATCTATTATCTATCATCTATCATCTATCTATCTATCTCCTATCCTATTGGTTATATTTCTCTGAAGAATGCTGACTAATACAGCAGGGAACATCAAAAAATAATCTAAAAAGTATATATAGTTGTGTGTGTATATATATATTTACTTTATAAATACATATATTTACTTTATGGATTTTAAAGCTATACACATATACACATACATATACATAGTAAAATTTAAACAAATGCCCAATTACCTTCTTGGTGGTTCTCAGGTTATGTAAAAAGTAATCCATGATCCGTGATCACAGACTAAGAGCATGGATAACTGGAGTGTGCTGGGCAGAGATGACACAGGCTCTTCTCAGCATGAGTGACAAGCCTTCACACACACTGAAAAGCAATTTTGTGGTATGTACTAACAGCCTTAAATGGTTATGCTTCTCCTTTTAGGAATCTATTTTTAGGATAAAATATTTGAGACTTTTCTTTAAGGAATATATTTTAGGAACATAATCAGAAATATAAACAGGGATTTATGCACAATCGGCAGTGCTCTTTTATACTCTGCTGTGTCCTTTTCTAGTAGAACAAGACAACTGTCTAACAGTTGGGAAAAGGTCAAATAGAGTATAACCATATAATAGATTATTAGTGAGGTCATTAACATTATCTTGATAATAAGTGTTTAATGGTAGTGAAAAATACAGTATAAGGCCTGTGTAAAAAATAGAATATACAAATATTTATATCTATAATTTCAACCACCAAAGAGAGAAAGATGGTATATTACCATGTGAACAGTGGTTCTCTCAGGGTAATAAGCGATTCTTATTTTTATTGTTTATGTTTTATATTTTCTAAATTTTCTAAAATAAAAAAATATTTTTATATTTGGAAAAAATGAACAAATAACATTGAATAACCCTCAAGAGGGGAAGCATATTAATCCACCTCCTGAGAAAACAAACAATAAACACAAAAACTGAATGAGAGCAAGCCAAGTCAAATTCAAAAAAGCACATGCCATCATCATGAATAATCCAAAAAGCAACCAAGAGGATTTCCTTTATTCCATAGGTGCAGACATGACATTACAGATACCCAAGGAAGGAAATCAACAAAGCCTCTCCAAGGCAGCCGACTCCAGGAAATAGCTGGCTGAGTGGTAAGACCCTAAGTTTGTTACTGAATCTTCTGGTTGCCCCATCCCCTACTTGGTAACAGCCATAGATGTCAACAGTGGAGAGACAAAATAACTCAGACAGAATACTCTTTCTCTCTTTTCCCTCCATGTAAATACAATGTATCTAAATTAACATTCAGTTGGCTTTTTCCTTTTAAGCCAGAAACATGCCAATTTACATTAAAAATCCATATACTTAACATGAGTCATATCCTTGCTAGAGAAGACAAATCTATAAAAAGGACTGTAATAATCAGCCAAGCTTTTTTCAAACATCATTTATCATTCTTGTTTGGAATTTACATATCCAAATTGTCTGGCCATCAAGTGTATATTTAAAACATGTAGTCTTATAGGAATTGGTGAATATTTTCACTTGTTGCATAAATGAGGAAATCAATGCAAAGGGATTTTATGATTTTGTCAGCATTCTAAAGTTAGTGGAAGAATCTGATAACTGCATTTCTCATTTCAATTTCTGTGCCTTGTTATCACTATTATTATTTTTATGCACTGATTATGTGCATATATGATGTAAGGTGCCATTGTCATTCTGGTTGGGGCGAGAGAAGGGTGAGAAGGAAGAGTGGGGCAAGGGGAATAAAAAAAGTGAAAAACCTTTTCTCCTGTCAAAGTCAGAGTTAACAAAGTAGGTGACTTCTTCAGTTGTGACAAGCATTTTCCCCAAAATTCCCGAATTTCCTAATAACACTGAGTAAAATGGAATGCTTAAAGAAAAAGTACATGTTCTTTTGATAAGACTAAAATTTCAAAACAGGAAGAATTCTTGGTGTTTAATGATTTGGCAAGACAGTGTGTAATGGATATAATATTCTATGATTAAATTTCACAATATATATAGTTTCAGTGGCTATCACTGACGTTGATGACTACTCAGATTTTTCCGATCCACATTTTACTAATTTAAAGGACAGGAGAGCATAATTCTCAGTTATGTTGAACTGATTCTATACAACTTAATCACTTTCCTTAGTATTCCCAAAGTCTTGGACTGTGGATGAAACTTCTTTTCATATCTGTGAGTCATCACACATTTTCTAGGCATTACAACTCATCCACTTCCCATGTTTTGCAATGATTTAATTTTCCCCCATAGCACTTTAGAACTGTAGGCAAGAAAGTTCTGTGAGCTGTCCTACTGAATTACACAAAATTAGAATCTGGTTTGAGGGAAATAACTTCATACGTGCATTTCAACGAAGAAAATGCAATATTTCTTCAGTTTTTCAGAGGCCGAAATAAATAATTTTCCTTATTTCTCACAAATGACAAGAAAAACCACACAGTGATCTCCTTTGCTATTAAAATCAGGTATTTTGGGAGTGCGGGAGGAAGTTGAAGATTGTCCTTTCATTGAGTCAAAGTGAATTCTGTGGATAAATTAGTCACTAAAGTTGCAAATGGCCCCTTTTCTTATAAAGCTTGCCAGAATTTTCCCCCTTTTTGGATACGGTACAAATCCCTGTTACTATCCAATTCTACAACAAACATAATCTTATGCTAGAGTTAACTATAGCAGGTGACGCTCAACTTAAACACTATTATTATTATTCATTCACTGACAACTTCATCCCCTTGGGTATGCCTTCCCTGTAGGAAAAGGTGAGGGTCAGCATCTCACCCACATAACTTCCCACCAGGCTCTTTCCTCCTCATCTGAAAGGAAGGCTTTCCTAAGTAGTAAAAACCATTTGGCCAGGGTAGATGAAAGGTCAGAAGTGTTTGTAATGGAAGAACACGCCCCTGACTATTACCCATTCTTCATTTTCTACTCCTTCCTGTATCACCTGCTGGGCAATCAAATTTTAGTATGAATGTTTTTTGAAAACGGTATAGTATTAATAAACAAAATAGAGAACTGTAATTATATTGGAAGAACTGGAAGAAATTCCTGTTAGCACTTTGAAAATAATTGCTGTAATTATGAAAATCAGTTGTAATTTTAACAGCCAGAGATTCTTCTGGACTAAATGTATTTAAGCCCCAAATCTAAGACTTGAGCAGAAAGGAAATCCAAAAACAGCTGTGAACCCTGAATTAATGAATACCGAACTTCTGCTCCTAGAGGAAACATAGGGTTAGGTTCCTGCAAGCGTCTGGTCACATTTTTGTCAACTGATCAATACATCACCTTGTTTTATGTGTATTTCTGTTTAAAGATACTTTATTTAATATACAGCTGATTCATTAACACTGAACTCTGGGCCATAAATACTATAATTCACACCTGAATGAAACTTATCTATCATATTTTCTTATATAAGATAGATAATGAAACTTATCTAACATGTCTTCATAAGGCACATCGCAGTCTTTTTGTGCTTGGGAACACTAGACAGCACTTCAGCACTATGCTTGGGGGCCATTTCAAAGAGCAAAATTACCAAAAAAACCACAAAGGTAAATGGTGAGACACTTGTTTACATTATGAGAGCTAAAACACGAAGGCTGAGCATCCCCTTTTGGACCTTGGCTGAAAATATGTGTTAGGTGACTCAAATTTTTTACCATTCTGTGCATGTCTGCAAATTACCATGAAATCACTGCAAGTATTGATTTTTGGGTTACAAATACATTTTAGCAAGTAGGTGAATTCTCAAATCTAGAATCCACTAATAATAAAGATTGAGAGAAGAAATTCTACTTATTTAACAGCAGATCATGCTTTATCTCCTTTTCTCCTAAACACTGATATAGCCTCAATTAAAGTAATCTTCCATGCTAAACAGTGAGAAATATTTTAATACTAGATGCCCATTATAATTGTAGTACAACTGTATTATTGTTATATCATATTACAACAATTGTAGTACAACTTGTATTATTTGTTTGCATGTCTGTTTTATTTTGTTTTGTTTTTAAGTTAATGGGTGTTAACAGCTTTGATTTTTAAAAATCAATGTAACTGTGAGTGGTAGAAAATATAAAACTATGAGTTCACAAAATCTCCTCTAATTCCTTGTTTTAGAAAGAAAACAGAGACAGTGTTGTCTGAGTTATCATTTGAGTAGATCCAGAAGCTAATTTTTATAATTTAGGTAAAACTTCTATTGGCACATTAAAACTCACTCTCGTTCAGGATAGATATATTCAGAATTTGGTAGAAGAATGATGAACAATTACTAAATACTAAATACTCTGGAAAGGAAGAGATGTTGAGCTGAACATGTAAAAAATGAGGCCTCTGTTCTCTTAACCCTTTCATGTCGATCTGCATTTCAGGAGCTTTCTAACACTGCAGGTAAGATTAGAAGTTCAAACCTATTTTTTTTAATGTTGTTGTCATCTCTAAAATGTGGAGAAAAATCTTGACACAGCTACTCAACAAGGAGGTGTAATAAGTAGGAAAAAAACAGGTGGGAAAATTCACACTTGTTAGAAACTGTTTTTGGAATTGTGCTTAGGTTTTCAAAACTTAAGCCAAAGCATGTGCTGTATGTGGTAATAGTGTTCCATGTACTAGAATCTGATTAAGGCAGGACTGACTTGCATCTAGGTCTAGGACAACATTAGAGCAAGATTCTGGTAGAGTCACTGTTTTGCATTTGGGCCCTGACCCCAGGAAAGCACATTCATTTGTTCATTAGTTGGTTCGTTGATGAGAGTGCCATGGAAATGCCTGAGGGCCCTTCTTGGGGTAGAGCTGCCTGCAATTACCTGACCCCATCCCACCACTATTTCCATCCAAGACAGATTACCAGGCACTCAGTCTGTGGAAGAGATCTGGGAAGGAAATGAGAATTAGGTTATATAAGGTATAAGGACCTAATAAGAGTGTCTTATTGATCTTATAATATCAATGACTAGATCTCAGTTAATCTTTTAAGCAGCTCCGTGCAATCTCAGTTATTGTTGCAGGTTTATGGAATCATGGTGCTGTCTGACACTCACGGCTGCAGTCTTTCTGCCTCTTGCTACTTGCCTAACCTGCATAACCCCATCACAGCTATTTTAGAGACTGAAAGGAAGCCTTCTTGAGTATTTTAAGTTATTTAATTGTAGCTTTAAAAAAATGCATCACAGCATGTTTCCACCATTCCCTATGTGGTTTAAGAAGCAATAAAAACCTACAAAGCTTCAAAATAGCCATTGTAGTATTTACCGATGAAACCTTAACTTTTTTGGAGTCTACTAGTTATTCTAGGCCAGAAGTCAGAAAACCTTTTCTGTATAGGATGAGATAGTAAATATTTTAGGGTTTGCAGGCCATATGATCTCTGTCACAACTACTCCGCCCTGCCACTGTAGCATGAAAAGAGTCATAGAAAATATTAAACAAATGACTATTAAAAAAACTTTAAGTAAAACTTTATTTATGGACACTGAAATTTGAATTTCATATAATTTTTACATGTCACAAAATAATAGCTTTTTTAAAAATTTTATAAAAACACTTTTAGAAATATATAAAAAAAAAAACCTCTCTTCTTGGTTTGAAAAAGCAAACACAATCCTTGCCCTAAAGGAGTTAAACCATCTTAAGTGATGACTGTGGACACAGATATACAAATAAAACACAGAAAAATAACTGTACACCAGACATGGTAAGAAAAAGGTAGAGAGTAAGTCATTTACATTAGATGGAGTTTAATGTCTCTACATTTTACTCATGATTGTACTCTGCAAAGCATGTCATAGGGCATGTAAAGCCACTGGTGAATTTACATGGAGAAGGGATATCATCAGAGCTTTCTCTAAGGAAAGTCCAAGTGGTCATCGGCTTTCATTCTATGTCAGGACAGTTTTTTGACATGTTTTCCAACTTCTTTGGAGCACTAAAACAGTCCTGAGTTCAAATGTTTGGTGGCTTTGTATCCCTACTCATACTAACAGTACTATGCTATTGGCAAAGTTTTCTTTTCTTATGATTTACATCAATAAGGAGGCTACATTACCTTAGTGTCATACAGAAATCACTGGGGAAAAAAAAAGAAGAGGCAACAAAAGATACAAAAATAATATTGAGTGTTCACTTTAAGATAAACACTGCTTTAAGCAATTAGCATGCATTCTCTCATTTATCCTTATAACAATCCTTTGAGGTAGGGGCTAGTTTTTAAAAACTTATTATTATAGGAAATGTTGACACCAAAAAGCTACAGGGTCAAGGTTACACAGGACTTGAACCCAGTTAACAGATTCTTGACCCCCTGCTCTTAACCACTCATGATTCTACCTTCCAATACAGTCAGCCCTCCATATCTGCAGGTTCCACAGCTGCAACCAGATAGGAAATGTTTGAAGGAAAAAAAGTTATGTTATTGCTCTCATTTACCATACAGTTAGGCCAATGATGGCTGCATCTGTACTGAACACATACAGACTTTTCCTTGTCATTATTCCCTAAATAATACAGTATACCAACTATTTATATAGCATTTACATTGCATTGAGAATTATAAGTAATCTAGAGATGATTTAAGGTATATGGGAGGATGTGCAAAGGTTATATGCAAATACTACGCCATTTTATATAATGGACTTGAGCATTTGTGGATTTTGGTATCCTGGGGGTTCTAGAACCAATACCCCAAAGATACTTAGGAATGACTGTATTAAGTGTTCTTGCCACTAATGGCTCCGTCACTCAATATTCCTTTCCCAAGATACTGTGTTACATGTGCGCTGGCCCGTGTGCACACATATGCGCACACAACTCATCAGGCCCAACAGTCTTCACTCTTCCCTGCACCATTACCCTTCCTACTCCAGTTCCTGCATATGTCCGAATATCTGCTTTCACACCATGAGAAGGTATGTTGATACAGGAAGACACCCAAATAGTAAAGGAATGTGGGGCTAGAATTCAAGAGACGTTGGTTCTAACTCAGGTTCTAACCCTATGATCCTGTGTAGATCACTTTACCTCTGAGAGACAGTTTCTCACCTACTAAATAACACTTATCCTTATAACATTTTTGCAAAATGATTAAATGTATGTGGAAGTATTGTATAATCTAAAAAGAGCTGATTATACAGTCTTCATCCTTACTTCTCCCATTCTTTCCTTACTCATTGTGAAGAAGCAACACAATTGACAATTATTTCTCATAATACCAGCCTAGCCCCTTTTCTTGCCTGCCCCTTCCTCCTTTTTTTTTTTATTCACTAAGGAGTTATACAATGGTCAGCAAGACAGAGATGATCCTTTCCCTTCCCCAGGTCAGAGAATACAAGACAGACAGCCACTGGTGTGCTGGTGCTAGCTTGTACCATTCTCACTGACTTCTTCTCAAGTTCATGTTCAGTGAAGCCATGTTGGTGGCTTGAAAATGGTAACAGTTGGAAGTATTTACACTATGGAAACCAACAAATGCTACAAGTCATTCCTCCCCCCCATCCCCTTTTCCCAAAAGAACTCGTTATTGAACATTTACCAGCATACCATTGAATACAGAAGCAAATTAAGATAATGGCATAGGTGTTAGGATGGAGATAGAAAAGAGTAGTCTGGGAGCATACAGGAAGGCATTTATCATGGTTGTGGGGGATGGGAAGAGACATTCAGAGAAGGTGGTGTCCTGGAGAAATGAGGTTTAAGCTTAGACCTAAATAATGAGAGGAGATAGCCAGGCCAAGGGGAGGGAGAAGAGAGTTCCCGGGAGGGGTAACAACATGTGCCAAGACTCAGGGTGTTAGAACAGCTGAAGGAAGTTCCTTAAGGCTGTAGTGCAAAGTGGGAGGGAGGAGAGAAGAATGAAGCTAGAGAAGTAAGACCTTGAGAGCTACCAGTAAACTTTTGAGCAGGCAGAGTCAGGGTTATGAGTGCGGGGTTTAGAATCAGAAATGACATTTGAATTCTGGTTCTGCCAGCTGGAGACCTCAGGTAAGCTTCTCACCTCAGCTGAGTCTCATCTGGGGTAAGAGGGTAATTATAGTACTCAGACCTCCTGGGGTGGTGTGAAGCTGCAGGTGAAGTGCTCAGCACAGCCTGCCTGGCTCCTCAGAGTTGCCTGGTAAGCATCTGGGTACTGGTCAACAGAGCAGATGCACACATTCTACAGGAGAGGAGCTGTTTCTGCAGCCTCTTTCCATCTTAAAACACTGTTATTCTGGTAGTCTAGGACAGTGTTTTTCATACTCTGGGTGGTGACCCATTAGTGGGTTGTAAAATTAATTTATTAAGTCTTGAGTAGCACTAAAAAGAAAAAAAAGGATGAAGAAAAAAATATAGAATTCAGTGGAACTGGATAAAAAACCAGCACTGCAGTCCATTGTATGTTGCAAGGTAAGTTTTGTTTTGTGTTTGTGCACACTGAGTTGCCATGTAAAATTTATTTCTGAGGGCTACAGTTAAAAAGTGTAAAAGCCTCTACTTCAACAGAAAACTTCTTGTGAGCTTTGCGGGCTGGGAGAGAGAGGATGAGACAAGCCTGGCCAGCATTGCTTTCCCCTACTCCAGGAGCTGGAAATGTCTCAGGTGTTTATTCCCCTGGGTTTCCAAGGCTCTTTAGTTTCTAATAAAAACAGATGTTCTTCTGGCCAGGTAGGACCCTAGGCTTTATCAGCCATCTAGTAGCCAGGGTAGAACAAAAGCCAAAGGCCATTCATTTGCAATGACATAGATGGACCTAGAGGTTATTATGCTGAGTGAAATAAGTTACACAGGGAAAGATACATACCATATGATTTCACTTATATGTGGAATCTAAGGAGCAAAAAGAACAAACTAATCAAAAACAGACTCACAAATATAGTGGACAATTTGGTGACGGACAGAGGGGAGGGAGGATGGGAGGCTGGGAGAATGGGGTGGAGGGTTAAAGAAGTACAAATTAGTAGTTGATAGATGGCCACGGGGATGGTGAGCATGATATAGGGAATGTAGTTAGCATTAATGAAATGGCTAGGTGGAGAGCCAGAGGAGAGAAAGAGCAATTAAGGGGATCGTTTTATAAACTATATAAATGTCCAACCAATGTACTGTATACTTGAAACTAATAAAGTAAAATTAAAAAAAAAAAGCCAAAGCCCAGGGAGGGAGAGTGTCTCTGCTAAGTAGGGGTAGATGTGTGAGTGGGGTGGGGGAAGCGAAACTAAAGACCTCCAACTGCCCTGCTGTTAACTAAGCTCTGACCATGAGTCATACTCAGTAACTAAAACTGGCCAAGGCAAGTCCAGTGGCTTGGTGGGTGAAGGAACTGAGTAGTGAAATTGACATTTAGTTTGTTGTGTCCCAGAAAGGTAATTGTGTATGTGAATAAATTTTAGAATAATTTATTTTCAACATATGTCAAAACATATCCAATTTGCCCTTTGGAGTTGCAAAAACTGTTTGGCATTTCTTTTTCCTTTACAATTTAAAAAACGGAAAGTAATGGCAGATGCCTGGTCAGTGTTTGGGAGAATAAAACAAGCCCCACACCATGTGATGATTTAGTCTCCTTGACTTTCCACAGGCTCATTCCCCAGGCATACGCAATTGGTACTAGATTAGCTGCCGACATTTATTGACAAAGGAATTAATCTTCCCCAATGATGTTTTTTTAAAGCTCATTCTTTATAGGAAGTTTGCAGCAGAACATCAGGGCTCATTCACTTTCCTCATTCCTCCTTAACCTCTTGACAAAAGTGGCTAAAAATAAGCTCTCAAACCCTTGATTCCAGTGAGGAAGGTGAGGGATCAAAAGAATAAAAGAACATCTTTTCCCTGGTACAGGCCATCACATGTCCTGTTCAGGCAGTCACTGAAATTACAGCCATCAGGAGACCACCTCTCACATGGATTTAGGAGCATGTGTGCATGTGTGTGTATGGGAGTGGGGGGAGCACAATGTGAGAACAGATACATGGTTGTCATATTTGGGGTATTTGGTCAGAGAAGACATCCTCAGCAGTGATATGGAGGTACCCATTTCTTGGCTTAACTGCATTTTCCTACCATTCTTCTCACTCATCAAAACCATTTTTAGTGGAGGGAGAAAGCAATATATACTTCCTTCATCAATAAAACAGTGCTGAGCCAGGAACTGCCCACTTCTATTCCCTAAACACAACTGAGAGCCCCTCTCACTCTGACCCTGGGTGGGTCACTGCAGGGCTCTGTCAGCTATCCTCAATGGGACTGCCCAGTTTCTCACTTAGTCTGTTAATAATTCAGCATCCACTGTGTGCACCAGACTAGTGCTAGTGCAGAAACACACACAGGAATAGAGAAAATGTTGCCCCTGACAACCTCCATGCTCCGTGATGAAACAATACATTGAATGAAAGAATGCATGAGAGGATAAGGGTTGAAAGCAGCCTCAAGTTGTGGCACTGGACTTTCTCTGTTACATGGACTTCTGCCTAATGATTCCTGAGCTAGGTTTAATAAGACACATGAATGGAACCTCCGTATGTGGGTGCTGATGTGATGTTCAATATCTGTGTCTGGCAGGAGCAGGCTGATGGTGTCATGGTGAGGGCAAGCTTCTTGGATAGGCAGCATTTGTCACAGTGTTTTTGTGGGTGTGTGCCTTTGTTAGTTTATAGCTGTGGAGGTGGGAAGGTGAGCAAGGTGGGCATATAGAAAGGAGGGAGGATTTTTCCCACCATGAAGGAAAATCTTCGATAATCAACAACATCAAAAAGTTCTTTCTTTTGAACAAAATTTTAGCTTTATTGAAAGGAAATCGCAGTGGAGGAAATACTTTAAAAGATAGTGTTTAGGAGGCAAACACAGTTATCAATGCATTCAAATCTAAATGCCAACTCTTTCAGGTACACATGTTAAAGAAAACAAAACACTAGCCAGCTAAGAAATGATATGAAATCTCAAGTTAATCCTCTCCAAAGGACTTAATTATCCTTTCAATTGATTTCCCATTCAAGATCATAACACACTGATCATTTAAACCAAGAAAATATGAGGGCATCACCATGATTAGTCTATCTTCAAGTAACATTTATAGTGGTTCCAATAGAATAGGAAATAGAGAATGCCTTCTAAGACAAAAGGGCAGATCACATTCCATACAGTGAGAGCCTTATAAAAGTGAAAATAACCTAAATGTCCATCAGCTGATGAGTGGATAAACAAAATGGAGTATATCTATATAATGGAAGGTTATTCAGCCATAAAAGAAATGAAGTACTGATACATGTTATGACCTGAATGAACCTTGTAGATATGAAGTGAAAGAAGCCAGACTAAAGAGGTCATGTATTGTATGATTCCATTTACATGAAATGTCCAGAACAGGTAAAGCCATTAGTGGTTTCCAGGGGCTGTGGGAGGAGGCAATGGTGAGTGACTGCTAATAGATACAGGGTTTTTTAAGGAGGTGATGATAATGTTATGGAATTAGATAGAAACATTATTGAATATACTAAAAGTCACTGACCTGTGCACTTTTATTTAATAAGAGTGTGAATTATATGGTATGTGAATTGTATCTCAGTTTTATAAGAGTTTCTCCCCAGATATCTGCTTGGATTACTCCTTTACCTCTATCAAGCCTTTACTTAATGTCATTTTCTCAATGAAAACTTCAATCACCCTATCACTTTCTAGCTCTTTGATCCCTCTTATCCTGCTGTATCTTTTAATCCATATAGTATATGTCAGCTTCCAACATAATACATACCTCACTTACTATGTTTATTATTTTCCTCCACTGAAATATAAGCTCCATGAATTCAGGGGTCTAATCTATGCTCCATTTCTTACTGGCTATGTTAATTCTGAGCAAAGTTATTCAACTCTCAGTGACTCAGTTTCCTCATCTATAAATGGAGATAATAACAGTACTAACATCATTGGACTCTTGAAGATTAAATGAAATAATACATGTAAAATACTCAGCACTGTGCTTGGCACATAAGAGGCACTCAGTACAATACTGTTATTATTACTTATCTCTTTAAATGCTGTACCTCTCTCTTGTATTTGTTCTCTTTCTGGAGCTCTTACTAATCAGATGTTGGACTACCAGGATTTGGTGTCCACACTTATTAAGTTTTCCCTTGTATATTCTAACTTCTTGTCTTTTTGTTCTATGGTATTATAGATCAACGTGACTTTTAAACTCAGTAAATGAATTTTAAAAGTTTCATCCACCATGTTTTTAATTTCCACTGTTTTTTCCTTACTTTATAGGTATTTATGAACAATATACATTATTTTATGTATATTAAATTAGTACCATAAGATGCATATTCCAAGATAATTCTATTCACCCAACACTGTGTCTGAAATCTATCCATGTTGATAAATATGGATCTAGTTCACTCATTTTTAATTGCTGTGAGCGTTCTGCTATATTCATTTTTTAACAAATATTTATGTGCACCAACAAGGTTGCTGGAACTGTACAGGTGGCTGGAGACACAGCAATGAAGGAAACAAAATATGAACACAGTGTAATTTATTTTTATCTTTTCTCCATTAACGGACATTAGGTTTTGCCCTGACAAGGAATGCTTCAGTGAACATCCTTGCATGGGGCTTCTGTTGTAAGTGCTTCTCTAGGGAATGTTTCCAGGGGTAAACTTCTTCCTAGACTGAATTTTCAATTTTACCAGGTATTGTCAACTTGCTTTCCAAAGTGGTGTACCAGACTGCACGCCCAGCTAGCTGGGAAAACTCTGTTCCATTCATCCTGCCCAACATTTGCCCAGTCATAATTGATTTTTGCCATTCTGATGGTACTTCTGTTTTAGTAAGCATTTCTCCTAATTGTTAGTAAGGCTCAGCATTTCCTCTTATATTTACTGGTCCTTTAAATCTTTATTGTCTACTGCCTGAAGGTACCCTTTGCTACTCATTTTTGCAGTCAGCTGTCTTTGTTTATACTGATTTGTAAGGATTCTCCATCTATATAGTCTGGAGACCAACATATTTGCTGTTTTATGTGTTGAAAATATATTCTTCCAGTCCAGGATTTGTGTCTTAACTTTATTTGCAGTAGCTTTTGCATAAAAGAGTTTTCCTTCTTAATGTAATCTTTCCCTTTATGAACTGTCCTTTTTGTGTACTGACTGAGAAATAATCTCTCCCCTGTAGACATAAAAATATTCTCCTCTATTTCCAATAATCTTAAAAGTTTATTTTACACATTTAAGCCCTTAATCCATCTAAAATTATCCATCTGTATGAGGTGAGGCATTAATCTATTTTTCTTTTCTTATGAGAGCTAAATCATTTATTAAACAATCCTTCCTCTTCCCACTTATTTTTAATACCTAGTCAACCCTCTGTCAAGTTCCTGAATAAATTTTGGAGACTGCTTGAGGTTTCTATGCTGTTACAATGAGTAGATTTGATTCTTTTAAAAAACATTTCTCTCCTGGTCCGTAAATTTCCTATGTTTCTCCCAACCTCATGACTTCTTTTGTCTTCACTTACACTAACCATATTTTTAAACTCATCTCTTGGTTTACCGATGAAGAAAAGATGATGGAGAGATCTCATATTTCCTGTTCAGGTTCATACAGTGAGACAGTTAGAAATCTTTGCCTAGGATCTTAGCTTGCATTCCAATCCTCTTTCCGCCAGTGCTCCCTTCATCTGAAAGTTTCCATTTTGGTCAAATTTTTATTTCTACTAGTAGTGAGTGAAACTTCCCATTTCAATGAATTTTTTCCAAGACTGGGTTTCATAGTTTAAAAATATCTCTTCAAATTGGTAGATTAAGGATAAAATTTCATTATTAGTGTGTTTTGATACAAATAAATATTTAAATAAATGAATGTTAAGTAAATAAATATTCCTTTGAAACTTGGTGTTTCTTGGTCATGATATTTGTTCTTATTTGTCTATTCATGTCTTTCTCCCAGTTTTCCATTTTTTTTGCCTTTTTATTAGTGATGTTTAGAAACTCCATGTACATATTAAATATATTAACTCTTCACCATATTTAAATTTTAAAAATCCCACCATTTGTCTTCTAATTTTGTTTATAGTCTATCTGATACAAAAGTTTTAGAAGGCAAATCTGTCAATCATTTTCTCTGTGGTCTCTTCTATTACTCTTCTTCTCGGAAGGGTCTTCTCATGCCAAGTACAGATAAACATTCACCCCAGATTTTCTATGACTTTTATGATTTCATAAACTCTTCAATCCATTTGTAATTTATTTTGGTTTATGGTGTGATGTCAAAAGCTTTCGTTTTCTCCAAATGGTTTATCAATTGGTTCAATCCTTTTTATTGATGACTTCTTCATTTATATGTCACCTTTATCTGCCGTCAATTCTTATACATACTAGAATTTCTTCTGTATTTAATTAATCTGTCTATTGTTATAAAACATCATATTTTAAAGTCATAGTTTTATAATTCATTTTAATAACTGGTAGAAGATCACAAACATTGCTGTCCCCCAGATTTTACTGATCATTTCTATTTATTCTACCCAATTTTTTTTGGAACCATTTTAAAGTTGAGATTTAGGCTTCCAATCTAGGAACATAGAATTTATTCAAGTTTTCTTTTACTTCCCTCAGTAAAGTATTTTAGTTACTAAATATGGATTTATTACTGATTATTTTATACTCTAGTAAATGAGATCTTTCCCATTATATTTTGTAACAACTTATTGTCCATACATAGAAAAGCTATTAATTTTGGTTTATTTTTATATAGATTTTTATTTTTTATTAGATTTTTATTTATTTTTATTGAGTCTATTAAGTTTCTAGGTAAATAAAAATATACAAATATTGATTTTCTTCCCCCAACCTCTGATTTCTATTTCTTGGAGAAGTTGCAGCTTCCAGAAATATACTGAATGATCACGCTGAAAAGTGAGTCTTGTTCCCGATTTTAATGAGGTGTCTCCAGTTTACCATTCAGTATGCTCTAAGTTGTTTCCCTGGCTGAGGCATCTTGATTACATTAAGATACACGTTAGCTTAATAAATGGTCTAGTGTACTTATCTTGAATGTTAAGTTTATTTTTGACAGTTTAAACTTTTTTTTTATTTTTAAAAGCCCACTGCTTTTGTATTCTGTAGTTTTTGTTTTTCATTATCTATTTCTTCATATTCCATTCTACGTCCCTATTTACTTCTGATTTAATCTGTTTATCACTGCTTTTAAAATAATTTATATTTGAATCCAAGAAAGGTTTCATGACTGGGTAGTATACATGTGGAGAAGAAAGATCAAGGGTACTGAATAATTGTCTGGTTAATAATCAAATGTGACTCATTTTTTTAAAACGCCACTTGTTCATTTGAATAGAAGTTGATTACTGTCACACAGAGGAAAAAAGTTCATAATTACCTATTTGGTGGATGTTATGTGCATGATATAATTAACTTAAAAACAAATGATTGCTAAAAAAAAAAAAAAAACCAACTCATGATGATAGGGTCATTTCAAAGAGATAAAGGATCCAAGTGTAAGAGCGCCAAAGGCTAAAAGTAGAACAATATGAGCAACAAAAAAACAACAAAATAAAGTAGTACTGCATTATAACAAAGTATAAGATCTGTGAGTCCATAATGACACAAATAAATGATTGAATAAATAAAAATGGATTGGGTGCAGGGAGAGACAAATCTCCTGTGCAGAAGAAATCCAAATAATTTATGTAGACCCGCTGACCTAAAGAAGGTGGAGCATAATTCCCTACTCCTTAAGTGTGGGCTATGAATAGTGACTTCCTTCCAAAGAGTAGAGCATGGAAAGGGGAAAAAAGAGTAACGTTATAACAGAGAAACCTGACAAACACTACCTCAGACAGGTGATCAAGGTCAACATCAACAATGGTGAGTCATGTTGATACTATGTATATTTTGTATGTGATGACACTGGCACTTTATTTCTGTGGTCTTCCTTTCCAAAATTCATAACCCCAGTCTCTATGAGAAAATCATCAGACAAATCCCAACTGAGCAACATTCTACAAAATACCTGACTGGTACTCTTTAAAACTGTCAAGTTTTTTTAAAAAAAAACAGAGTAAAGTTTGAGAAACTTGTCACAACCAAGAGCAGCCTAAGGAGACATAACGATTAAATGTAATGTGGGATCTGGAATACAGAGGACAATCTGGTGATGGCCAGAGGGGAGGGAGGTTGGCTGGCTGGGGAAAAGCAGTGAAGGGTTAAAGTACAAATTAGTAGTTGATAGATGGTCATGGGGATGGGGAGCACGGCATAGGAAATGCAGTCGGCAGTAATGTAATGGCTGTGTAGAGCCAGAGGGAAGAAAGAGTAATCAGGGGGATTGTTCCATAAACTATATAAATGTCTAACCAATGTACTGTATACTTGAAACTAATAAAAAATATAATGTGGGCTCTGTGATGGGATCTTGGAAAAAAGGATATTTGGTAAAAACTAAGGAATCTGAAGAAAATATGGAGTTTAGTTAATAATAATGTATCAATATTGGTTCATAAGTTATAACAAATATACTAATGTAAGATTTATTTTACTCTTAGCAACTTGCAAATACACAATACAGTATTAACTATCAGCACCATGCTGTACATTATATCTCATGACTTATTTATAACTGGAAGTCTGTGTACATTTTGACCCCCTTCACCCATTTCACCCACCTCCTCATCCTCTCTCCCCTTGGCAACCACCAATCTGTTTTCCATATCCAGGCCTTGGTTTTGCTTTTTTTGTTGGTTTGTTTTTTGTTTTTCAGATTCTACATGTAAGTGAGATCATATGGTATTTGTCTTTCTCTGACTTACTTCATTTAGCATAATATTCTCCAGGTCTATCCATGTTGTTGCAAATGGCAAGATTCTGTTCTTTTTATGGATGAATCATTCCACTGTGTGTGTGTATGTGTGCATGTGTGTGTGTGTGACATCTTCATCCATTCATTTATAAATGGACACTTAGGTTGTTTCCATATCTTGGCTATTGTAAATAATGCTGCAATAAACATGGGAGTGTAGGTATCTTTTTGAGTTAGTGTTTTCATTTTCTTTGGGTAAATACCCAGAAGTGGAATTGCTGGATCATATGATAGTTCTATTTTTAATTTTTTTCAGAAACCTCCATATTGTTTTCTATAGGGACTGCATCAATTTACATTCCCAATAACAGTGCACAAAAGTTCCCTTTTCTCCATGACCTCGCCAATACTTGCTATTCTTGTCTTTTTGATAATAGCTATTCTAACAGGTGTGAGATGCTAACTCACTGTCATTTAGATTTGCATTTCCCTGATGATTAGTGATATTGAGCATCTTTTCATGTACCTGTATGTATCTGTATCATGTATCTGTATGTTTTCTTTGGAAAAATGTCTATTCAGATTCTCTGCCCATTTTTTTAATTGAATTGTTTGCTTTTTGCTATTGAGTTGCATGCATTCTTTATATATTTTGCATATTAATCCCTTATCAGACATGATTTGCAAATATTAGTCTTTTCATGTCGGTGATGATTTCCTTTGCTGCGTAGAAACTTTTCAGTTTGATAGAGTCCCACTTGTTCATTTTTGCTTTTATTGCCTTTGCTTTTGGAGTCAGATCCTTGACATCTATCACCAAGACAGATGTCAAGGAACTTACTGCCTATGTTTTCTTCTAAGAATTTTATACCTTTAGGTATTACATTCAAGTCTTTAATTCATTCTGAATTAATTTTTGTGTATGGTATGAGATAGTAGTTTAGTTTCATTCTTTTTTTGCGTGGCTGTCAAATTTACCCAACAGTATTTATTGAATGGACTGTCCTTTCCCTATCATAAATTCTTGCCTCTTTTGTCATAAATTAATTGACTATATAGGTATAGGTTTATTTCTGCACTCTCTATTCTGTTCCACTGACGAGTTTTTATGCCAATATCATACTGTTTTGATTACTATAGCCTTGTAATGTAGTTTGAAATCAGGGCGTGTGATGCCTCCAAGCTTTGTTCTTTTTTTCTCAAGATTGCTTTGGCTATTCAGGGTCTTTTGTCGTTCCATACAAATTTTAGGTTTGTTTGTTCTATTTCTGTGAAAAATGGCATGGGAATTTTGATGGAGATTGCACTGACTCTGTAGATTGCTTTGGATAGTATGGACATTTTGACAATATTAATTTTCCCACTCCATGAGCACGGAATGTCCTTCCATTTATTTGTGCATTCTTCATTTTCTTCCATCAGTGTCTTATAGTTTTCAGTGTATGCATCTTTCACTTCCTTGGTTAAATTTATTCATAGGTATTTTATTCTTTTTGATGTAATTGTAAATGGTATTGTTTTCTTAATTTCTCTTTCTAATAGTTGTTAGTATACAGAAACATAACAGATTTTTGTACATTGAGTTATATCCTTTAACTTTACTGAATTTATTAGTTCTAACAGTTTTTTTTGTAGAGTCTTTATATATATATATATATATATGTATGTCATCAGCAAATAGTGACAGTTTTACTTCTTCCTTTCCAATTCAAATGCCTTTTATTTCTTTTTCTTGCCTAATTTCTCTGGCTAGGACTCCCAGTACTATGTTGAATAAAAGTGGCAAGAGAGGGCAACTGTGCCTTGTTCTTGACTCTAGAGGAAAAGCTTTCAGCTTTTCACTATTGATTATGATGAAAAAACTTTTAGCTTTTCACTGTTGAGTAAGCTGTGGGCTTGTCATATATAGCCTTTACTATGTTGAGGTATGGTCCCTCTATGCCTACCTCATTGAGAGTTTTTATCATAAATAGATGTTGAATTTTGTCAAATGCTTTCTCTGCATCTATTGAGATGATCATATGATTTTTAGCCTTCATTTTGTTAATGTGGTGTATCATTTTGATTGATTCATGGTTATTGAACCATCCTTGCATTCCTGGAATAAATCCCATGTGATCATGGTATATGGTCTTTTTAATGTATTGTTGAATTAGGTTTGCTAATATTTTGTTGAAGATTTTTGCATGTATGTTCTTCAGAGATATAGGGCAATAATTTTCTTATGGTGTCCTTGTCTGGTTTTTGTATCAGGGTAATACTGGTTTCGTAAAATGAGTTTGGAGGCATGCTCTTCTCATCAATTTTTGGGAAGAGTGTGAGAAGAACTGGTATTAATTCTTCTTTGAATGTTTGGTAGAACTCAGCAGTGAAGCCATGTGGTCCCGGACTTTTGTTTGTTGAGAGGTTTTTGATTAATGGGTCAGTCTCCTTACTAGTAACGTCTATAGTGAGTTTTCTATTTCTGCATGATTCAGTCTTAGAGGTATGTTTCTAGGAATTTACTCATTTCTTCTAGGTTGTCCAATTTGGTAAGATGTTAACAGTAGGGAAAACTAGGTAGGAGGGAGGTATATGTGAACTTTCTGTACTATCTTTACAATTTTTCTATAATCGTAAAACTGTTCTAAAAATAAAATTTATTTAAAAAATAATTACATCTTAAGTAATTATAGCCAATAATTCCTGGGTGTTCTTAAAGCTGCAGTTACTATACCACCATGGAACACAACTCAGTATCTAATAGACAGCCAGCCCTGCTTGGTATTCCAACTAGCATCACTTCCTGGACTAATTACCAATGTACCTCTGTCTCCTAGGTTACTGCTTGTTACAGTTCCACACAGTATTCAGTTTTACTCTAAAGTTCCTCTGAGAAAACAGCAAGAACAAATGGATATATATTATAGCTAGAGGGTCTTAGGTTAGAATTTGGTGTGCTATGAAGTCAAGCTATGTAATATTCATGGCTAGTTATATTTTAAAGGGTAAGTTGACCATACTCTGGTCCAGCCTGGCTGCAGCCCATCTTGGAGTAAATCAGGCAAGAAAATGAATTTCTACAGTTTTCAAAAGGTCCTAAGAATTTTTATATCTTAAATAGGAAATTTCCATAAACCAAAAGTAGGAATAATTGGTATCAATTACATAGAACTTGCTTATTGAATTGTCTATGTAGTCTGCCATTTTGTCTATCAACATATGATTTATTATTTTGTTATAATGATTTGAGTTCAGGCAGGATAAATCATGAAGAAAGATTAGATTAACAGTCACAATGCCCCATGAGACAATGTCTCAAGTGAAGAAAGCTCAAAGTTGTATCAATATTTGAAAATTGAAATGACATTCAATACCCTTACAGAGGCAGAGTATAAATCTTATTTCTGCTTATTTCACGCACACTTTAAAACTTTTCTTTTTAATTTTTTATTAGTATTTTCCCTTATGAAAATGTTTTGAAAAGCAAATCTAAGAGCATCCTGATCTGCCTCCAGCTATTAAGCAACCCTAGACACTAACCTTCTGTTACTGTTTTCATGACTTAAATACTTTAGAAAAAAAATATATTACCAGGCCCTCAAGCCATTTACAACAATGATATTTTGCCTTTTTTTTTGCACATTAAAAAAAGAGAACTGTCTGTCAGTGTGGCAAATACCATCGTTTTAATATTCAAAATTATATCACCCTGTTTCCACTGGTTAAGGTGGTTTATTCCACCTGACTCCTTAACCTTTATGAAGCTCTAATTGCTCATGTACTCAAATACATAATTGTGATTTAGAAAAATGACCAGACAATAAATACTCTTGTTAGAGGTTAAGTACTCATCAAAATGAATTAAAAATGGCTGAGATTAAGGAGAAATGGCTCATTATTCAGGTAACTTAATTTTCTATTATTTATATTCTCATGTAGTTGATAGTGTAGTTAGTATAAACAATAAAATGATGTGTCAGAGGCAATTCCAGCTATGACTTCATACATTCTATAACATCTCTTGTTATAAACATTTATTCCAAATGTCTGAATTCTGAGTGTGCTGAATGAAGAAAAGGGAGAAATACAGCAACAGAAAGCAGAACAGAACAAACCAAAGTTCTTCACACTAAATTCCCTCTCCACTCCACTAATGATACTTTGTTGAAAAGGTTTCAACATGTTCTCTTTGTCTTAAATGAGGAACATCGATCTACATGCAGGGTTTACATAGAGGTTATCAAAATAAAATTTTAGAGCATCATAAAAGGGCTGAATTCAGCATGCTAAATCCCTAATCAGAGATGCCAAAATCCAGAGTCAGACATCTGTCTTTCAGAGGCGACCACCAGAAGGCTGATGAAAGAGGGTTCATGGAAAGGTCGGTAAAAGTAAACGGTTACGTTTACTATTATGAAAAAAATTTTTGATAAGCAATATAATTTGTTCCTTTTTTGTCCTACGTTTTCCCCTATTCATTTATATAACTATAGTATTGAATTTATTTTGTTACCTAGTATCGGAGAATGAACAAAAGTTAATTAAAATTCAAATTACAATTCTATCATGATGTATTTTACTCTGGTATTCTTGGGATCTAATAAGAAATTATGCCTCATCAAACATATATAATTTAGCTTGAAGTAGTAATAGTAGGAAGCCAAATTTATGGTTATAATAAAGTTGTCTATGCTAGATATTTTCATTTCACAGTGCCATATGCATTGGGTAACCTTGGTCCCCAGGCAATCATTTAGTCATTTGAGCTCACTCTGGGTGGAGCTTGTTTACATCCTATAATCACACCCTTAACACTCACTCCTAAATAGAAACATAAAGACAGATATTAATAATTGTTTAACAACTTCAGTGACACCACTACACAATTATATTGACAGGCTCGATAATGACAACTCTGAAGCTACCATGGTTACTCTTTCACAATGTAAACAATCAGGAATCTGCAAAATCTATCAGAAATATGCAGTATATTTCTTTGCCCTACAGAGGTAGGGGGGCAGCATCATCTGAAGAAACAAATATGGGTCTATGCTATTAACATGGTAGCTTTGCAATATGATAACCCAGGGAAGGAAGTTGTAGACAAACTGCCAATGTTTGGGAACCTGTGTTCACAGGAGGCACACAATGCAGCTGCTGATTGATTCTGAAATTTAATTAACTGGCTGTGTCTCTGTGGGCTAGTCATTCACTTCCATGGACCTTCTTCACTTGGAAAATGAGGATGTTAAATGTTTCGTGCTAATTCCCTTCCAGTCTAAGGTTATGTAACAATAACATTTATCTCTTTGTGTGTTTATGCATATACATAACTACATGCTTTCAATAATAGCAATAATAATAAAAGTTAATATGAACTTGTGATTCTGTAACTTGTTACTGAATCCATTTTATTATTTTTTAATAACAAAAGATTTTCTTTCTGTACATGTGACTGGGTATTTATGTTCTCTAAGCTTTAGTTTCCTTATATATAAATTAAGAC